>CM076572.1:961451213-961651456 GCA_034641835.2 Pinus albicaulis
CGACAGTTCAAGGGCGGACAAACCGTGGTTTCTCATGCCGTCGCCGTTCCGACGCAAGTAAAAAGTGTCGCACTATCGACACTTATTCCGACGTTCCAAACAGGCGTCACTCTTCCAACGTCTCACAAACCGTCGCGGCTCCGACGTTTTAAACTGTCGCACTTCCGATGAAATGGTCGATGAACGTCTCTCCGACGCCGTAAATCGTCAGAATTCGACCCAATGTGGTGTCCACGCTTTTGACGCTCTTCATCGTAATATGTCACAAATGCCGACGATAGCGTGGTCCGGACGTTTGGAACTACGCTTCCTGAAGGTTGTAATCACAATACGTAGAATGATATATCCAATGCTGGAATGCCGTCACCACGTTTGTAATCTCGTCAAGAATTCTAATGGCTGTGGGTCCCATGCTGTCCATTCTTCTGACGTTTCTACGTTGTCGCAGTTCTGACGTCTACAAGGCGTCGGTAGACCGACGGAGGGTTCAATTTTTAAAAAAAAAATTGAAACTTTAAAAGACGAGAAACGTTGTTTTGAATATATTATATGAAGTAAAACAGTCCATGAAAGTGAAATAGCAGTATGTAGAATAGTAAAGCAACAGATAGAGTACCGACGTCCATTGTTCCAAATACAAATTAAAGTACCCAAAACCCTGCAACAGAGAAAAACGCTAATCATGTGAGGAGTGTGATATGTCCAAAATATAAAAAGACCACCAGACCATATCAATAAACCAACAACATAGACCAGCATCGCTAGTTTTGAAGGCAGAGTGATAAACATTAATCATTTTTTTTTCACAAGAGAAAAAACGTTGTTTTGAATATATTATATGAAGTAAAACAGTCCATGAAATCATTACATTTTCACATCTAAAGATTGGAACCCAAATATACATCCAGAAAAGTGGAAGTCCCACCCCAGACAGTGATAGAAAAATACCCCATGTCACATACAGGGACTTGATATAAAACCCAATAATGGTCCACATGGAGATTATCGACAATCTGAGAAAGCATCCAAATATGCCCAAGGCATCTATAAGAAAGTGAAATAGCAGTATGTAGAATAGTAAAGCAACAGATAGAGTACGTACCGACGTCCATTGTTCCAAATACAAATTAAAGTACCAAAAATCCTTGAACAGAGAAAAACGCTAATCATGTGAGGAGTGTGATATGTCCAAAATATAAAAAGACCATCAGACCATATCAATAAACCAGCAACATAGACTAGCATCGCTAGTTTTGAAGGAAGAGTGATAAACATTAATCATTTTTTTTTTCACAAGAGAAAAAACGTTGTTTTGAATATATTATATGAAGTGAAACAGTCCATGAAGTCATTACATTTTCACATCTGAATATTGGAACCCAAATATCCATCCAGAAAAGTGGAAGTCCCACCCCAGACAGTGATAGAAAAATACCCCATGTCACATACAGGGACTTGATATAAAACCCAGTAACGGCCCACATGGAGATTATCGACAATCTGAGAAAGCATCCAAATATGCCCGAGGCATCTATAAGAAAGTGAAATAGCAGTATGTAGAATAGTAAAGCAACATATAGAGTACCGACGTTCATTGTTCCAAATACAAATTAAAGTACCCAAAATCCTGCAACAGAGAAAAACGCTAATCATGTGAGGAGTGTGATATGTCCAAAATATAAAAAGGCCATCAGACCATATCAATAAACCAGCAACATAGACCAGCATCGCTAGTTTTGAAGGCAGAATGATAAACATTAATCATTTTTTTTTCACAAGAGAAAAAACGTTGTTTTGAATATATTATATGAAGTAAAACAGTCCATGAAGTCATTACATTTTCACATCTGAAGATTGGAACCCAAATATCCATCCAGAAAAGTGGAAGTCCCACCCCTGACAATGATAGAAAAATACCCCATGTCACATACAGGGACATGATATAAAACCCAGTAACGGTCCACATGGAGATTATCGACAATCTGAGAAAGCATCCAAATATGCCCGAGGCATCTATAAGAAAGTGAAATAGCAGTATGTAGAATAGTAAAGGAACAGATAGAGTACCGACGTCCATTGTTCCAAATACAAATTAAAGTACCCAAAATCCTTGAACAGAGAAAAACGCTAATCATGTGAGGAGTGTGATATGTCCAAAATATAAAAAGACCATCCGACCATATCAATAAACCAGCAACATAGACCAGCATCGCTAGTTTTGAAGGCAGAGTGATAAACATTAATCATTTTTTTTTCACAAGAGAAAAAACGTTGTTTTGAATATATTATATGAAGTAAAACAATTCATGAAGTCATTACATTTTCACATCTGAAGATTGGAACCCAAATATCCATCCAGAAAAGTGGAAGTCCCACCCCAGACAATGATAGAAAAATACCCCATGTCACATACAACGACTTGATATAAAACCCAGTAACGGTCCACATGGAGATTATCGACAATCCGAGAAAGCATCCAAATATGCCCGAGGCATCTATAAGAAAGTGAAATAGCAGTATGTAGAATAGTAAAGAAACAGATAGAGTACGTACCGACATCCATTGTTCCAAATACAAATTAAAGTACCCAAAATCCTTGAACAGAGAAAAACGCTAATCATGTGAGGAGTGTGATATGTCCAAAATATAAAAAGACCATCAGACCATATCAATAAACTAGCAACATAGACCAACATCGCTAGTTTTGAAGGCAGAGTGATAAACATTAATCATTTTTTTTTTCACAAGAGAAAAAACGATGTTTTAAATATATTATATGAAGTAAAACAGTCCATGAAGTCATTACATTTTCACATCTGAAGATTGGAACCCAAATATCCATCCAGAAAAGTGGAAGTCCCACCCCAGATAATGATAGAAAAATACCCCATGTCACATACAGGGACATGATATAAAATCCAGTAACGGTCCACATGGAGATTATCGACAATCTGAGAAAGCATTCAAATATGCCCGAGGCATCTATAAGAAAGTGAAATAGTAGTATGTAGAACAGTAAAGCAACATATAGAGTACCGACGTCCATTGTTCTAAATACAAATTAAAGTACCCAAAATCCTTGAACAGATCAAGAAAAACGCTAATCATGTGAGAATTCTAAGTAAATTTAATCTATTAACATTGTGAATAAAATTACACCGAAGTCAAAAACATTTCCTGGCCATACTCATGGCAAATTTTTCATCAAAAAATCAAAAAATTAAGAAGACTGCCCTCATACGGGGAAAATAGTCTTGAACGTTTAATTTACAGAATTCAAAAATATTACAAAGGTCCAGCACAGTAAAATAAACTAAAAGCAGCCCAATTAAGTGGGCCTGCTAAGCAAGAAAAACAAATTAACTAAACTACTCCTCCGGTGGTTCCTCCACGATTCGGCACCATCCTTCGGAAGGTCCAGGATCGCTAGGTGCTACCTTTACATGCATGCCACGGCTCCCCTCCTGAAGGCCCGAATGCTGGCCGGCTTTTTCCGAGCTCAGACCCGCCGTACGGGTGCATTCTTCCTCCGTTTGGGCCTCCTCGCGGAAGACCACAGTGACTAAAGCCGTGATTCTTGGGCGGTTGAGAGAGAAATTAAAGGAAAATTGCGCAGTGCGCGTCGTGGGAGAAGGTGAACTAACGGTGGGGAAGCCAGGAGCAGGGGAATCCATACGGTGGCCAGATGCTACAAGCCAACCCCGCCCACTCCTAGTATTTGGATATCGACCTAAGTAATAATCACTGGACTGGCCGGAAGTCGATTCTGTTGAGGGGCTGGAGGGAGCGCGCCGGGGTTGACGTCTAGTGCTCCCCCTGCGGCAACGCATCCTATGACGCACGCGAGGCATGGGTGCAATCTCAGGCGCAGTGGGCACAAGAGGAGACGAAGAAGCAGAATTCCAATTAACAGAGGAAGACAGACAGAGACAGAACCGAGAGAAATGAAAATATGCAGCAACGTCTAGGCAGAAGTTCAGCTGGCCACTTCTCCTTATCGTCACAGTTAGCAGGCAGTGTAATCCAGCAACCGGCTTGTCTGAAAAACCATGGCTAAACACCATTTTGTCGACCCGTCTGCAATGCAATCAAAGGACGCCCGTCATAATTAATCTCTGATCATTAATAATGAGAGCCAAAGGCCGGATCAAATTGGAGCGTGCGGAATCGCTAAGAGGAGTGGAGGTCCGATCTTGAACAGTGTTAAAAATTAATTAATGCAGATTTGATGTGAAAATTTAATTGAACAACGTTAAATGTTAATGCGATTGATATGAAATCGCCATATCCATGTCCCATCACCTTAAACGCCATCGAATGTACCCACAGCCGGGAGCAGGGCAAGTTTTTATTGAGGACACGTGGCAGAAATTGATTGGAGCGGATCTTTGTTTGGGCCGCTCGCGCAGTGGAAATCCGAACCCGTAAAATATTTAGGCGAATTTGATAAGAAATTCGCGTCACAAAATTGGCCGACGTCAACAGGCTATTTTGGAACGCGAATTTGGTTTGAATTATGGTTTATCGCCGTTTGAAGTCCGGCGGGCTCGACTTAAGAACAATTTTGTTTGATCCCATCTTATAAAATTTGTGTTGGTTTTCTTTTATAATACACATATTTATAATAAATCATGGGAATACCACACTAAACATGTGGAAAATTTATATAAATAATTATTGAGAACAATCATTTTTATGTAAAAATATCCAAGGCGAGGTCTGTGTAGAGAACCGGGGTCGTGAAAACTGTTCAAATATAAAAATCCCGCTTAATAAAGAGACAAAATTGTTGTGCTTTCGAAACCTGACCCGAGGATTGGACATGAGTTAACAAACAAAAGGATAGCGGAACCAGACTTGCACTCGTGGTCAAGCCCTCTACCAAAACCACGAGCGGAATCACAAAAGCGGGTTGCCCATATCGCACCGCTTTTGCGGAGTAGGCGGTATTTCCTATTCGCGAGCGATTCCATAGGGAATGCAACACGTGGCGAAGTGACCCCCGGAAAACCACTGTTTAACCCACGCCATCGCACGTTAAAGCCCGACGTTGGAAGCCGAGTGAAATTGCCAAGAGTCGTTGATTTGGAGAAGGGCCATCGGATGGTGGTCGCACGTTGAACTTGCCCGGAGGTTAACTAAGGTGTGCGGAGGATAGCCAGGTACGATACGAGTGTTTGATTGGTTATTGATATATATAGGTGGGGCCGGAGTATAATGAAATTGTTTAATTAAACGATTGGCTGATAATTAGCATAAGTCTGGAGGGTGATTGTTGTAAGGCTGGGTGGTGAAATATAGAGCCGAAAGTTCACTACAAATTATTTATTTAAAAAGAAACGTGGAGTATAAATACAAAGTGTTGAAAGTTAAACATTGGTTATAAGGATTGGAGATAATATAAAGTCGGGAATATAAATTAAAGTCCAACCATTGTGGATAGTATTTATTTATCAAATTCTACGAATTTGATAAATAAACCCGAAGAAAGAAGAAGTCAATTAAGACTCAGGCTGGAGGAAAAGAACGGGTACACCAAGGGAAAATGCTGACAGAGCGATTGTAGACACACCAGCTCTCCTTGGGGGTCCAATTTTAGTTTTGTTGCGTCACACGATGATCTCTCTTCTCTGGCATTTACTTGTATTGAAGATCACTATTCTAGGAATAAGGAGCTATTTTCTCCAAAAATAACCCTAGCCAAACATTGACAATGCATCAAGGATATCTTTCTATGCTTCATAAGCACATTTGTTCTACTTCTAAATCATGTCTTGGAAGTGGTTGTTGTGGTGGAAATTATTCACCAGTTGGTTTCATACCAAAGTCTTTTTCACATTTTCAGCATCCAATACATGAAAAAGATAATGGTTTAAAACAACATAAATATTTGAAATTTTGCAAGAATTGTCTGGTACACTTTGAATATGAATTTTGAAGTCAAGTGCATGATGCTGTATAGGATCAAGTGTCATTTTGAATACCAAATGTTTCACAAGAAACTTCTCAACATGCCACCCTGCAGTAAGGATTAAATGACAATATTGCATCAACTATTTCCATAATAAAAGTGCACCTCGGCCATAAGACTAAACAACTACAAATGTTGTAGATCTAACAAGACCACACAATCAAATGTATTCCACAAGGCCACTACTGTATGAAAAATGAAAAGGAGTTTGCAACCAAAAATACCTTAGGCAACTAATTCAATTAGATACACCAAACCATCAGCAAAAAGGAAAACTAGCCTACTCAAAAGGCAAGCGTTTACCTCCTTTGACAAAATTTTGAGTTCCGAAACAAGGGCCTTTATTGTCTTGTCAATGCCCCTAGTAATTTGAACAGGGTTTGCACCTGCTACAACAACCTAAAAAAAAGGTTTCATTTCAAATTATTTTCCACAAATTTAAGATACAACCATTGTCAGTTTTGTATTTCCTAACAAGCTCATAAATTTTGACAAAAGAACCAAAATTTTTTAATACCTGATAGCAATTTTTTCACTCAACAACTATCTTAGACTCAATAAACCCAACCCAAAACTAAAAAACCAAACACCATAAGACCCTACAAAAATGAATAGATGATCTTAATCCAGTACCATCGACAAAAAGTTACCTTTACACCCTCACTTATTAAACCCTGTGTTGTTGAATTTTAACTTCAACTGCTGCAGCAGAAGGACGGATGCAGCAACAACATTTTTTTTTGGAGGTTGCTTGCACGCCATCCAGAAATTTAATTCAGCATTTAAAATTCCTGCAAGTTTTTTTTGTAGACGGCCGCAGCCATATTTCTGTACAGGATTGTATTTAAACACAACAACCAACATTAACGCAATTCACCAGCCAAAAATTAAACAAATAGAAATTTACCCGACAATTTTGTAAATTCAAAAGGAGGACACGTGGAGCATTAATATTGGATCGCATGAAATTGAAGGGAATCTGAAAACCTGAAAACCGGACCCGATTTTTTTATAGGGCACATTGGATTGAGAATTCGAGTTAAAATTAGGCAGACGTCAGCATCCCGTTTTGGAACGCGAATTTGGTTTGAAATTCAATCTATTTAGACTTTTGAAGTCCGACGGAAAGGGTTCTTTAATGTTTTGATAGTTTAATATATACATATGTTATATATATATCATATGCAAAATGAAAGGTGGGCCATAGAATTTAGTTTTAATTTTATTTTTTTTAAAAGAGGGTTTATTATAATATGTTTTATATGTTACGGCATATAAAAATAAAAAGGACGAAAAAGCTTGGTAGTTTTTTTAATAGACAGTACGTAAATTTTTTATTACACAACAGTGTGTAAAAAGTGAAAGACTGAGTGTAACTTTTTAAGTGTGTATGCACAACAGTGCGAAAGGGAAAAACACAACAGAGTGTTTTAGAGATAGAGTATGTTTGTTTTGAACAGACAATGAGTTGGTTTTATGCACTGCGTTTTGTAGCAGTCATAATTTTGTAATCCCTCTCAGTGAGGAAGTAGTGTAATAGTTTTTTTTGAGTTATTGAAGGGAATAGAAGTTTGTTTTCAAAGTATTGAAACTTTGTCTCCTGTCAAAGAAATTTTTATTTTCTCTGTGTTAGAGGAAGGGAGATTTATTTTCCATTCATTGTTCTGGAATTTTTCAATATTCCAACATGTGCAAGAACAACAGATGTTGTGGTTCCATCCCCAGCTAAATCATTTGTCTTTGTCGTAGCTTGCCTTACCAACTTGGCCCCAATATTTTCAATTGGGTCCTCTAATTCAACCAATAAAAAGGCCAAAACCATAGCATTGAGATACATTTCATTACACCGTCAATAACAATAAAATTTGACTCAGCCATAACCCTTTCCTTTTATTGTTGTGAAAAGCTTTATGCATTACTCTAATGTGGCTAGTCCATAGGCCAAGTAGACCACTGGGTAACAAATATGTTTCCTTTCACCTTTGAGTTTTCAAATTATGCCTACCAAATCTAAGACATTTAAGAGGGGGAACTAATACAACGTTAAAATGAAAACCAGAGCACACATCTACGAATTACCTCCTTAGCTACTGTCACACCATCATTAACTATTTTCGGAGAACCATGCTTGCTCTCCAAGACAACATTTTTCCCTTCGCCCCAAGGGTGACTCCAACAAGATCAGCAAGTTTGTTCACACCGCCCGCAAGACAAATTGACAATGCTTTCAGTAAGTGTGCAATTGAATGCCAGACCATATGCCAAAACAACCCTCCATGAAAAATTAAAATAACACATTAAAATCGAATATAAGTGGACAAGGAAAGATCCACCGCAGTGAAGTTTCACGTGCAGGTGACCTTCCTTTAAACATAATTTTTTCTCTGACCTGCAATTTTTTTGTCACCGAGCCATCCTTGTTGAAGTAAAACTCCTTTTCCATAGCTCTTGTATTAACTACCTTCTCTCTGTCGCGTAATCTCAGAGTCCCTCTTCTGCTTGAGCGATTAAAGGAAATGGGTGAAAAAAATGAAAGAGAAGACAATTGATATATATATATCATATGTGAAATGAAAGGTGGGCCATAGAATTTAGTTTTAATTTTATTATTTTAAAAAGATGGTTTATTATAATATGTTTTATATGTTACGGCATATAAAAATAAAAAGGACAAAAAATCTTGGTAGTTTTTTTTATAGACAGTAGGTAAATGTTTTATTACACAGCAGTGTGTAAAAAGTGAAATATTGAGTGTAACTTTTTAAGTGTGTATGCACAGCAGTGCGAAAGTGAAAAACATAGCAGAGTGTTTTAGAGCCGGAGTATGTTTGTTTTGAACAGACAGTGAGTTGGTTTTATGCACTGCATTTTGTACTAGTCATAATTTTGTAATCCCTCTCAGTGAGGAAGAAGTGTAATAGTTTTTTTTTGAGTTATTGAAGGGAATAGAAGTTTGTTTTCAAAGTATTCAAACTCTGTCTCCTGTCAAAGAAATTTTTATTTTCTCTGTGTTAGAGGAAGGGAGATTTATTATCCACTCATTGTTCTAGAATTTTTCAATATTCCAACATGTGCAAGAACAACAGATGTTGTGGTTCCATCCCCAGCTAAATCATTTATCTTTGCCGCAACTTGCCTTACCAACTTGGCCCCAATATTTTCAACTGGGTCCTCTAATTCAACCAATAAAAAGGCCAAAACCATAGCATTGAGATAAATTTCATTACACTGTCAATAACAATAAAATTTGACTCAGCCATAACCCTTTCCTTTTATTGTTGTGAAAAGATTTATGCATTACTCTAATGTGGCTAGTCCATAGGCCAAGTAGACCACTAGGTAACAAATATGTTTCCTTTCACCTTTGAGTTTTCAAACTATGCCTACCAAATCTAAGACATTTAAGAAGGGGAACTAATAAAATGTTAAAAATAAAACCATAGCACACATCTACAAATTACCTCCTTAGCTACTGTCACACCATCATTAACTATTTTCGGAGAACCATGCTTGCTCTCCAAGACAACATTTTGCCCTTCGCCCCAAGGGTGACTCCAATAAGATCAGCAAGTTTGTTCACACCGCCTGCAAGACAAATTGAAAATGCTTTTAGTAAGTGTGCAATTGAATTCCAGACCATATGCCAAAACAACCCTCCATGAAAAATTAAAATAACACATTAAAATCGAATATAAGTGTACAAGGAAAGATCCACCGCAGTGAAGTTTCACATGCAGGTGACCTTCCTTTAAACATAATTTTTTCTCTAACCTGCAATTTTTTTGTCACTGAGCCATCCTTGTTGAAGTACAACTCCTTTTCCATAGCTCTTGTATTAACTACCTTCTCTCTATCTCGTAATCTCAGAGTCCCTCTTCTTCTTGAGCGATTAAAGGAAATGGGTGAAAAAAATGAAAGAGAAGACAATTGTCTGCCATAATTATCAAACATTGCATCCAACTTCTTCCCCTTTCCATTATTACCCAATGAGGTAGATGTGGCAATTGTTGTCATACTGCCCAAGGCAGAGGCCATCTTCTCTTATGCTAAATATATAATTACAAGATCTTCATATTAGTATGAACCTTAAAAAACATGACTCCCATTGCTAAAAACCACTTTTAAGTTGTAACAGGCAAACTAAACAACTATCGCAACTTTTGGCAACTTCTGGAGCATTAAGAGAGAAAAAACCAAAGAGAAATACAACCACAATCCTCATTTTAATGAGACCGGACTACATATTTTCATTAAGATAATAGAAAGAAATCACGACTATATTAAGGCCAGCACAAAACAATCTTTAACCAGTGTCTCTCCCGGCCTTCGGGTTGCCATGCTAGAGGTTGCATATTTTTAATTTAAATTCTTGACCTCTCGTGCCCATATATGAATGCATCCAATGGGATATCTACATCAAATGCTCCTTTATATCCCCAAAAACAAATTCCCTACTACAAGAGCACCGGTATTGATGGATCACCCCACACCATCCCACCCACTAGAAACGGTGAAAAAGGAAACCCGAGAAAACTTCTGAAATATCTCAAGATGACTATATGGGTGGTTCTTATGAATCAACCAACCATTAAGAACATGCTCATCAATCCAAACCATGAGTATTATGTGACGATATTCAAGCAGGCACTGAATCGGATTTCTGAAGCTATGTTAGAGAAACCCTAAACTCTCACTGAAAATAGGTGAAATGTGGCACCACTTAGAGATTAACATGTGCCAATTGGTACAAGTGGTAGACAATTGGAATGCTCAAACAACGAAGTGATGTAGGAATGACACGAGGGAGAAAATATCAGAAAAGCCCCAAATCTGGAGAACTAAAGCTCATCACGAACCTGATATTGACAACTTTACATGATGTAACCTATGAAATCGTAAATGGAGAAATCATAGTAACAATAAAGTAATCTATGTAACAATAAAGTCGGATTCATCCTGGGAGTGGTAATGGGAGAAATCATAGTGAACAACAGGAAACATGCAGAGTTGCTTACAATCAAATAGATGAAAAAACACATACAAAAAACCTAGATAATAATCATGAACAAGCTTAATATTGAATTATGAATTGTAAAGGAACTTACAAAATGTGACATTACGAACCTAGTCAAGTGCACAAGCAAAAATATCCTGGACATGACCATGGTTGACAAGTTGTATTGCTCATGATGCAAGAGGATTTGTACCTGCATTTCCAAGTCAATCAAAATCCATCATTATCTATACAATAAATACAAGTAATCGATGTAGTATTTTTTAATCTAAGATGCATTCTTATGATAATGTTAGAACATATGTTGAAATTGTCAAAACATAACTGAATAAGCTCCTCTTCGTTTCAAGAACAATTTATTGGAGTCGCATGAACTTGGAACAAGCCTCCCACGATCTGAAAGAGTAGCAACTAAGTCAACAGTGACTTTTTTGTTGCTACGCTGGATCGAGCGAGGTTTGATCCAAGATTAAATTGATCCAATAAATTATTCTCTACTAAACAGGGCCAACCACATGAAGGTGGAAGCTCTTATGGCCCCTCCCCCCCCCCTCACATCACTCTCAATTCTCCAATACCCAATCTATATTTCATTTTTTACTTTCGTGAGCATAAAAAAAATATTCAATAACTAATAAAAAAACAATTCAACAAAAATTACGCAAGGAAACATTGCAATTAATGCTTGACATAAAAATAGTATGATAAATGAGTTTTTTATATAACGAAAAAAACGTTCCAAGTATGGTAACATTTGTCTTATAATAATACAGTATTTTACATTATCAATTTTTCTTTTTCTTCTTCCTATTTCTAAAGCCCCTAATTACATCATCAATATCATCGTGCTCTGCTCTTGTTTCGTGCCTTTCGACCCGCACTGCTGACCTAGCTGCGTAGTCACGATGTCTGGTCTCATCCTGTGACGGGGCATTGCCTACAAAAATAGATAATATTAAATTTTAATTGTGAGTTTTTAAATATCATTGAACTAGTTCGGTAATATTAATAAAAAAAATTGCAATGAGATTATTTACCTGGTGCACCAGTTGTCGCCACTGACCTAGTTGCATAGTCATGATGTCTGGTCTCATCCAGTGACGGGGCATCACCTACAAAAACATATAATATTAAAGTTTAATTGTCAGTTTTTAAATATCATTGAACTAGTTCGGTAATATTAATAAAAAAAATTGCAATGAGATTATTTACCTGGTGCACCAGTTGTCACCGCTGACCTAGTTGCATAGTCACGATGTCTGGTCTCATCTAGTGACGGGGCATCGCCTAAAAAAATAGATAATATTAAATTTTAATTGCCAGTTTTTAAATATCATTGAACTAGTTCGGTAATATTAATAAAAAAATTTGCAATGAGATTATTTACCTGGTGCACCAGTTGCTGACGCTGACCTAGTTGCGTAGTCACGATGTCTGGTCTCATCCAGTGACGGGGCATTGCCTAAAAAAATATATAATATTAAATTTTAATTTTCAGTTTTTAAATATCATTGAACTAGTTCGGTAATATTAATAAAAAAAAATTGCAATGAGATTATTTACTTGGTGCACCAATTGTCGCCGTTGGGACTGTTGCCCTGTCTTCCTCTCTGGTGGTAAGATCCTCAAGGGAAACATTCTCTGTCATTTAAACAAAAAACGTTATAAGGACAACCATCAAGGTATAATTATAAAAAATTATAAGTGGAAATTAATTACAGTCACGGCCCTCACTGATAGTAGCATTGTCGGCCTGGTCCCCACTACAATGATCAGGTTGCACGTGAGGATCATCTACATCTGGCTCTAAAACTGGGTTATTTTCCTCGTCGGTAGTGCTGCTCCCCTGATTTAAAAAAAATTGTTAGACATTAAATTTATGGACGAAAACAAACATATTGAAAGGTTAATGTTTTACCTTATCAGGCATTCTGGATCTTGGGACCTGCCCCAAGCTTCTGCGACATTCAACTACGGCTTGATAGCCGAAATGGAAAGCGATATTTTTATCTTCCTCTATAGTTTATGTTTCGAAGTCATCACCCTACATTACATATTATTGTGTATTTTTAATCATATTTGATAGGATTACAAAAACGTTGGAAGGCGATACAATTAATTATAAGATGTTTAGCTACTTAATTACAATTCTTGCGGCTAATTTCAAGTAGCTACCCTGGCCTAGCTTGTGATGGCCCTTTTTTTCAATCCTAGCTTTGGTTGCCTTTGAGGTGTCAGGAAACCTAGCATCAAAATATTGAAGTCAGATATGACGTAGCACACTTTTATTTTAGACATAGAGAAAATTAAAGCTATTGAATTAAAGTTGTAATCTATCTTGCGGGTCCAGTTGGCATTTTTCCTTCTTTCTTTGCCATTTTCTCTTTTCTGTCATGGATGAGTGCTCTCCACTCACTCTCTGGAACTATGAGAGGACGCTTGTATCTAGGGTTAAATTGCAATTTCATCCTATAGGTGTCCCTGGTATATTTCAAATATTTTCTGGCTACCCGAGCCACCGTTGTTCTGTCAAATGTGCCAACACCAAAAAGGGCTTCTAGATAATCTAGAAGTTCTTTTTTCAGGTTGGAATTCTGGGAATTCCACCCTGTGCGTATGTTTGGGCCAAAAATTACCAACGCATGGATCTCCAAAAACCTGTAGAACTCATTGTTTCCTACATAGAAAAATAAAGAAAGATATTATCATTAATTTAAAAATAAAAATCATGATAAATATGTTTTAGATAAAGTACATGAAATAGTTAAAATATTAAAATTTACCTGGGAGTTGTACGTGCTTTATAGGGACACCTTCATCGTTCACCAACAACGTGCCATTAATGGTCCTTGTGGAGCTGACACGTGTAGCTCCAGGAAATGCAATAATGTAGTTGGCCATATCAGCCTCATCATTGCCAACACGTTCAGCGGTTGGCTGGGTGTCTGCTTGGGCAGGGTGTGTTTCTTGGATGGCACCTAAAGGAGTAGAAGGTGTACGAGAGGGTTGCTGGGCAATCTCTTGCCCTTGTGTCCCACTACCACCAACACCGGGTTCAGCAAGTGCCAGAAAATGCTACATACAAAAGAACTTTTTGTTAGTTTAGTCAATGTAAAAATTAAAAATCAAACTATCACAATTCATCTCATGCAGAACAAAAAAATATCCTTTTGACTTTTTATTATTACCTGATATGTTTCTAGCTGGCTCATAAGTTTTTTTATCCTCTCTTCTGTTTCAGGTGTTTGAGGCGCGTCTATTAAAGTATTAAATTCTGACCTTGCATCTCGTGCCTTTTTTCGCAACAAGAACACTGGAGATAGGGATGAAGAAAGCTCTTCCTCAAAGAGGGAATCATCAGGCGTACCATGGCTAGGTGTTACATATTTGAACAAAATTAATATCATTTCAATTATGTAAATAAATAAAATACCTTAAGATAGAGCAATGCTGGCACTTTACATGTTCTTCCGCTGGCCTCTTTCCGCGATCATCTCGTCTCGGGGTTGTTCCTGTACTGCCCTGATCAGTCTGCCACATTGCAATAAAATTATAAATGTAAAAACTTGAAAACAATATCTAACTTGAAAACACAAAACGAAAACTGAAATAATTTCTAATAAGACACCGGAAGACAGAGTTAGAGTTTCAAATATGCCTTGCATTGAATTCAGTCCTGGAAACATGTCATTGCACATTAAGGCACCCAAACAAGAGACGAGTTGACAATGAAGACCTTATTGAATATATTGTTGGAGCAGCTTCTAGTAAAATTGTTGTGAAGACCTTGAGAACATTTTTGGAGCAACATTGTTGAAGCTAATGGTATAGCATTGTTGGAGACGATCTTGAAGGGCCTTGAAGTGAAGCTTTTGGAGCAACTATTGAAAAATCCTTAGAGCATTTAAGTAAGGCACTTTCTATCTTCCATCACCTTTTTCCTTTCAATATCCTTTAAATGATTTTGCTGATATTTAGTGTTTGGAACTATGTTGCCAGGAAATGTGGGTTCGGGGACGGGGACGGGGATGGGGACGGGGATGGGGACGACATTTTTTGAAATAGGGTGCGTGGGTTCGTCTGGGTATTTTTATATTAATATATATTATAATTTATATATCATATATAATACTATATTTTCTAAATTATAATTTACAAATTATAAATTTAATGACACTAATATAGTAATTTGTAAATTACTAATAATTTATAAACTTTAAAATTTAAAGATTTAAACATGCACATCATTCAACATTCAAGTTTCAACATTCACATGTGACATTTGTCATTGAAATTTCAAAATTTCTAGTTTGATAATATCATGATTCATATATGATATCAAGTGCAAATTGGAGCTCAGTTTACATATTAATAAATTATAAGAAATTAAAATCGTGATTCAAAATTTCAAAATATATGTCCATTGTCATACTAAATTCAAAATTTTCCTCAAGGCATCTCCAAATGGCAAACTATAAACATGAACTAGGAAATTTTGATATACTAAAATAAAAATAGCTAAAGCCTAATAGTGAGCAATGGCTTCCTCAAGCCATATCATCAGCATCCATGTCATCAACATCACTTAGATCTTCACTTAGCATGCTCTCCAAGTAGGAATCACTCTCATATTGAGGCTCTGGCTCATCCATAGCAATTTGAGGATGGATGCTTGTGGTAAGTCTACGCTTTCGCTGGGTAAGTTATGAACTTATGATTCATGGATAGGTAGGTATGTTTTAAGGTTTAATTTTTTTTTTTTTAAGTTTTAACTTCCCCCTTTATAATTGACTATAGCCTATGGGGTTGGATAGGCTACTTTGTCCTCCCTTGGGCAATTTACTTATAAGAGAACATTACAATTGGAATATTGTTCACTTCCACTGTTGTTTTGTATAATATTTCATAGTAGTCCCAAGGCAGAAAATTCACAGAATTAAGATCCAGGAAACCTCTGGTTAAGAGATTAAATTTCTGTTACATTTAAAGTCAAAGCCAGAAGAAATTTCTTCACTAGTAACTTCTCTGTCTAAGCCATGCCTAGTATGATAGATATGTTATTTGTCCAGTTTTGCATCATAGTCATAGTAGCTACAACACCTTTGGTGTGAAAAAATAATCCCTCTTGGAAATTAGGCTGTGTATGTCCAGATTGTATTCGATCAACCCCATGCCAATAAACCTGTAGGAAGCATTTTATACATCTACTATAACAGATTTGTAACTTTAATGTCTAAGAATTTTTTACCATTAAAAAATAGACATGTTTATTTCCGAGGTTTGATCTTTCCAAATATGCCAGACCAATTCATCCAAATAACATACCAATTCATTTGAATCATTTAAGTTTTAACTCTTAAGTTTTAAAATTTAATTGTAATTTGTATGTTTTAAAAAATAGTTAGAAACAATACCATTTAAAAACTAGGGTTCTCAGTCCTTGGCATTCCTTCACATGGGCCTAGGGGCACACTAGAATAATTTCACACTAAACCATGCAAACTTAAAAGTAACTTAATAGATTCAGAAAGTAATAATAATCATAATTCCTAATTTCCTATTGTACGATATGATGCAAATTATTCAAACATGAAGCAATGAATACATGCAATGTTTGAATTTCAAGATTGATGAACCAATACAAGAAGTTAGAAACTACAACTTTGATTCAATACTTGGTGTCCTAACTCCAGGAAGGAATCTAGTTTGTAGTACAGAACATGCATCGTGTATTATCAATTCTTAATTGACAACAACTAAAGGACATCTACCTCATCAATTCCTTCCCATTTTTTGTTTTTATGTTATATTCCTTATAAAAGTGTCAAATTTCTCTCAAATTAAGAAACCACTGAATAAAATAAAAAATAGTTGAGATATGATTGAGAAATGGTCATTTATTTCTTGAAAGGGTCTTCACGATTTCTTTGGTTGTTTTTCATCTCAAGAAACAAGAAATTATCTAAGAAACTATCGTGATGTAATATAAGAAACAACACGGTGCAATGGCCATTTTCAAAGCCAAATGATGTCCATTGAGGACATGGCCTTTATTTGGTTCTTGTTTCATAGGAGTTTCGGGTAGAAATGGAACTTTGTTGTACCATTTGCAGTAGTAAAAAGGGAAAACCTTCTTTTTCCATGGGAAATAATTTACCTTTCCTTTTTCAAGATAATATAAATCACAAAAAATATGAACTATACTGCACACATTGTTGGATAATGTGAAAGTGGAAAAGGAATACCCTACACAAGTGATGCACACATGTACATTTGAACACTAATAGATTTTTGTAGTTGAAATGCAATGCTTGTTTTCATTTAAATGTAGGGTTTTTAAAGCAGGAAGAAATAATGGCTGCCAAATTAATAAGCGTTTCTTTGGGAAAAATTTAAATCTTGTATTGGGTGATGAAGATAATAGAGGGTATTGAATCTTGATTCTTGTCATCTAGAGAGAACCATACAGCCTAACACAATCCAATGGAATTGACCAAAAAAACCCAAATAGAGTCAACCCTACTATAGGAGGAAGGGCCTGCAGTAAGAACTTACCATTTTGCAAGAGATGAGGGCGAATGCTGTTCTGCAAGAGCTGAGGGCAAATGCTGAGGGCAAATGCAGGGTGAATTCTGTTCTGCAAGAGCTCAGGGTGAATGCTGAGGGTGAATGCTATTCTGCAAGAGCTCAGGGCGAATGCTGAGGGCGAATGTTGTTCTGCAAGAGCTCAGGGCGAATGCTGAGGGCGAATGTTGTTCTGCAAGAGCTGAGGGAAAATGCTGAGGGAAAATGATGTTCTGCAAGAGCTGAGGGCGAATGCTAAGGGAAAATGTTGTTCTGCAAGAGCTGAGGGTGAATGCTGAGGGCGAATGCTATTCTGCAAGAGCGGAGGGTGAATGCGCGCATGATATCAGACGTTAATGTAGCTATTGCGACGGATATAAGTTTCGTATTTTTAATAAAATCATTTTTATGTAGCGCGCATATAAGTTTCGTATTTTTATGTAGCGCGCATATAAGTGTCATTATACCGACGGTGGAAAAAGCGTCGCTATTGCGACAGATGCCTCCAAACGTCGCAATTGCGACACTTAGACATTGTGTCGCACTTGCGACGTTTGGAGGCAGTCGTTGCAATAGCGATGCTTTGGGGCATAGTGTCGCAATTGCGACGTATTCCTCCAAACGTCGCAATTGCGACATGTTGTCTAAGTGTTGGTATTGCGACACTTTTCTATAAACGTCGGTATAATGACGGTTTCGGGCAGGATTGAAAAAATTTGGGGAAATTTCCGACATTTGGTCAAAAGCGTCGGAACCAAGTGTCGGAATTCCCCCCAAATGTAGTAGTGTTTATAGCACACACTCATTGGCAAAGGATTACATAAAAGAAAATAAAAAAATAATCAATACCTTAATTACTCATAAGGAAAGGCCAAAACATCATCGGTGCGTTTCGAAGTGATGGGAAACACACCATCACCTTTACATTTACTTGCAACATATGATTTAAAAATGTGGCCATCACACTAAGACTCTTAAAAGAACCATGTTTTACGTAATAAGGTAAATGGATCATCCCCCTGTGGAGGGTTTGCCTATGGAATAACTTTGAGGACCGAACTTCATATGGATTCTCTTTGGTCCTGACGTGTTTGACATGCAGTTTTCTGGGGTTCATTCTAGTTGTGATGATCCTTCCTCCTCTATACCTTCCATATCATCTTGGAACGCCTCTTCCCGATGTGCCTCCGAGAAGTGCCCATGAATCCCTCACTTTTGCTGAGGTGTGAGGAGGTGCTCTCATCATCAGTTGATGGTGGGTTTCTGGTTGTTTTGGAGCTTTCTCCAACTTCCTTCATGGTATATCCCAGTCCTACATGACATGGAAATTCCTCGACTTCGACGGGGTTTACGATGCCATGGCCACTAATTTCAAGGTCCTTTCCTTGATACCCCATCTTCTATAGCAGTTTAGACCCGATCCCTATAGTATGTTTTTCAAAAGAAGTGAATTCATCATCATGAAAAGTACATGAAAGTGAAGGGTTGATTTTTACCTCAGGTTGGTTATGTTGCAACCTTTCCAAGACCTCATCCTTAGCTTGTAACTGGAATAGTAACATTTTTTTTTCTTCCCTTGCTTCCTATAGGAGTCTTCTTAGCTTAGCGTTTTCTACTTGGATGCCTTGGTTAATCTCTTCTAGTTCTTGAAACTCTGCTACAGTGAGTGTCCTTTTCATCTTTGGTTCACTATTTGTTGATATTTTTGTTTCATCACTTGAATCAGAACCCAAGTATATGGGTCCTTCTGATGTGATCCCAAAGGTTGCAAGCTTCATTTCATCACCTGAATCGGACCCCAGTTCAATTGGTCGACCTCGTGCAAATCCTGCAGCTGCGACCTTTTCATCTTCCTCGGATTCAGAATCTTCAGAATCTTGGTTTTGTTGTATGGTGGTGGCAGTCTTTTACTTCCCCTTTTTTTCATTTCTCTCAGGTCTCAACTCAGGGTGCAACTTCCAACAATTTTCTTTGTCATGTCCCTCTTTTTCACAATGTGTGCAAGAGGGCTTTGCTCCCCTTCTTTTGGTGGCGACAGTCCTTTTTGGGTAGTCACTCTGTTCATGCACCCCCCTGCTTTCTATGTGCATGGCCTTCACACTGGCCTCATCGATGGTATCAGGCTCAAACAAAAATAATGAATGTCTTATGTAACTATGTAATGACCCAATGTTACAACTTCAGTAGAATCTAATGAAATGCCCAAACTTAGTGCTTGTTTTCTAAATGCCTCAGTAAAGCTTTGCACATTTTTTCCTTTACCTTGCCTTAGGTATTGCCACTTCATTAAGGATTTTTTCTTATAACCCAAGGGATAGAATTGATCTTTAAGTGCAACAATGAAATTTGACCACTAGGAAAGGAGGTTACCCAAATTACTGTTGCCTTGAATTTTCCTCTCCCACCAAATGAGAGCAGTGTCATTCAGTTGAAGAGAAGCCAACTGGATCTTTGCCTTATCCTCCATAATCCACTGAATCCTGCAAAAGATTTCAAGCTGCATAATCCAGTTGTTAAGTTTCTTTGCATCACTTTCACCGTTATAGATGGGTAGATAAAATTTTACATCTAACGTAAAGAAAGGTTTATTAGATGAATTTCCTGAATTCCCATGATGATGGTGAGAAGAGGAGGAAGGAATTTCATTTGCTGAAGGAGGTGGGTCTCCTCCACCATCTCCATGTGCTGAACCTTCTCCTTCTGAAACATGCTCCCCTGTTTTCTCTAACTTCTCAAGTCTAGAGAACAATTTCTCAACCTGATTTTCCATGGTGTAGAAATTCTTGTGGAAGTTGAGCTCCTCTTCATTTCGAACATCGTCATCCATGTTCCTTCTCTAATGTGCACATCCCACTTCAGGATCAAAAGACTGTAGCGTCCCTTCGCCTCTTCGTAGCCTGTTTCTAGTTAGCATACAAGCATGTAATTCACTTCTACAAACACTTGCTCTGATACTTCTTGATCCAAAATCTTTTGCTTGAGGTTTGTTAAAGAATTACATCTAAAAATTGTAGCTTAAAACAAGAAACTTTAAAGGCATAAACATAAGAAGAGAGAAGCATTTAACATCATACAAGAAGACACAGAATTGATGTCGGAGTTCATCCAAGAGGGACTACGTCTCCAGGCCCTGCTAAAATAGTGGGGAGGCCCTTTTCTTCATTAAGTGGCAAAAATGAAAGTACAAGTATAAAAATGAGAAATAACACCCTTATACCTCCATAGCTGAAAATGCCCGAAAATTGCAGACATCTGATGAAGAAATGGACAACACCATTGGATTTGTGGCATCGAGTAGTGCAGTATCCATATAAAATTTGCCTTAATTTGACAAAGTGAAAATATGACCCCTCTAGAAAATGGCTCAGATCATGGTTCTAGCCCCCTCCTGCACATTGCTCAGGGTTCCACCATCTCGGTTTCCATGCCCGCTCCTGACCTGCCTTGGGCGCACTGCAAAAATAAAGGTTTATATCCATGAAGGTGGGCAGAATTCCCTAAGTGGGCTGCTGGCTGAATTGGTTTAGATCCACATTAGGTGGGAGGGGGTCGGGTGGTCAAACCCCGACCCCTCTTCGTTTAAGTCGAAATTTGTTTTGAACAACGGTTGCAAATCAAATTTTAAAAACCACCAAATATATTTTTGAAAACCTGCCATTTACGTTTGCTGGCAAGTGGGTATGTTGGGGGTTAGGTCCGCATTGGGTGGCCCGCCCCCATATTCCCGCCAGCTATTGTTAATAGGTGGCATGAGTTACGGTTGGGTGGCGGTGGGGTTCACAACCCTCACCACCATGTACACATATGTGTGGTCACTGCTATTGTGGGGCCCGGTGGGGGTCATGGCCCACCAACCCCTTATATATATATATATATATATATATATATATATATATAATGATGCCGAGGGTTGTGGGGGCGGCGGGGTCATGGCTGCCGACCCCCTTATTTTAAGATTATTTTTGAGATGCAGTTGGGGTAGGGCAGTGGTCACGACCTGCCTTGCCCCCTTTTTTTAATATTTTTCATTTTTTAACAACAAATTGATTCTTTCAAATCTTCTGGATTTTTGGCCGAAGGAGATAATTTATCCATCCCACAATTTCTCCTGGAATCTGGTGCCTAGGTTCCAGCAAAATTGTTGCCTCCTTAAGCTGCCACATTACCAAATCAACCCTTGAACTTTGGCTGCTCCTAACTCCTTCATACGGACTTGGAATTGAGTGTCGTCTGTGTCGTTGGAATTAGAAAGACGACATCTACAACTTGACATTAATTTTTCCCCATTTCAGACACTTTGATTTTTTAGCCTTTGTACTCAAGCCACTTGTACTTAGACCTGTTCGATCAACCTGGATCAATATCCAGTAGCGTAGAGGGAAGCCAGTGCTACGCAGTCCAGCCAGAGCCCAATCATGGGCAACGCAGAGACATCAGGAGCCATGCAGGGCTGACGCAGGCCCAGTTAGGGCAACGCAGGGGCAACGTAAGCTCAGAGAGGGTGACGTAAACCCTTCCAAGGCAGTGCAGAGGTTGACATAGGCCAGTAAGGCTGACGCAGAGGGTTGGGGAGCAGCAATAGGGTTTTCGGTGGGCCAGAAAGGGCTCGAGTTCTGTGAATCTCGTTTGATGGTGCGAATCAACCATATTTTCTGTCTCCGAGTGAAAGAGGATTTGTTTCCTTGATTTTCTCTATAGGGCCAACCATGTCTGGTGCCCAAAAATTATTGTATTCAGATTCTGCATAATAATAAAACCCTCCAGAGCTAGTTGCACCGGTTTTCCCACATTGGGTTTTTTCAAGGACATTTGTCCGAAAAATCTGTGCGTCACTTTGCCATATGAACATTATATTCAGTAAATGATATGTATGTGTAGGCTACTATTTGTGTTTACTTCGCTTTTTTTTTTTAATATTCAGATTAATAAATTGTATAAATAATCAAGTAGGAGAAGTAAATCAATGGTTAGCAGTAGGGTTTCTTAGATTAAGAAATTTTCATAATAGGCACTACCCAGTATGGATTATGGTACAAATGGACAGAGTGAGTGAAGCCGTGTGGCTTCACAGATGCATATTAGGGAGGGAATCCATCCGACCGAAAGAGTACATCAAGTGGAATTTTCAGTGTTGGGTTCGCAGTGGTTTCCCAGTATTACAGGAAGAAAATATATGTGGCTCTAAACTTGGTAGAAGCATAATAAATGGCTGCAAGTCAAGTATCATGTGAGGCGATCAGGATGAGAAAGATACTTGTGGGACTGTTTAGTTAGATGATGGATCAAACTATGATCTATTATGATAATCAAAGTTGCATTAAGCTCTCTGAGAATATGGCATTTCACGATCAACCGAAGCATATAGATATCTGGTATCATCATTTACGATACTGTGTGTGGATGCAGATAATGTTTTAATATAACACATTTCGCAGAGGAACAAGATGTTGACATCTTGACAAAGTCTTTGTCAAGAGGGAATTTCAAATTCCATAGGTGTAGGATGTTGGGTGTGTGTTATTTTCTTTCCATGACTAGCACCACACACGAAGCAAGGGGTAAGAGGGGGGATTTGGGGGGGAGGGGGGGGGTGGCAGTCAACCCCCCGCTGTCGAGGGGTTTGCAGGGGGGCAGTAGCCCCCTTGCACGGAGTCCGATGCAACGTCCCAAGAAATTTTTTTTGGAACCTACATTAGGTGGGGCTCATGGTTTTGGCATGATGGATTTATGTCCATGGTATTTTGTAGATTCGGTCAAGGGAACTATGGTTATGTTCTAATCTAGGGTTAATAGATTGGGGTTTATGAATGCTTCGACATGTATATATATGTTGTAACATTGAAAGGAATAAATGAAAAATCAAGCTAGTAGTCTCGGTTTTGGGATCCAGGGTAAAATTTCTGTGTATATTTGTTTTATGTTTTATGTTCTCCCTATTATTTATTTTCTATTTTAAGAGTTCATTTAAAGATAATTTCTGTACAAATTTAAAACCTACATAGGATAGGGGTGGCTCGTAATCCCTTTCATGCTAAGAGGGAGTGTTGAGAAGTGTGGCAAGAAAGTCTCAATTTGACTTTTCCTTGGTCAAATTGAGAAAATTCGACTTTCCACATCAACAGAAAACTTGGAGGTAGTTAACTAAGGTGTCATGGCTCTTTTCACCCTGTTAGCTCATTAAATTCGAGTTAGAGGGTTTGGAGTTCTTTTAACCATGTGTGATTGCTAAATTTTAGTAATCAGGGTCAGTTATTTCGAGTTGTTTTCAGTTAAAATAGTTCTAACAGTTAATGGAACTAGAGGAAGGTTAGTTGTGCAGTGGGACAATAGTCTAACTCATAGATCATCCAATTAATTGACCAATCAACTCAAAATATCTAGTGCATGTAGAGAATTCGAGTTCCTTGGCTGAGGTGGAGAATCCAAGGCAGTGTAACAAGCAGATGTAAACTAGTTTGAGTGTACAAGTGTTGCATGCAGTCAAATGATAAATCCTTGGGTATTGCACAATCAATTGGAGAACAATTCCTAAAAATAAGGGCTAATTCCTCAGTATTTGCGCAAGGAAATAGGGGCTCAAGCAGAGGAAAAATTTGACTAAGTCTGTGTGAGAGCTTCTCATTGAGCAAAGAAATAGGTTATTCACTTGCAAGTTGTGCTTAGAAATGGAAATCAATTGTAATACATCCTCTATTCATCTGATTAATGCAAAGAGGCTTGAGGGGTTTTTCCCATTTGGGTTCCCTAGAAAATCATTGTGCATGTATGGTTTTTCTTATTGTATGTTTGCAAATGTTGTTCTAAATTGTGAATTAAATTCCACAGATCAGTAGAGTAGAATTGTGTCTCTTGATTTTACATTAAGTTTCTTGAGCAGTTGTTCACGAGGTCTTGATAGACGATGATCGGGTACTCTATTAAAGCACTCCTTAATGTGAAGTCAATGGTTCAATTCCCTGCCACCTATGGATTTTTAAGAATTTTAAATTTCTGTTGTGTAATTTGCAAAATTCTATAAGTTTTAAAAGGAATCTATTTATACATTTAGTACATGTTTTTGTCTTTTTTCCATATGGTTTTTAGTTTGCTTTGCTTGAAATTTGGTAAGGATTTCTTGAAATCCTAAAATTCAACTATATAATTTGCCAAAATAAAATAATCTAAAATATTTTCAAAACACTAAATTTATTTATACATCATATTTTATTCTCTTATATGGTAATTTTACCTTTTCTTAAGGTAATTTCTAATTATATAATTTATTTGTTAAATAAATATTAATATTTAGAATAAGAATGTTCTTTCACATGTGATTATTACCTAAAAAAATTCTAAATATTTAGAGTGGTCTTTCACGTATGATTATTACTAAAAAAAAATCTGAATATTTACTCTGGATCACAAAACCTAAATTCTGAAAATAATAATATTATAATAATATTAAAAAAAATCAAGATATTTTTTTTATGATATTTATATTTTTATTATTTATTTTAATAAATAAATTAACTAATAAAATTTATAATGTTTAGAATTTAACTTCAATTAAAAATAAATATATAAATTAGATTATCAAATTTAAAAAAAATAAAAATACTCAATTAAACAAAAATTATTACACAATTTTTCGATGTTAATCTATTGAATTTCTCAACTACATAAAGATTCCTAGATATATTGCAAAATCTTGCAAATTACATTATCAATTTACTATGTTACAGTCTAATTTATTAAATAATAATAATAAAATATTTAATAAATAAAATAAAAAATTTAAAATTAACCATTAATTTAATGCATAATACTTAAAGCTTATTAAAATTAGATTTTTTTAAAATTCACAAATGAAATGTCAAGTATGTCTAAAATAGTGGAAAAGAGTCTTCCGCCATATTTGTGAGGATTTGCCATCTATCTTCAAGTCTCCAAAATTCTTTCTTTTTTCAAGGAATATATATCACTCTATATTTTTTCGATAGGGAAAGTGCTCATTTTCCGTACATTCCTTTTCATAGGACGATGGGCTTTTTGATGGAGTAGCTTAAGGAAAACTATTTAGTTGTAAATAGAGTTTTTTATCGATGTAATAGAATAGTTTGGACGGCAGTTTTTCGCTAGAATCTAGTAAACAAAAATTCAAAAAATCAGATAGTAGAAGTGTTTAAATTGCATTTTTGATAGTAGAAATAGATTCAGTACTATCCAAAATCTTTAAGGCACCCAAAATACTGAAATTGATCATAAACAAGATTCTGATAAATCTTTACCAAAATTTTTCAAAACCTTACAAATATTTCTATTGGGATTGAATCGAGTATCAACACTAAAGCTGAATTGATAGCTACTTTGGCCTTCTTAACATCCCAAGTATTAGAATTCTAAAAGATTCTAAATGTATAATTAATTTTAGTTTTATTTCAAGCCATCATTTTTAATCATATTCACAGGGAATTCAACAAAGAAGCCAACAGGATTTCAAAGAGCGCCTTAACGCGGGAACCACACCTCATCATATTCGAAGAGCTTCATGGGTGCTCCTTTCAGAAATCTGTTTCCCTATCTTTGGCCTCATTATTCTAACTTCTTCTACTGAGCAGAAGAACTATACAGAATTTCTTCTACTGAGCAGATGAACAATACAAAATAACATGTCTGTTTTTGCAATTTTTGAACCAGCGATCAGTAAAGCAAATTTTTTTTTAGCTAGCAGCATCTTTCTCAGAAAACATATATAGGTCAAAATTTTGATGTCTTACAGTTTCTGGTTACAACAGGCAGCAGTTTTAATAGGGCAACTGTTTTGTAATGCTTTTGAAACTCTTTAATCCAGATCTGCAAAGTCTAGCTCTAAGTAGAGTTTTTATAGTGGCCCACTAGTGCAAATTTTTAGGTTTACCATCTGATTTTTCAGAACTGTTTTCAGCAATTGAAACAGTCAAAACTGTATTTTTTAATTCTATGTGAATAACAAAAAATAATTCTTTCCAGTGGAAAAAAAAGGGTTCTCTAATTTTTTTGAGTTTCATAATTAATAATGTAACCAACTTTGAAAATAAAGTTTAAGTTTCATAATTAATAATGTAACAAACTTTAAAAATAAAGAGTAAGGTATTTCATCTTTTAAGGCTGGAGATGAAGTTTTGTGGTGAATTATTTTTGGTTATGAGCTTTACTTTTTTATTTGGCAGTGAGTTATTTTTGGTCTTGCACTAAATTTTTGTTTTTATTAATTTTTTTAAGAGGTAAATAATTTTTAATTTTAAGAACTGCAGTGAATTTTTAATTTTTGACTTTTTGTGAAAAAAATTCACTTATTAATCACTACTAGGGATGGATTTTGATGGGCATTTTGCTTGTCATAAGGCATTTTGCCCAGGCTGGAATATGGAAAACGTTCTTAACCATTTATTTTCCATTTACCAGCGTTTTCTTAAACTCATTTATTTTCCATTTACTGCCTTTTTCTTAAACTTTTCCATTTACCAGTTTTTTCTTAAATTTGACCCCTGTGTGCAACTGGGTAAGTCTGTATTCAAACATTAATGGAAAGATACCCTTCTTTGCTCGCTGAAAAATGATAATTGATATTTACACTTGCTTTGCGCTGCCAAATTCCAATTACATAGAAATTGCCTTCATTTCCAAAAAATAATAAAAGAATAAAGCCTGTGGCCAAACGAGAGGGGTGAGTCGCCATTGCTACGAGCTTGGAGCTTGGGAACAACTTCTGGCTCTCTTACAGTGAATAGTCTAAGGGGGTCTGGTAAGTCCAACATACGTTGTGCCCTCAATGCGTGGTTTCATTCTAGTTCCTGTGTAGTTTGGATCTATGCACAATAACTTAATTTTCTTAGTCTAAGGGAGTATTCTCACGAAGAGATTGCCGGAAGGAAAATCCTTCTTTCAGAAGAGGAAACTTTGAATAGAACAAGGGTTTGTAACTCTATGGGTCACTTTCACCCTCAATACGAGGTTCATGAGCATCTAGTTTTGAGGCACGCTTTAAAAATGGAAAACAGACCGTTCGAAGTTTAGTCTTTTCGGGTCTGTACCTCTGTGGGTTATTCTCACCCTAAATACGAGGTTCATGAGCATCTAGTTCTGAGGCACGCTCTAAGAATGGAAAATAGACCGTCTGAGGTTTAGTCTTTTCGGATATACAGGACAGTGTATGGGATAGCTTTTCTTTTTATAAATCTTACATATATTTCTCCTTGTTCTTATTGCATTGCATCTGCTTTTTCTTATTTTTTATTGATTATTTTTTCATGAATACTTTGTCTTGCAATCCTTTTATATTTGGGTTGAGTTGTTGTTGTAATTTGATTTGGAGATGTTAACAAATTTCAATTTTTTAGATGTGTTTCCGAACTTTTTTAGATGTGTTTATGAGATGTAATTTTATTTATTATTTTAATTTATGTCTGAATTTAACAATACATTAATTTTCGAAAATATTTAGTATTCACAATTCTCTTGAACGGTTATAAATTGTCGAAATTGCGATTTAATAAAAAATAAATTGTAATTTAAAAAATTCAATAAACTATGCATGTCTTATCAACTTTATATCAAATACCTTCCAATGTACATTTTTTAAATTGTAATTTAAAAAATTCAATAAACTATGCATGTCCTATCAACTTTATATCAAATACCTTCCAATGTACATTTTTTAAATTGTAATTTAAAAAATTCAATAAACTATGCATGTCCTATTAATTTTATATCAAATACTTTCCAATGTACATTTTTTAGTGTAGCTGGTTTTTTTGAAAGTCTAAAATATTTATTATTCACAATTCTCTTGAACGGTTATGAATTGTCGAAATTGTAATTTAATAGAAAATAAACTGTAATTTAAAAAATTCAATAAACTATGCATGTCCTATCAACTTTACATCAAATACCTTCCAATGTACATTTTTTTTTACAGTAGCTGGTTTTTCTAAAAATCAGAGCTTATCTACATCTATTTTCTATTTTCATTTCATTTCATTTAATATTATGTTAAACGAAGAGATTAGAGAAGACTAGATTTATAAAGCTATAAATAGTTGTTTTCTTACAGCGGTATTTCATTTCATTTAATATTATGTTAAAGGAAGAGATTGGAGAAGACTAGATTTATTGGATTATAAATAGTTGTTTTTTTACAAGGTTTTTCTTATCAATGAATGACAAAATTTTAAAGTTAATATTTACTGAAAGGAAGCATAATGACCTACAGCATCAAAAAAAAAAATTCTGTAACAATTAAAGAGAAATCCAAATTCCAACCTTAATAACTACAACAAAACCTAAGTGAATAAGTTCTATTTATTTACTATTTTTTTAAACCACTTTTGCATTATAACAATTTTAAATTATTAGAAAATAAAATAACCAGCCATTCTCAATGGTTGGTCAGCTCACTCATGTCAAAACTCTCTGATAAAACATAGTTTTTGGAAAGTTTTGGAGAAAGCTACTGTACGGACTGATTTAAAGGGAGAAAGCTTTAATCGCCGCCGAATCGGTGGCGGGCACGGAGAAGCGGTTCCCTTTCAAGGTCTACCTCGGTCAGAAACGGTTACGCTGGCAATCCGTCTTGATCATTACCCTTGATCATTACCCTCTCAACATTGGCCATGTGAGTGAATGATACAGAGATATCCAACGTCGGGCTCTGAACTTGCCTTTTCCCTTTTGCAGTGGTCGTGGGCTCAACCCTAACTAAATCGTCCCTTTCAATCCAGTGAAAGGACATAAATCTATCACAGAATGGAAACGTTAAATATGAAAAGCCCTGAATCTTTGGAAACTTTAAATGTGAAAAGCCCTGAATCTTGCTGCTTTAGAATTTTAAAGTTTTAGACTCGGATATCACAGAATGGAAACTTTGAATCTGAAAAGCCTTGAATCTTACTGCATATTTTTTATAATTTTAAGGATTTGGACTCACATATCATAGAATTGAAACTTTAAACATGAAAAGCCGTGAATCCTGCTGCAGAAATTTTAAAGATTTGCAAGTCTCTGGATTTAAATTAGGTTCCTCATCAAACAACGTTATACTATTTTATTTGATAGCTTTACCAGTAAATGGTTTGGTGCTTCACGAATTTTGGAATATCTGGGTGATAGTGAATCAGCGAGGATGGCAGAACCTCCCAAATGGTCGTCCGTGTGATTGCTCTGTTGTGAACTTCCGTGGATTCGAACCAAGGACAATATGGAGCCAAGCTCACTCCACGGTTCACACGCCGGTGGCAGTTAAAGCTCTCAAACATCATTTTTCTTAGTGTTGAGGGTACTGACATAGAAGTTACTTACAATCTAATAACATTGTCGGCATGGCCGTGTCGTTTAAACTTTAAAACGAGCCAGCCGTCATGTGACCGACCGATTTGATCCAACCACATCAAAGATGTCTAAAATAGTGTAAAAATCTTCATATATATATATATATATATATTATTATTATTATTACTTTTTCTTATTATTATTTCCGTACACTAAAATAAAAAATAAAAAACTAAAAACTATTTTTATTTTTAATTAAAAAATGAAATGGTATTTTTAATGTTAAATTTTCTAATAAAAAATTTAAAGCGTTTAATTTGCAAAATTTCAATTTAGTTATGTTATGTTGTATGTACATCATGGATTTAGTTGCAAATAGCTAAAATGCTAATGTAGTGTTAAAATTGAGTCAAAACTTCATTCATAGTTTTATAATAATATTGCAAAGTTATTTAAATCTTACTACATTGTTATTGTGTAAGATAGCAGTGTCAATATTGATGATAACATAATTAAATATTAATAAAGACTAATGAATGAGAAACAGAGAAAATTTTAGTTTAAAAGTGTCTATGATTTATTTCCATGTCATAATATATAAACTAATCAAAAGATTTTAAATTTAAAAAGAGGTACATGTAAATATTTTGGAGGGAAAAGAAGAAAAAGTAACATTTTTTAATTGTATTTTTGACTTATTTTCTTATAAGTTTACTCAAATTTCAAGTGAAGACACTTGTTGGATGTAGAATTAAATTCTGCATCCAATAAGTCATATTTTTTAGAAGATCCACATTGATAAATATTGAAGACACATTAAAAAATCATGTCCATTCAACAGGTACCCATTATGCATACTTTTGAGAATTTACCCACATTGATAAAAAAAGAAGATACATTAAAAAAATGTGTTCGTGTTGAACACACTTTTTTTAATTTATCTTCAATTTTTATCAATGTGGGTCCTCTCAAAAGTATGTATAATGGGTACTCGTCACGAACACACTTTTTTAATGTATCTTCAATGTGAGTCTTCTCAAAAGTATGCATAATGGGTACTCGTTGGATGTGAAATTTAATTCTGCATCCAACAAGTGTCTACACTTGACATTTAAGTAAACATATAAGGAGATAAGCCAAAGATACAGTTAAAAAAATTAGTTTTATTCTTTTCCATCCAAAATTCATAATCCTTATTTTATTAATTTAACTATTATTTTATTATTTTTCCTTAGGAGGCCACTTTTAAGCTAAAATTTCATCTAATAGGCTATAATTTCCAATCCCAATGTTGCATCATCCCTAAGGGAATAAGAGCAAGTGTGGGGGCGAATATTGGGTAAATTATAATATAATTACATTATACTTTACCTAATATTTTACACACCCCGCTCTCTCCTTGCAATAAGAAATTAGTGTTTTTATCCAATCAAACATCAAATTTTTATTTTATAAATAATTTAAATATAATGTTTTATTGGAACTTTGGTGAATCCAAATATAGAAACAATTCAATTCAAATTAATACTTAGTCAATGCATATCAATATTTCAATGCATATAGATTGTTATATCTAACATTCGACAGGTATAATAAGGCCTCCTTCCTTTCAAAGTCTTTGAAAACTAAGAAAAAAAAGAAGAAAAGGGAAAGGATTGTAGTATTAAAAATAATATAAAGGATGAACTCACTCACCCATTTATTTCCTTAGCCTTAGCAGTTATCCAAGTTTAGGATAACATGGGTGAAATTAAGGGAGAAGGAAGGCTTGGTTGATCAAGTTCTATTGAATAATTATTTCATTCGCAAGCCTTCATCCTTTGTTTCACTATGCAAGGATCTATCTTTACTCTCTAGTTTCAAGGGGTGAAAAGACTTACTTTACACCACAAAGTAATTCCAATTTCATTACCTACCATAGTGCATCCATACCACATAATTACTTCATTATCTACTATAAGTTGATGTCGTGCAACAAGTGGACTAAATTATTTGCACTATTTATCTGTTATATCTTGCTTGTGTCATCTACCTCATAAAATATACAATATAGATTAAGAGATAAGAGTCATTTAAAGGTTCGTAACCAATATCATAGAGGTTGGAGATTAAACCCCAATTAAAAATGTGTTTTAGAAGGGAATATGATATTAAGGGGATAAGGACCCACTCTGATAAGGAAGGAAGCGAAGATATCTAATATAAAATGCATAATGTGGCATGCATTTTGCAAAAATCAAAACAAGCATAACACAATTGTTTTTCATTGAGATTTAATATACCTATATTAAAAGTCAAGGATACTATTTTTCACCCTTAGCGTAATAGGAATAACTTATTTGTAGATCTTATTATTTGAAGATGTTGTTTGCAGGTATTATTTGTATAGGTTTAAAACCTACATTTGGTATTAGACTAGTTTTGGCTTCAAATTGACACATTTGTGGCAAAGGGGCTTTGCTTATGCCTGTAGTATACCTTGTTACAGTGAGAGATCTACAAGATCAATTTTTGTGGTGAAAGGAAAGGGTGAATAGTGCAAAGGTAGAGATCGAGAAATTCAACGAATAGAGTTTTGAACTGTGGAAGGTCAAAATGGAGGATTTGTTAGCGGATAATGATCAGTGGATCACTGTGGATCCACGTACTAAACTAAATACAATGTCCAGAGAAGACTGGAGCAAGTTATATCGGAAGACAAAGAGCACAATACATTTGTGTGTCTTAAATTCAATATTATTGAGTGTTTTGGTAGAAGCTACAACAAAATATTTGACGGACAAGTTAGTGGCTTTGCATCAGTCTAAGTACCTAGTAAATAAATTGTACCTACATAAGGAGATATATAACGTGGGGACGAAGGATGGAGAGTTAATGAGAGAAAATTTGAATGGCCTCATTACTGTCGTAAGTCATTTATTATCCATTCATATAAGATTTCAGATAAAGATAAGAGTGTTGAATTGAGTAGCTTGGGAGGTACTCCACAAACCTAGATATGGGTTTGTGAAGTTTGGTCACAAAAGGGTTTGTGGTCAAAGAACCCAAGTGAAGGGGTTTTAGACCCAAGTTGGGGTTTAAAATACAAAATGAAATTAAAAATAAAAATACCTAAGTGGAAAAAATACCTAAGATCTAGAGGGCACCTAAGAGGCCTAAGAAGGGTTATTTAAAGATGCCTAGGGAAAGGCTAGAGTGCATCAAGTGAAGATATAATTTTATCAAAGAGGCTAGCAAAATATATCCCTTGAGGAGTTTGAGCTTAAAGGCCTAGAAGGGTTGCAAAGGAGGTCATCACCCATCTAAGAGCATATGTCCAAGAGAAATGAAAGACGTGGTTGCAGTCCAAAAGGAGCTTGATCCTTGTTGGAGGTAAGGTAGAATTGTGACCTTACTCAAGATATGAAAATCCAAGTTTGGAAAAGGATTGCTGGCCGAGTTTTCTTGCAGGTTTTTGGGAAAGTTTGGGAAGAAAAATCTATATATATAAGGCCGAGAGGATCCCTATGTTTTTGAAGTAGGTTTGAGATCCAAGTTAGGTGTTGAACAATGGTCTTGTTCCTGTGGAGGGGTAAAAAATCAGGGCTGCATCATTTCAAGGATAAAATTCTATTAAAAAGGGCCTTATGGATAATATTCTGGCCAATATTAGATTAGATCTATGCATATTACGAAATCCTTAAAGGAAGGTCACATATCCCAGGAATACTGCCCAGAAAAGTAAACTTTCTAAGGAGATGAAGGTTGGATGATGGTGGATTTTTCAAGCGTTGAACAACAAAAGTCAAGTGTCCTAGTTAAGGGGAGTGCCCCTGCATGACCATACAATAAGGTGTACCCTAATGTATAAAAATCATATCGCTCAAGAACTGTGTAGAAAATATAAGGCTAAGAACTTTGGATAGTGGGTTACCTCTCTAAATAAGGACGCAGATCTTGAGGAGGAAAACGTGAGTTTTTTGTAGGGATAACGGATCTAAAAGGAGGTTGAGTTTTGAGAATAAAATGAGCAGAAGTAAGGGTTCCATGTGTGGTATGGATTGTCATGAAGAGAAGCACATTGATGTGCATTATCCATACTAGTGTTTTGGACAAAGTATTGTAGCTGCAGTCAAAGTACAAAGATCCTTCAGGATTCAAAGCCTATCAGTGGTTGTATAAAGTGACCTAAATCTGTGCAATTTGAGGAGTCAAATTACATAACAAAGGGCACAATTTATGAATACCTATATTTTTGGTTGATCAGGAGTTCATAAATTTTGCTCAAAATTGAAAGTTATAGGATTGGGTTGAAACCAGGATGGTTGCGTAGATCTCGTCTTCCTAATTCCGGCGCCACAAACGGTTTGAAAAACCGATGTTGCATGAGGGAGATATCATGTTCTGATCAAATTCCCAAATAGCTAAATTTTGTGACAGGGTTGACTGGGATGCCCAGTCAGCATGGGGGGTGCACAGTCAACAAAAGGAATATTTTGAGGAATATTCCTTTCCTCAGAACCAATCCTAGGCTGAAAAGTGGTACATTGTGATTTTTTGGATGGGATGTATGTTGTGTTTTTGTGACCAATCAGAGGGTGACGTGTGGCCAGCCCTGAGGCCGCCACGTGTCCCCTTATTGTTGTAAATTTTTTTTTATGGAGGTCCATAGGGCTCGATCCCGCGACCTCCGATAAAGAATGCACCTGTCACACCGCATGAGCTATGAGAAGATCTTAACCTCTATGTGTCACGGGTTATATTTAAAGTTTAGTTTGATGGTATTTCGGGGTTGGGGGACTGCCGACGGTCCTAACCCGCCGGGGGTCCTGTGGAAGGTTGGTCACATGACAATGCAATTAAACCATAGCATAAAACATTAACGCTGATAGCATTTTCCTCAACGATTTCACGTTAATTTATCACATGTTATAACTCTCCGCGTGGTTTAAACTCTGACAGTTTTAATAACACAACTGCAAATCAAAGTCTCCACCTTTACAACCGTGGTTCAACCCTTGAGTTCTGCTTACCTTCAATGGTCAGGCAGTGGTTTGGGTTGGCATGTGGCCACCCAACCACTAACATTAAATATTGCGGTTAGCTATGGTAGAGTTTTAGAGCGCGCCCTGAATTTGTGCATTTTACACTAAAATAACTTGAGTTAAATGGAGTTCTCCACAATTAGTGGAGCTTTTCTAGGTGTTACTAGGAAAATGAGTTAGAGGCTCAATTTTCCCCCATTATGAGTGAATGAAGGGTCAATCTAGACTAATTGGAGCATTCTGGAGCCATTGGTGCAGAGAAAACAACCATTAGAGGCCTTTAACTACATGTATTTGCAAAAAATTGAGCATAAGGAAAGATGGACATGCCATTGGGAGCCGGACCAGCAGATGTAGCCTAGGAGGGGTGAACTAATTCATCATGAATGCTGTGTAAATGTTATGTGGTGACTTATTTCTCTATTTTGCACTATTGTTCAATGTTATTTGTGCTTATTTCATGTTTTTAATTCACTAAAATCATCTACAATTCATGGTTAAAATCCTCAATCCTTAAGCAAACTCAAGAGATAAGTATGCACATGTTTTATCACTTAAAAGACACTTAGAAAAGAAAAACCAATACAGTCCTTTCAGATCAGATTGGTATCAGAGCTAGAGTTTATTATTTGGTGTTTTTTAGTGCAAAGATTTGTTTAACTATTCGCAAGTTTTTTGATGCTTACTGGGCTCAAGCTCAAAAGAGAAGAAGGAAAATTGGTGGGATAAGAAGGGTCTCAAGAAGACCCAAAGAAAAGGAGAGCAATATTGCCACAATCTCCACCACCTATTTCACCTCCTAAGGAAGCAGAAGCTACTATAAGCATGCCTCATGAGGAAGGAGAATCCATGAAGAATTTGATCCCAAAGAGGAATAAAGAGTGTTCAGAAAATAATTCCTTGACATGACTGAGATGGTTAGAATCCTTTATCAAGAAAGGAATGAGAAACTAGAAGGAGAATGATCCAAACTTCACAAGGAAGGATAGGGATCTTTGGGAGGTCACAATGATGAAGATAAGTCAAAGAAGGGAAATGGAGGAATTGGAGGCAATGGAGAGCCATCATCCTCACCCTCATCATCATCATCCTCTACTTCATCTTCAGTACATCAGCCACACAAGTCAAAGAACACTGGTAAAAGTCTTTTTTTAAAACTTTATGTTAAGGTTGAATTGCCAATGTTTAATGGTGAAGTCAATGTAGAAAAGCTTGATAATTGGATTAGGCAATTGGACATCTATTTGAGAATCCAGAACCTTCAAGATGATGATACCAAAATCCAATTACCTTCATTGAGAATGGAAGGTGCAGCACTTGTTTGGTGGGAAGCCAAGACAAAGGAGGAGATCAAAAAGTATGGTAAGATCATTCTATCATGGACTGATTTCATTACTGTAATAAAACAACAGTTTTATCCATTAGCTCATAAGTAGAAAGCCATAATGAACTGGCAAAACTTTAGGCAATTGAACGGACAGAATGTGCAAGAATACACCCAAGAATTTAGGAGAAGAGCTCTCTTATTAGGGGTACATTTGCAGAGCCAATATACTTGCTCAAGTACATAGGAGGCTTACATAGATACCTAAAACATACTATTCTCATGTTTAACCCCACAAGTCTAGATGAAGTATGTGTTCATGCCACACATCTAGAAGCTAGAGGGAAAAACATTTCTGAAGAGGGTAGAAAGAAACCTTTTAAGGGTAAAAAAAAAGAGAATACCTCAAAAGGTAAAAGAAAAAAGAATGCATCTATTAAGAAAGAGGGAGAAAATTTGGTTTGTAAATTTTTTTCAAAAGAAGACCATGATGAAAATCATTGTTGGAAATTACATCCTGAAATGAGGCCCAAGAAATACAACAACAAGGGGAAACAGAAAACTGCAGCTACAACTCAACATGATTTAGGAGAGGATTCAGGTGATAAATATAAAATTACAGCCATGGGATTGAAGAACATGAAGGGGAAAGAAATTGAAACTAAACCTAGTACTAGTACATCAAACTATCACATACATGCTCCAAATGAAGAAGAAATAATTTAATTGTTTCATGTGAGGGTCATATCCAAACATACCAAGATTGACACATTGTTTGACAGTGGGTCACACGAAAACTTAATCTTTGAAGACTTGGTCAAGAAAATTAACCTTGAGACCATACCACATCCAAAACCATATCCACTTGGTTGGATTTGTAAGGATGCAAATTTACAGGTTTCAAAGAAGTGTATATTGCGGTTTGCACTAACTGCACATTTTGTTGACACAGTTGAATTAGATGTGGTTCGGTTTGATATAACATGTATTGTGTTGGGGAGTCCTTACTTGTATTTCAGGAAAGTGATATTCCATCGCCATGAGAAAAAATACCATTTATTCAAAGATGGCAAGGAGTGAATTGTTAGAGCACATTGCGAGAAGACAAGCATTGCTATGGTATATGCTGGACAGGTAAAGAGGCTAGTGAATTCAAGTAAGAATTTTGTTCTTCTAATGATTAAGCCTAAGGTTGATGTTAATCATGAATTATTTGAGGGATGTGATCCTAAGTTGAAATCAGATTTATATGATGTAGTTGATGCACATCATGAGATGTTTCAGTAGCCAACAGGATTGCCTCCAAAAAGGGAGATTCAACATGAGAATCAGTTGCAGCAAGATTGTCCTATTCCAAACATCGACATGTATCACATGTCAATAATGGAGAATGATGAAATAAAGAGGCAAATCAAGGAGATGTTGGACAAAGGAATCATAAGGCCAAGCACTTTGCCATGTGGTTCACCCATAGTCTTGATTCCAAAGAAAGATGGGACTTGGCACATGTGTGTAGACTTCAAAGATTTGAACAAGATAAGGGTAAAGAATCGTTACCCTCTCCCAAGGATAGATGATTTGCTTGATCAACTGAAAGAAGTAAAGTTGTTCACTAAGTTAGATTTATGAAGTGGATATCATCAAGTAATAATTTCAGAAAGTGACATATTGAAAACTACATTCAAAACCAAAACAAGGACTCTTTGAGTGGTTAGTAACCATTTGGTTTGTGTAATGCACCGAAAAATTTCATTTGTGTTATGGATAGTTTTTGGCATCCATTCCTTGATGAATTTGTGATTGTGTAATTATATGACATATTGATTTTCAGCAAAACAAGAGAAGAACATGTCTTGCATGTGAATAGAGTGCTTGATTTTTTGAAGAAAGAGAAATTGTTTCTTAAGATGTCAAAGTGTGAGTTTTAAAAAACTTCTTTGGTTTATTTGAGACATGGTGTAGGAGGAGGAGAGTTGAGAATCGATCCTTCTAAAGTGGAAGCCATTGTGAATTGGCCCACACCCAAAATAGTAACCGAGGTAAGAAGTTTCTTAGGTACAACTCAGTATTGGAGAAAGTTTATTGCTAACTTTTCTACCATCGTAGCTCCTATGCATGCAGTGACAAGTGTGAAGAAATGCTTCCAATGGGGAGGAAAACATCAAAAAGCTTTCGAAGCTTTAAAAGACAAGATCAGTTCATATCTAGTCCTTGCATTACCGAATTTGAGACAGTCATTCAAGATTCAAACCGATTCTAGTGATTATGCCATGGGCGCAGTTCTTTTGCAGCATGGTAAGTGTTATGGGAAATGTTACCCTAAGGTCTTGGGTTGATAAACCTTCACAGATCAGGGGCATGTCATCAAAATAAGGACTTGATTAACCAACTCTTATGCTTTAAACTCGAAATTAAGGATTGCGGGTCTTACTCGTTTATCCTTCGGTTGTAGTAGATCCCATGGGGTTCAAACCCCCTGAAACTCCTTGTGCTTCATAACCTGCAAACCAGCAAATAATAAGCACAAAAACTTAGTTGTACAGCATACATATGTTCTAGATGTTAGAAAAAAGCATACATAATCTCATAGAAATAACAATAAATGAACCATTTAAGATCATTAAGCATGTATAAGAGATATACGACACGTGAACATCAGGAACAAGAGGACACTTATTTTATTGATAACATGTACAGTAAATAAATAACAGAGAGATCACCTAAAATCTGCCATGGCCTCGAGCAAACTGTCCTCTGGATCCGTCTAGCCCTAGCCTCACAAGACTTCTTCCAAGGATAGTGGACAATGGGTGTCACATATGATGAAGGTGAACATCTCAAGGAAACAAGGGTTTCCTAAAAATCTGGGAAGTGTAGGAGGCATAGGGGAAATATCAGACCTGGTGAGGGCTATAACAGGGTATAATATCTATAATTCTTTCTCTCCTCTGTTATGTCATTCCCTTGAGGGGTTTTTATACTCCCTCAAATTAGTTTTTTTAGTTGAAATACAGTTAGGCCACAGGTTGGGGTAGTTAAGTTACAGGAACAACCATAAAACTTGCCTTCAAAATAGGGAAATTTTATATTTTTTTAATATTTTAAATAGAATACGTAGGTTCGCTATGTATGGACCTGAGTGTATACGTGGAAACGTCTGGGCAGAGTTGCATATGGATTTTGAAATACTGTTTTTTAAGAAATATGACCAAGTTTGAATGGAAGGGCTGCCCAAGGCCAATGCATAAGTCATCAATTATATAATGGTGATAAACGATGCTATAACAGATGCCCCCTAGTATATGAGGTTAGAAGGGGTGAATGATGGCTGAAATGTATTATGTGCATAGAAAGAACCTTGCAAGGACTAGAGAGGACTTCACCAGATTTCAGACTGCCAAAAACCAGTGATAGAAATCAGAAAGATAGCTCATGTATGAGGGAGGAATACCCATGCTCAGTGAAAGAAAAGCATGTCTGCATATGAAGTATGGAGCAGATCTAATATGTATACAAGTATAGCTTAAAAATGTAAAGCACATAGTGAATCATCTGATCATTGCCCGAAAATATAAGTCAAAATCATGTCCAAGTATCACATATAGAAAACTGATCAATGATGTTGCAAATATATATGATCACTGAAGTCACAACTGAAACTCCAAGTACCAAATCATAAGTGGTGGAACAAATGGTACAACACACAACTCGGGAGACAACATATAAGATGATGTTGTGATGAAACTGTAGCATATAAGGGTGGATGGTATCACTGGCAGAAAACTGAAAGAGTTTTCAAAAGTGAATCAAAACATGTTGATGCGAACCTGAGGTCTTTACCAATCACCATGGCACAATTCTACACAATTGGAATGAATGAGTTGGGGTCGACCATGTGAGAAATCATTTGATTACTGGTCATTGATATATACTGTTAACAAATGTGAGACAATCCACCGATAATGATAACGAGTGTCAAGGTGCCCCAGTACAATCTAGCAAGTGCGAATGAATGAGTTGAAGTCAAACACTTGAAATAATATATCGATCAGTAGAGAATGATGTATTCTCATTGTCGATAGTGAAGAGTCTGCCATTGATGACTGCAAACCCTAAGGTACTGAAAAAAAGACTCTGGACCTTTTCCTAGAGCAATGAGTCAGAGTCGATGGGAAAAGATCTACTGGAAGGAAGGCATTAAGGCATCCCACATCAGTCCAGCACGAGTGTAACCCGCATGCAAAGATTTGGAAGGAATCAAACAAAGTAAAGTGAAGTAACCAAACCCGAAGTATGTTTCTGGCATGCACAAGATGAAGCTAGCGCACGACAAAAACTCTCTGAACCAACCAATAATGGAAGTTGACAAAGAGATGAGATATCCACTGATAGGGTCAAATGGAAATCGAGGTACTACACGAAACCCAAGTGTGATAATGTAAGCTAAATTCGAACACAAGGGAAACCACTCAGTAAAATACCCATGATGTTGATCAAATGTTGAGCACAAGGTCACCTATCAATGATGTAAATAGGGCCAGGGTGCGTCTCTAAGTTTACTCTCAGAGCAATATGTCGTAGTCGATAAGAGACAATCCCGCCAGCAAGAACTCAGTGGAGACATTCTCAAAATAGCATGAGCAAAGGACCAAATATCTGATGTGATAGAACAAGACGCTGATAAGACCGGGAAGGCCGACTGAAAAATGAGTCAAGAGACACCGCAAAAAAGCCGACTTAGGTTAACTTCCCTTGAACAAAAACACGACTCATGTTGACTATGGCAGAAAATGATAACTTTGTATAAGTTTGTCATGCAGGAGGCATAAACAAACCCTCCATATGATTGGAAGAGATAACCAACCGGGGGAGTACTAACTCAAAAAAAAGGTTATGGCTTCTCCTAAGTCAAAAACTAAAACCATCCTAAATGGAAAAAATACTTAGCTTTTTTTTGTTCTTTGTTCAGGGGCAACGCAACTGACACTGTAACTGCCATCAAGTATGGAAGTAATATCCCGTTCCCGCTCTTTTTTCAAATATTTAAATTTTTTTGTCTTTTTCATATCTCAAAGACTGAAAAAAATAAAAGAATGCCTATAGTATAATGGATAGAACAAGTGTTGGTAAATAGATGCACTAGTTCCTGGGATAGGAAAAATCCTATTCTTAATGCAAGGTGGCAGAAACTGGTAAGTGACACTGAAAGGAATGTTCCATCCATGGGTAAAGGTGTCAAGTCATAAAGGCTAAGTGATTGCATGGTTAACTTGTATAGAAAGACATGGTCAAAAGAGGGCTTAAACATGAGTCCAAATGAAGCCGGCTAAAGGCTAAGATAAATAAGTAGTCAATAATGTAGTAATACAACTCAAAAACATATGGGAGCCTCTAGGGTAAATGGCCAGAATAAAGATAGCGAAGAAGAAGAAGAATGAAGCTTCAACGCATAAGTCATGGCGGGACTAAAGAGGACTCCCGAGCCTACATAAACTGCATCATGGGCAACAAATGCTAGCGAGGAACTAACTAGGAAGCCCATGTAAAGGATGGCTCTACCATCAAGTCATGATTAAAAAATAGGTGAGTGAAATGGGTTAAATACTCATGACATGATGCGATCAACCCTATGGCAAGTGATCAAAATTGAGGCTAGATGCAAAAATGCAACAGAAAGTGAATTTCCTAACCTATATGCTAGTTCGAAATCAAATATCTGCCATGACAGGTCAGCGGTCATGGATCCGAAAGAAAACTAGGAATATCTCAAATTCAACAGAATGTACCTAAAAAATACTTTTCCCAATGCTTGCAAGCCAAAAGGTTAAACAGCCTTAATCAAATTCAAAAAATAGACACAAACTAAATTTGTGAAAAAAATTGAAGTTATGGGCATAAATAAACATTTTGACTCACATTTTGATCAGTTGTGCATTGCAGAAGTGGAAAAAGAGCTCCGAGACGAAAAATCCTCTTCTTGAATACGGAGCAACTGACCGCTAAATCACCTCAAAACAGTCACGTAAACCTTTTACTCATCCTATTTATCAATTTTGTTCCTGTTTTAAGCAACATTTTGGATTTTTAACTGTAGGAAATAGATTTTCCTTGAAACCCTTTGTGCATACATGAGTTCGTGATAAGGAACCTGTGTACAATACGCGACTGTGTACAAACGGGGTCGCGTTTGCATACATCAGAATTCAAAAACTTGTATTTAATTAGTCAATTGATGAATTTTCCCAGGATCTTGATCAATTGGAGAGAACATGAGCAAAATGCTATTGATAATGAAGTGATGGAGGACCAACAATCCTTAGATATTCTTCAAAATTGTGGGTTACTCAAATTTTTCAAAATGCCGAATATGAAAAGCAATGCTCGTTTGCTTCAGATGTTGGTTGATCATTGGGAACTGGAAGAAGATTGATTTTATAATTGATCAGATGGCACTACGAATAGAGGTGGAAGACATATACTTTATCATTGGACTTTCCTAAAGGGGAGACCCAATAGATTTGCACCGCAGGCCCATAGGAGGGCTTAACATAGAGGATTACGTCCAAGTCTATTGTGTAGATGATGAAAAGAAGGTGGGAAATCATATTCCCATTAAATATGTGAGGGATTTGTACATAAAAATCCTTCTCTTTACCATTCGCAGAGTGGTAGGATCAACTTCTCTACACCAGGCTTCGCGTACACATATGAGTATAGCAGTGGAATGTTTGGTTCATCTTTATGACTGGTGCACAGCTTTGCTGGAAAATATGAAAAAACAACTTACTTATATCCAGAAGACAAAGACTAAACACTTTGGATACGGTACAATATTTCTGACATTCTTCTTTGAGAGAGTCTCAGGGCTTTGACCCAAGGTCATCTCTACTATCAGCAGCCCAAGAGATCCAAGAATAGCCCGATGGGCAGATCTGATGAAGAGACTGGGGGGAAGTGAAGTTCCCCGAACCACCTGGGATGACGAGTTCTTCCAATGGTGGGAAGAACAAGTCATAGTTGTGGAGGATTATCCCTATGCTGGGATGGATTTTCGAGCAGATCCTGATTTAGTTCTTCCACCCGGAGCAACATGGGGTGCAATCTATAAGACTGCAATTTTTTTTTTTTTGATTATATGATTTTTTGATCTTTTCAAATTATATGGAAAATGAATTTTTTTTTTTGATAGGAAAATATGAATTACAAAATTTTAATGATCATGATACAGACATGGGACCAGTTAGGCCAGAAGGCTACCCAAGGCAAAAGCACTGCAGAGGTTAGGCTAATGCTGAGGACCCACACTAGTACATATGGTCAAAATTCTGACACTTTAGTTCCGACACTTTTGACGTACTGTCGAAAATTTCCTCATTTTTTGTCAATTTTTGTAATCCCGCCAATAAGCATCACTATTGCAGTGTTTTGGGAGTATCTTCGGAATATTGACATTTAGGAAAATCATCGGAATACCGACGTTTCGGGACACAACATTGGAATTGCGAGGTTTCGAAGCTAGGTGTTGGTCTTACAACGTTTAGGAGACAAACCGTCGGTCTTGCGACGTTTAGGGAAAAATCGTCAGTCTTGCGATGTTTCACAGAAAACTATTGGTCTTGCGATGTTTCAGAGAAAACTATTGGTCTTGTGACATTTAGGAGAAAAACCGTCGGTATTGCAACATTTAGGGACAAACCGTCAGTCTTACGACATTGCCAGACAAGTGTCGTTTTGCCTCCTAAACGTCGCAAGACCGACGTATTAAACCATATTCCAATTAGATAGCAATTAAATCATATTCAAATATCAAATGTCTGCATCCAAAGGCCAAAGGTCCACATAAGCCAAGGTCCACAACCAAATGGCTGCATCCAAAGGCTAAAGGTCCACATAAGCCAAGGTTGAATGCAATATGCATATGGTAAGTTCGTTTAACATTGTTTGGTGGTCAGTCCGTTATGCCAACCCCCTCCCCATGCGCCCAAGTGCCTGGAACTAGGAGCTTCAACAAATTACAGTGGAATATTAATGATGTTAATTAAGTCACTAATCCACACTTGAGCCATGATTAAGACGTCATTTTTGATAAGTACGCTTAACGTTAAATTGAGCTTATCTTATCGTTAATAGCACTATAATCTACTGAGTTTTACCCTAACTACCCTACCCCAACTCAGAAACCCTTTTTCATTATCATTGTTTTTGTTTCTGCCGCTCTAAAATTCTTGGAGTTGTTGGTTTGAATCCTTGTTATGCCACAAATGGGGTTCATCTCCTTGCCCCCAGTGGCCAGCATGGCATCCGCAGACACGAAATCGTTTGTTGGTTGTAGCATTGGAGTTACCTCCTCTTGCTTCTAGGTTCCAAATTTTCATTTTGCAGGTATAACATCATTACTTCCTTTTTACTATTGTTTTTCGTTCATTTAATTGAAGGTTTCAGCTCACGACTCAGTGTAACTATTTTTCTATGCTATGTCTCCTTTTCAGGTACATCCAGGATGCTTCGAGTCCATCTCCCAGGAGCTTAAAAAATTCCATGCCAATGGTTGACAGGTATGCCTTCATGCCATTTTATCTGTCCTATTTATTTCAAAAATATTTTATCATAGTGAAGTACCAAGCCATTTCACTTAGTTCTTGCAGGTTTTTACTCTGTCAAGGTTGAAGTATTTATCATGGCACCCTTGCCACGACACTAGGCTTGTTGTAAAGTTAATGTTTTAGCTTAGCTGGGTTGGAAACCTTCGGTCCAAAATTGAGGGTTTTTAAGTGACTTCATTTGTTTACATTGGGTTTGAGTGTAAAGCCCTAAGTGGAAAAATTACGTCTATGTCGAGAGGTTTCAGTATTCTACCCACACATTATGCAAGTTAAGTCTAGCCATGGTTTTTTATACACTACAGGGTTTTACCCTGAGCTTTTAATGTATTTTTATCTCGTTTCCTTTCTATATAATTTTTACACCACATGTAGTTTCAGCCATATACATTATGACTATCTTTACTATTTTTTTGTAATCATATCTGAATTGGAATCTCATGGTAACATGGTGGGGTTTTTACCCAGAAGAAACGTTTACGAGTTTAATTTCATTTGAACAGTGAATGAAGTTGATTGTTAAATTATTGTATGGTCATTTACTGAAGAAATTATGTGCAAATAGTAAGTTTCTAAAATATTTATATTGTCTATTTACTCATTATGTAGCTATCATTTCTTCGGATGCATGTTTTTTGCATAAGTAAAAATAGTTTTGTTTCCCCTATAGTACTTTTATTTTACTCCATTTTCTGTAGGGATAGGCAATCGTTGGTTTCCTAACTGACATATAGCTAAACCCTGTATAGATTCGTTGAATCTTGTTTAAATATGTCTTGATAACTAAGTATTTACTCTTTCTGTGTTTAAAATAACATTATTATCTGGTTCATGATTAGGACTAGATTGTTTCTATTTTAGTGCCAACGAAAACTACTTTACCAGTTTACAATCTTCTCATTTAATTTATGCTCTGATATTTACGTTTAAATCTACCCATTTAATTCAAGTGATTTTTCTTGGTTAATTTAACCTCGAGGGGACCATACTTGCTCGGTTCCACTACTGGGCTCATCCAAACCCCTCGATAATATACCTCGCGGGAGTTTCCTATTTTACAAACTCTGCCCTCTTCCAAATGGAGGTTTCATATTTATTTTTTCAGAACTCGACAGATTTAATTTAGTTTTCTGAATGAGAACTATTACAAGCTTTTCCTTCTTTATTAGTACTCTTAAACTGTTTATTCTTTCTGGGTTTCCCAAAGATTTTCAGTTCGAAGATGAAACCTTGATCATTTAGAGGGTTCATGTAATTTTATCTATGTCAAAATCCTGGCTTATTGTTGATATCTTATCCATCACTTTATTATTTTCTTCTTCTTGTTTTCTTTACTCTTTATTGTGCTTATGTATGATCCATCTTCTTAGGTTGAGTCATGAGTGTTGTCTTCTTTCATGGAGGGAGGGAGCCAATCTTTCTTTGGGAATCTTTATTTTGGAGATTATCATAAAAACAAGGTACATAAATTCACAATTCCAACAACAAATAAATGAACTACAACAAAAAATTAACAACATAAAAAATTCTCACAAAAGAGATATTGAAGATATTAATAAAAAAATTGTCAATTGAAGTTGATACAAATTTTCATTTGAAAAATCATAATAAATCTATACTAACATAAATAAATAAGATATAGAAAGAGAGAAGGCACAACAAAGATCCAAAAACAAGGATAAGAGCAATGACACCTACACAGTTGATTTGGAAAAACCTGATATTGTTATCAATGAAGTTGTACCAATGAAAAAGCTTACAAAAGTTGAAACTCAAGTACATATTCTCGGAATAAATAATTATTCTTTAATATTGATTTCTTTATATAATTCATGATGTTCTTGTGAAGTGAATTGTTCACTTCACCAACAATCTCATAGTAGAAACAGAAGTAGTTCTAAACATAATATAAATTACACGTACCAACTCAAGAACTAAGAGAAACAACAGTAACATCGAACAAAACCAATTGAATCCTCTACATTTTTAGTTGAACACATATCTCTAGGATCATTAAGGTGATTATATAATATTATAGGTGAACTTGTGATCTAGCATTTGTAATCTATCGATATAAAAGGGGCTCTACACCTTTATGAAAAATGTGTAAAGGATATAGGAGTGTTACACCATTTTTTGGTCATCTAACATATTATCATTAGATGAACCCAAGTACACCATGTAAGACCAATTTTACCCTAAGTAAAATTTCTTTCACCATGTGAAATAACTTATTTGTTTATATTTCCCGGTCATATTTAACCCAAAATAGGGAAATTAATTAAATAAATCCTTATTTATTTAATTATTTCCTAAGAATAATTTATTTAAATAATTATTTAAATAATATTCTTAGTTAAATTTTACTAAATCATCCATAAATAATTAAATAAACCATTATTTATTTAATTATATTCCCATCATTTCCCTAAAATGATAAATAAATCATTTATTTATTTATTATTTATAAATAAAGGAATTGACCCAAGTCAAAAATCCTTTTCCCTCCAACAAATATAACAAAATATTCCTAAAGGGTGATTCTAGAATTCGATTAATAATATTTTATTCCTACACCGAGTTCTAGATAGCGCTAATATTTTGTTATAAATAGAAGGGTTTTCCCCATTTATTAGTCACCTCCATTGCATTAGATCACTCTGGATCTATACTAGGTCACATTCTCCATTTTGCCTTATGAGCTCCCTTTGAGTTCTATGTTTGTTTGGGTTTTCTACACCAACAAGAGAGAGGAATTTTATATCTGAAACACTGAGGACTTTCAAGAACCCATCCCATTTAGGAGAACCGGAAAACACCTTTCTTGTTTTCTTCTCAGGTGCCCCCTTTTTAATATAATATAAAAATTCTTTCAAATACATTGTTCTTGTCTTGTCTATTGGATGCATGGAGCCACATTTTACTTTATCTGCTTAATATCTTTTATGCTTAGATCTGGATTTGTGCAGTATTATTTGGATCACTTAATTGCATATTTAAAGATATTTGGCAGCCATAATCGATGTTAGGGCTATTTTTTATGCATAGCTAAAGTGTTCTTTTACGAAGAAAGATTCATACTAACAATTGGCGACTCCACACGGGTTTTATTTTGCGACCGCTGTCGTTTTATATATTCCTGCATATCCAGCTGTTTCAGACCATAGGGTTTCTCTTCAATTTCTTGTTTTTTCTATTTTTATGGTGCTTTTCACCTCTAAAACCCTCAAACATTCAAATTTTTAACTTCCGTGTGTTTCTGGCCTTATTGCGCTGGTGACAGACATCAGCCGCAGCTGAGACGACAATTTTTTTCTGAAATCTGCCGCCGCGAGACCCGGATCTGCAGGTCGCACTTATCGGCCCAAAAACTGTGACTGAGGTCACACTTTTCTGCCCCAAACCTGCGACTTGGACTGAAAATAAGTCAGAACCTGCGACCTGCACTTTTTTCTGCAATTTTCCAGCACTTTTTCTGGGTTTGTCTGAAGCTTCTGTCAGGGTTTTTCAGCCTCTGTCTCCGCCCGTTTAGACCTGTTTCTGAACTGTTTCACTCAACTAAGTGGGAATCTTGCCCCTTAGGGCTCTAGTACCCTCCACTTTATGTGGGAGATTTTTTGTTGTTTCAGACGTTTGTATTTCCAGAGTTTCAGCCTTATTTATTTCAGATCTGATACCTCATTTTCAGATCCCTTTAGATCAGCTCTTATCCCTTTCAAATCACCTCATATAGATCTATTTGGGTTCTTTTCTAGGGCTGCCTCCTTGACCCCTCTACTGTTAGCTGATCCCATCCTTTTTTAGCAGCAACCTTGCCTCTGCCTCTTTGCTGTTCTTTGCACCTCTTTTCAGCAGATTTCTCCTTTAGATCCCCGTCCCTCCCGAATTTAGATCTATTAGCTTCTTTTTAGCGTGCTTTGCTTAGATTTTTTCCCTCTTATAGACTATTTTTGAGAGACTCGCCTTCTTGGGTTAGATTGATGCATTGTTGGCTGTTAATTTTCTATTCTTTCAGTCTTATTTACTATAGATTTATTTTCAGTTACACATCACACTTTTTCTTTTACTCTCAAAACGTTTGGGTTTAAACAATTAAAATTAACGCATGCCACACACTGACCCTAAGCGAAGAAGAGCCTAGTTAACACTGCCTGGCAAAGACTTTAAAATCAATTGACACTGCACCTCTCTGCCCGTGTTTCGACATTGACCTCACTTGATTTTTCCCCTCCCTGCCCATTCGGTTTTTCTTCTTCCTGTCATCATTGCGCCTCCAAGGCGTTTGTCCCGGAGACTTCTTGGCCTTCACCCTCAGTTTCCGGTCGGTCGACTTCCTCCTTCCCGTTGTCATCGAGTAAGTCCTCCCCCGAGTCCGCTCTCCGACTCTTCCTCTGATTGTTCGGGTTCTCCCCCTACTTCTGGTTCTCCCCCTGTTACCTTCACAATGTCTAGTTCAGGACCTAGCGCTAGCAGCAACCCCAGTTCTACTGCTGGGTCCGTTTCCAGTGGAACCACTATGGGACCTACCTCGACTGCCCCGTTGCTCCCTTATATGGCCGGTGTTAGTCTCCCCGACTTCAATCAGCTGATCAATGATCCTATTTGCCATGATGTCAGTTGGCCTACTATTCCAACCAAGCTCCCCTCCGACATTCCCAAGTTTGAAGGCCTTGCTAGTGAAGATCCCTCCAACCATATCCGATCTTTCCACATGTGGTGTTCCCCCAATTCCATCACCAATGACTCCATCCATCTTCGCTTGTTCCAATGCACGCTTACCAGCGAAGCTTCTAAATGGTATGTTGATCAAGCCACCTCTTCCCATACCACCTTTGCGACCATTGCCCAAGCCTTTTTATCTTATTTCCATCTCCCTCTCCGATATGACACTGGTACTGAACTCTTGACTTCTTTTCATCAATCCTCTTCAACCCGAATTTCCTCTCATGTCCAGGAATGGCAACGAAGACGGAGCTTATGTCGCGCTCCCCCTTTGAAGATCAGATTTATATGGACTGGTTCCTTCACTCTCTCTTACCTCCCATTGGGAAAGATGTTGCATCCCATTTTCCCCAAACCGAAGAAGCAACCCTCCAAATAGCCTTGAAATATGACCTTGTCTATGCTCAATCCGGTTATGTTTATACCGTCCTTCCTGACCTCCCCAAGCCCGGTGGCCCTAATGCCTCAAGGGCATCTCACTCTGCCGACAGTATCATTGGAGCTCTGTCACATACCTCTGCTCAACCTCTTCTAGGCTATGGTTTCCCTCCCGGAGGGGCCAACCCCGCTGGCACTTTTCCTCCTCCAGGTAGCATGTATCTAGGATACGGCATGCCTCCTCCTTTTGCCCACACTCCTGCTTACCTCAATGTTACACCATTTTTTGGTCATCTAACCTATTATCATTAGATGGACCCAAGTACACCATGTAAGACCAATTTTACCCTAAGTAAAATTGCTTTCACTATGTAAAATAGCTTAATAAAACACATTTATTAGGTTATTTATGGTCTAAACAGGAAACCCCAAAGGGAAATATTAAACAAACCTATATTTGTTTGATTTCCCTCACGGAATAATTAATTAAACAATAATTTAATTATTATTCCTGGTCATGTTTAACCCAAAACAAAGAAATTAATTAGATAAATCCTTATTTATCTTATTATTTTCTAGGAATAATTATTTAAATCTTATTTAATAATATTCCTTGTTAAATATGACTAAAACATCCACAAATAATTAAATAAATCATTATTTATTTGATTATCTTTCAACCACTTCCTTAAAATGATAAAAATCATTTATTTATTTATTATTGACAAATAAAGGGATTTGACCCAAGTCAAATACTTTTTCCCTCCAACAAATATAATAAAATATTCCATAAAAGGTGGATCTAGATTTGGTTAATATTATTTTAATCATGCACCAAGATCTAGAATGACCCAATATTTTGTTATAAATAGGAGGGCTTTTCCTACCATTCTTCACCTTTTGTTGCCTATTAGATCACTCTGGATCTAAACTCTTGGTCTGACTTTGAGCCATTATCATTGTCATATTTTCCATTATTTGTTGTGTGAGCTCCCTTTGAGTTCTATCTTTGTCTGGGTTTTCTACACCAACAGGAGAGAGAAATGCTAGATCTGAAGTGCTGAGGACTTCTAAGAACCCATCCCATTGAGGAGAATTGGAAACACCTTCTTGTTTTCCTCCCAGGTGCCCTTAATACAAAAAATTCTTTCAAAAATCGTTCTTGTCTTGTCTATTGGATGTATGGAGCAAAAATTTATTTTTACTGCTTAATGTCTCTATATGCATAGATCTGGTTTTTTGCAGCACTTGTCTTGATCAACTAACTGCAGATCTGAAGATATTGGCAGCCACATTTGATGTTAGGGCTATAAGTTATGCGTAGCTAAAGTGGTCTTTTTCATACACTTCGACAAAAGATTCATACTAACAACTGGCGACTCCACACAGGTTTTCAATTACGACCGCTGTCGTTTTTCATATTCCTGCATATCCAGCTACTTCAGACCCTAGGGTTTCTTTTCAGCTTTTTGTTTTTCCTATTTTAATTTTTTTTTTCATCTATAAAACCCTAAAACATTAAAATTTCTAACTTCCACGTGTTTCTGGACCAATTGCGCAGGTGACCGACATTAGCCGCACCTGAGACGACAACTTTTTCGGAAATCTGCCGCCGGGACACCCGGAGCTTCAAGTCGCACTTTTCAGCCCAGAAACTGTGACCTGGACTCCAGGTCACACTTTTTAGCCCATTAACTACGACCTGGGTAGTGGAAAATAGCCCAAAAACTGCGACCTGGACTTTTTTCTGGAATTTTTCTGAAATTTTTCTGGGTTTTGTCTGAACCTCTGTCAGGGTTGTCTAACCTCCGTCTCCGCCCGTTTAGACCTATTCTTTCTCTGTTTTACTCAAATAAGTGGGAATCTAGCCCCCTAGGGCCTCAGTACCCTCCACTTTTTGTGGAAGAGTTTTAGCTGCTGTAAGTGTCTAAATTTTCATAGTTTTCAGCCATTTCTTTTTCAGATCTGATCCCTCCTTTTCAGATCCCTAAAAATCAGCTCTTCTCCCTTTCAAATCACCTCCTATAGTTTTGTTTGGATCTACCTTTAGGGCCTCCTCCTTGTCCCTTCTCCCTTTAGCTGATTTCCTCCTTTTTTACAGCCACCTTGCCTTTGCCTCTTGGCTGTGTTCTGCACCTCTTTTCAGCAGTTTTCCCCTTTAGATCCTTGTCCCTCCCGACCTTAAATCTATTGGCCTCTTTTTAGTGTGTTTTGACTAGATTTTTTCCCTCTTTTAGATTAGTTTTGAGAGACCCGCCTTCTTGGGTTAGATCGATGCATTAGTAGCTGTTAATTTTCTGTTATTTCATCATTATATACTGTTTTCTGCAGCATTATTTTCAGTTACGCATCACACTTTTTCTTTTGCTCTCAAAACTAAAGGGTTTAAAAATTAAAATTAATGCACGCCACACACTCACCCTAAGCTAAGAAGAGCCTGGTTAACACCGCCAGGCAAAGACTTTAAAATCAATTGACACTGCACCTATCTGCCCTTGTTTCGACATTGTAATCTCTTGATTCTGCACCTCCCTGCCCTTGTTGGTCGTTCTTCTTCCCCTTGTGCCGTGTTTGTGTTTTCATCATTGCGCCCCCAAGGCGAACGTCTCGGAGACTTCTTGGCCTTCACCCTCAGTTTCCGGTCGGTCGACCTACTCCTTCTTTACCGTCGTCGAGTTAGTCCACCTTCGAGTCCGCACTCCGACTCCTCTCCTGATTCATTGGGTTCTCCTCTTACTTCCGGTTCTCCCCCTGTCACCTTCACTATGTCTGGTCCAGGGCCTAACGCTAGCAGTAATCCTGGCCCTAATACCGGGACTACTACTAGCAGAACCGCCACAGGAACTACCTCGGCCGCACCCTTGCTCCCCTTCATGGCAGGCCTCAGCCTCCCTGATTTGGACCGGTTGATAAATGACCCTATACACCATGACGCTAGTTTTCCTGCTATGCCAACAAAGCTCCCTTCTGACATCCCAAAGTTTTAAGGCCTTGCTGGAGAAGATCCTTCAAATCATGTTCGATCTTTCCACATGTGGTGTTCATCTACCTCCATTACCGATGACTTTGTCTGTCTTTGGTTGTTCCAACGAACGCTTACAGGCGCGGCTTCTAAGTGGTATGTTGATCAGCCCACGTCCTCTCATACCACCTTTGCAACTCTTGCCCAGGCTTTTTTATCTTACTTCCAGCTTCTCCTTCGTTATGACACTGGTATCAAACTTTTGACTTCTTTCTGTCAATCATCTACGACCCGCCTGTCCGATCATGTCCAGGAATGGCAGAGAAGAAAGAGCCTATGTCAATCCCCTACCTTCGAAGACCGTGTCTATATGGACTGGTTCCTTAGATCTCCCTTGCCTCCTATTCGAAAAGATGTCACATCACATTTTCCCCAAAACGAAGAAGCCGCCCTCCAACTGGCGTTAAAATATGACTTGATCTACGCTCAGACAGGTTATGTTTATACCGTTCTACCTGATCTCCCCAGACCCAGTCGTGTCAATACACCGGGGGCACCTCATGCCACCGACAGTATCGTTGGAGATCTCTCTCATCCATATGCCCAACCTCCCATGGGTTATGGTTTTCCTGGGGGAGGGGGCAGCACCTCCCGCACTTGTTCCCCTCCTGGTAGCACGTATCCAGGATACAGCATGCCTCCTCTTTTGGCCCAACCTCCTGTTCACCATACTGTTACCCAACCCCCTTATTATTCGTATCCGAAGTTTGGTGCTCCTGCTCCTCCAACATCAGCACCTCCGCCTCCCTTGCCTTCTCAGCACCTCTGCCTCCCTTGCCTTCTCAACCCCTGCAACAGCAGTCACCGCCCCCTCAAGCGCAGGGGGATGCACAGCAGGGATTCGTGGCTACCCAACCACCTGACGGACAGGTGGCCACTCAACCTTCCCCTTCTGGTTCCTCCAATTACCAAATCCTCATGATGAACTCTGATCCACCTCTAACCGTCGACCTTAACCTTCAAACTCGGTCTCGCCAGTACCCCACGCCTTCTGCTCAGTCTGCCCCCGAGTCCCCTTCTTCAGGTTCTACAGAGCCTCTTTCAACATCCAATGGTCCCTTGCATATCCCTCAGCGCAAAGTTGAGGTTCATACCAAGATTCCTAAGGGACCATTAAGCCGAAATGCTGCTTCTGGTCAAGCTGCTCATTCGTATAGCATAGTAGATGATTTGGCGCAGTCTTCTGCTGCCATTTCCACATTGGAACTCCTCCAGTCGTGCCCTTCCCAAAAGAAGGCTCTGCTATCTGACATGGGCATTGTAGATCCTGCTGATGACCAAATGATTGTTTTTGACGCCCATCAATCAGAACATCCTCCTCTTCCTGCTTCCGTCGCCTTCCAAATCCCAGTCAAAATTCGGAACGCTAACGTTTCCCGGTGTATAATTGATGAGGGGGCATCCACCTGCGTGATGTCCGCTTCGGTTTGGAAGCAACTCGGATCTCCTGAGTTGGCCCCTTCCACGATCACCCTTCGAGCGTGGGATGGCCACGCCTCCCAGCCCATTGGCCTCTTCCGTAATTATCCTATCACTCTTGCGGGCAAGACTGTTTGCGTTGACGTCAAAGTCATCGAGCCCCTCTAGATTACAACATTCTCTTGGGGCGGAGCTACACCTATGCTATGTCTACTATCCCATCCGTGGTTTTTCGCAAGATGTCTTTCCCTCATAATGGAAAGATAGTCACCATTGACTAGTTGACATATCATGAGCCAAAATCTCAGACCTCACCTGAGACGACCATCTCTTCTGTAGCCAACAAGAAAACCGTCGATTCCTTGACTAGTGTCTCTCGTGGCGTCTACAAAGACTCCTCTTTGCTCGGAACCTTCCCTGGTCTTCCTCCTCCTCCTATCTCTGACCCCATCTCATCGAATGTTTGCATGATGCAATCGTCTCAGGCTGCTCTCAAGCAACCTGCTTTGGTTAGTCAGCAACCACGCTCTCCGCAACCTGCTCCTAGCCCTTCACCTGCAGGTGGTAGTCATGAGCCTCTTTATCCTCCTGGCACGGTTCCTCCAAGCCTTAGCCATTTAGGAGCCGTCCCACCTGGCCATTACCCCTCTGGTCAGATACCGTTCCTAGCTCCCCCACCCGGAGTGTACACGGTATCGGTCATGGCCAACCTCTCTCTTCCTAGCCTGACCCTTGGGATTCTCGTCTAGTACCATGATCCTCCAGCCACAACCCTGCCTGGTCAACCCAAACCTTATATTACTTTGACCCCGGTTCAACCGGTCCCCATGACTTCTCCTGCTGCAACAGTGCCTCAGTCACCTCAACAGGAACCACCTCCTGTTGCGACCGCTTCGAGTAAGAAGGGAAAAGCTCACAAGGGGGCATCAAAGGACAAGGCTGCCCCGACAAACCCTGCCCCTCCTCGGCCTCCAAAGCATACCATCCAGTGTGCTTTGTGTGATGTTGTCAGTCATGCCACCCATACCTGTCCTGAATTGCTTCATCTCAAGCCCATGGTTAATGTCACGTTCCCTGAGTCCACGGTCCCAGAAGCCTCTGTTCCTTCCGCGACCGCGGCTAATAACCCTAAGACTATTCACACCAACCACCCCTGTGCTTTGTGTGATCTCCATGGCCATTACACCCACCTTTGTCCCCGCCTCGAGGACTTTCGCACCTCTCTAGCCGCGGTCCGCCAATTCGAGGCCAAGCGCAATGAGTCTACCTCTCCCCTATTGGCACATTTTGCTTTGGCAGAACTACCAGACATGACTGCTCCCATTGACATTCCCCCTCTTGATGTCGAGATGAAGGAGCCTTCGTCCAGCATTTTCTACCTATCATCATCCATGAGACCCTCGGGGAACATTCACTCTGAATCCTCCCCTATTGTTTTGCTTGACCTTCCTTCAGCGATCACCCTGGGCTCAACATCGGTAGATCCTTTATCTACTTACTCTTCTGTCATCCCTTGTGACGATGCGCATGTGACCCTCTCTTCTCATGATGATGATTCAGGTAGCTTTGCCACGTCAGGTGGTCTTTCTTCCACCAGTCACCCCATGTTATACCACGATGATGACATTATGGAAGAAATCCCCACCCATGATTTTATCTATTCCCCCTTACATCAAACCCACACGTTCACAACACATACACCTTGTGGCCATTACATTGAAACCCAATGTTTGGGTAAGGGGGCACCCACATTTGAGAGACCAAGAGAAGCCTTTCTCCACAACTCTTCTAGTGTATCTAGTCTTGCCGACTTTAGTACCATTATTCTTCCACATTTAGAAGAACCTCTAGAGTCCCATCTCACTTCAGATCATGCTAGGGATGATACCCCTTATCATTCCTTCATCTTACATCAGCAACTCCGTCTCTTAGACATTGTTGTTGACCAACCTATATCTTTTCTATGAGAGAATCAGTTCATTATCTCCAACTCCTCTCTTTGGGATAGTGACACCAGGTATGCCAACCCGGAAACTTAAAGTCCATTTGATTCCTATATGCAGTACCAAAAGAGATTGGTAATCCTCCATTCCCTTTCTCACACTGCATAACCATCACGAAAACAAATGACACACCATATCATTAAAATGTGTTTAGATTCCCCTTTTTCTAAATACGTTTTAGCATGACCACACCATGCTTGGGGGCACCTATGCCCCTCAACCATAACCCTCCTCAAAATCGAATTTCTTCACTTGCAACACTCATACTAGGGGCACCATTTGGCCTCCATACTTATCCATGCTCGTGTTGATGTTCGTCGTGAGTTACTATCTTGTACTCATGTTTTCATGGTCCCCCATTGGACCTTTACTGTGTGGCAGCACCATCGAGTCGCCCTTGTTTAGAGCATCCAAGTTGAGTCATCATCACATTCATGGAGTCTATCGCGAGTCCCTTTGTACCCCGCTATAGTCCTCCATCCTTCATTTCTTGGTCTCTCTCTTGTGTCGCACATTATGGCCGTCAGTCCCACTATCCCCTATCCCTTATGATACTGTGTCAGTCGCTGCCATGTCATTCATGCCCTTTATGCTCTAACAAGGGAAGTCGTCCATTCGCTACTCAGTCCCCTCCATTTCATCATCATCATTGGTATTAGTCTGTCAGTCGCTCGACTATTTTCTCTCGTGCCTTAGTTGAGGATCTCTCATTGCCTCACCTATGGCGGACCTCCTTCTGTCGACATCAGCTCATTCATTCCAGAAGACCGGTCTAGAGGGCGGTGTACCTTGGTTCCAGCTTCCACTCTTGTTCGGTGCCTCGGATCAGGCAAAGGGATTTCTCATTACCCTTTGACTTGATTGTTTCTCAGCTCTAACTCCTTTTAGCATGATCGAGATCCGTATACTTGATGGTTTAGTGATGCAGAAGCAGCTCTTGGTGATTCCTGGGTGTGTGTGAGATGTCTCAGCCCTCATGAGGGGGTGGCCCTGTAGGTAGCCCCCCACATGCCCGGATGACCTCTTCATTACAGCCTTTGATGCAGCTCCATATATTTGATGATGTCGGCCTTAGCCGCTTGCAGCGCCTCTTTGATTTGCATGTATCAGTCAGATTTTGCGAGCCCTTCCCCATTTCCAGGGGGCATTTGGGTTGTATTTGTATCTCATGTACTCAGATATTATTGTATAATTCCTAGCTGTTATCCCAGGCATAGCATGTATGTGGGATCCCTCATTGTATTTCTATCTGGCTCATGTTTATACCGGCTGTACTTTATGGTTCGGTCTCTTGTTTACTGGACACAGTATTATTTTGTACTTTGTCTCGGCGAGCATAGGTATGCCTCCCCTGCCGCCTTTAGCACAGGTACCCTCTCATAAAAAGAGACTTGTTGCACCTGTAAGTCTCGTCTCCTCAGGGTCTAGTTCTTCAGCACATTAGTCTACCTTAAATTTCTCTCTCTGACTTCCCTTTTGATGTCTGGTGATTGAGTTCTTACAACGTACTTCGGTGATACGATTTGCTCCTAACACTCGCACGCTGGGGGGCAATCTGTTACACCATTTTTTGGTCATCTAACCTATTATCATTAGATGGACCCAAGTACACCATGTAAGACCAATTTTACCCTAAGTAAAATTGCTTTCACTATGTAAAATAGCTTAATAAAACACATTTATTAGGTTATTTATGGTCTAAACAGGAAACCCCAAAGGGAAATATTAAACAAACCTATATTTGTTTGATTTCCCTCATGGAATAATTAATTAAACAATAATTTAATTATTATTCCTGGTCATGTTTAACCCAAAACAAAGAAATTAATTAGATAAATCTTTATTTATCTTATTATTTTCTAGGAATAATTATTTAAATCTTATTTAATTAATATTCCTTGTTAAATATGACTAAATCACCCATAAATAATTAAATAAATCATTATTTATTTGATTATCCTTCAACCACTTCCTTAAAATGATAAATAAATCATTTATTTATTTATTATTCACGAATAAAGGGATTTGACCCAAGTCAAATACTTTTTCCCTCCAACAAATATAATAAAATATTCCATAAAAGGTGGATCTAGATTTGGTTAATGTTATTTTAATCATGCACCAAGATCTAGAATGACCCAATATTTTGTTATAAATAGGAGGGTTTTTCCTACCATTATTCACCTTTTGTTGCCTATTAGATCACTCTGGATCTAAACTCTTGGTCTGACTTTGAGCCATTATCATTGTCATATTTTCATCATTTGCTGTGTGAGCTCCCTTTGAGTTCTATCTTTGTCTAGGTTTTCTACACCAACAGGAGAGAGAAATGCTAGATCTGAAGTGCTGAGGACTTCCAAGAACCCATCCCATTGAGGAGAATTGGAAACACCTTCTTGTTTTCCTCCCAGGTGCCCTTAATACAAAAAATTCTTTCAAAAATCGTTCTTGTCTTGTCTATTGGATGTATGGAGCAAAACCTTATTTTTACTGCTTAATGTCTCTATATGCATAGATCTGGTTTTTTGTAGCACTTGTCTTGATCAACTAACTGCAGATCTGAAGATATTGGCAGCCACATTTGATGTTAGGGCTATAATTTATGCGTAGCTAAAGTGGTATTTTTCGTACACTTCGACAAAAGATTCATACTAACACTCAATGTTTCCCATTCTACTCCTTATCTGTACCCACAACCTGATGTTCCAGCTCCTCCAGCATTTGGACCTCCCACTCCCTTGCCTTCTCCACCCCCGCAACCGCACTTACTACCCTCTCCAGGGCAAGTATTTGCACAGCAGGGGGAAACTAATCTTCTTCATTCTCAAAGAAAAAGGAAAGGAAATCAATCTGCTTCTGGTATTCATGGATCCAATCCTTTAGGTATTGACTCTACCAATGCCCACCAGCCACAGGGCTCTCATCCCAAGCCGTCCAGGCCGCTTTGTACCAATAAGCCTTGTTCGTGTTGCGGTGTGTATGGTCATTACACTCACGATTGTCCCTTATTACCACAAATGCGGCAGATGTGGGAGTCTCAGGCCACCGTGCGGGGACAACACTCCTCCCCTACTGTCCCTCCCAATACGGCTACTTCTCAACCCATTGTTTTTACCGACCGTTTCCCTCAACAAGGATTCGTGGCTACTCAACCACCACATGCCCCGATAACCACTCAACCTTCCCCTTGTGGTTCCTCTGATTACCAGATTCTCATGCTGGCCTCTGACCAACCCCTCACCGTCGACCTTAACCTCCAAACTCAGTCTCGTCAGTACTCCATGCCTCCCGTTCCGTCTGTCTCTGAGTCCCCATCTTCAGGTCCTACAGAGCCTCTGTTGACACCCAATGGTCCCTTGCAAATCCCTCCACCCAAAGCTGAGGTTCATACCAAAATTCCTAAGGGCCCATTACACCGAATGTTGCCTCTGTTCAAGTTGCCCATTCATACAACATAGTAGATGATCTGGCACAATCTCCTGCTGCCATTTCAACACTGGAACTCCTCCAGTCGTGTCCTTCTCAAAATAAGGCTCTACTCTCTGTCGTGGGTGCTGTAGATCCAGCTGATGACCAATTAATTGTTTTCGATGCCCATCAATCAGACCATCCCCCCCTTCCCGCTTCTGTTGGTTTCAAAATCCCAGTCAAATTTCGAAATTCCAATGTCGCTCGGTGTATTATTGATGAGGGGGCATCTACCTATGTCATGTCCGCTTTGGTTTGGAAACAACTCGGATTTCCTGAGCTGGCCCCTTCCATAATCACCCTTCGTGCGTGGGATGGCCATGCCTCCCAACCCATTGGCCTATTTGGTAACTGTCCTATCACCCTTGCAGGCAAGACTGTTTGTGTCAACGTTGAAGTTATCGATGCCCCTCTTGACTACAACATTCTTTTGGGGCATAGTTACACCTATGCCATGTCTATCGTCCCATCCGCAGTCCACCGCAAGATGTTTTTCCCTCATAATGGCAAAATTGTCACGATTGACCAGTTGACGTATCATGAACCAAATCTCAGACCTCCCCTGAGTCCACCATCTCTATTGTCACCAATAAGCAAACTGTTGATTCTTTGACCAATGTTTCCCCCGGCGTTTACAAAGACTCCTCCTTGCTTGGAACTTTCCCAGGTCCTCCCCCTCCTCCTGTCTCCGATCCCAGCTTAGAAAATGTTTGCATGATGCAATCGTCTTAGGCTGCCCTTTCACATCCTACTTCAGCTAGTCAACAACCTCAACCTCGTCCGCCACACCCTGCTCCTAGCCCTTCGCCTGAACCGACTGAACCTCTCCCACTTGGACCTTCCCATCCCCCTTACACTCAGGAACCTCCCTACCCTCCTGAGTCGGTCCCCTCAGGTCTCCACCATATGGGAGCCGTCCCTCCTGGCCATTATCCCGCCGGTTAGATACCTTTCCTTGGTCCCCCCTGGAGTTTATTCGGTTCCTATCATCGCCACCCTTTCCCTCCTTAATTTAACCTTGGGAATACCAGTATGGTACCTTACTCCTCCAGCTGAGACCCCACCAGACCACCCCAAACCATACATTGTTGTGACACCCGTGCAATCGATTCCCTTCGCTCCTTCCACCGCTACAGTGCCCCTAGCCCCTTCACAAGACCATCCTCATGCCGTGACAGCTACAGGAAAGAAAAGAAAAATTCGCAAGGGGGCATCCAAAGACAAGGCCACCGCACCCGACCCTACCCCCCCTCCACCCACCAAGCCATGTGCCTTGTGTGATGGTATCGGTCATGCCACCCATACCTGTCCTGAGTTGCCCCATATCCAACCCATGGTTAAAGTCACGTTCCCTGAATCTACGGCCCTTGAAACCTCTGTTTCTTCCTCATCCGCCGCCAAGAACCCAAAGTCTCTTCGCACCAACAAACCATGTGCTTTGTGTGGTGTGCATGGCCATTATTCTCACCATTGTCCTCACCTCACACATTACTGAGCCTCTTTACAGGTCATTCGCGAGTACGAAGTTGAACAAAAATCAATCCGCCTCTCCCATCCTTGCTCAGTATGCGTCAGGTTTACTCAAGGATCCCCCTGCTACCATTGACATTCCTCCCCCTGATGTTGAGATGTAGGAATCTGCTGTCCCCCTCCTATACCTATCATCATCCGCACAACCCTCGGAGTACATTCCCTCTTAATCCACTCCATCTGTTTTGCTCGATTCCCCTCTAGCAACATTCTTGGGCTCTTCATGCTTTGACCATATTTTTACTTGTTCTTCCGTCATTCCCCCTGATGACCCATATGTGCGCCTCTATTCCCATATTGATGATTTAGGTAGCTTTGCAGCGTCATGTGGTTTCCTCGACCTTTCCCTTTCTTCCCATAATCATGATGATTCCCTCCGTATCTATGATGTCCTTCGCAGCATGAGTTCCCGCTCTTCCTCCCAGAGTTCTCATTCATCTCCCTCTAGTCGATCTATGAGTCCTAGAATTCCTACCCCGACTACTCCCTCCCATAGTTGTCATTGGATGTCTACCCTATACTCACACTGCCATCATTATTCTCCTTCCTCCCATTTCTTGTCTTGTGACACTACTCCACCGGCCCTCTCGTCCACACATTGTATTGGCTACGCCGATGGGGCAAGTCGCTATTCCCGGAATCTCGCCTCGGCTGCATGGGCCATCTTTACCCCCTTGCATACCCTTGTTCTTACAAATGGGGTCTGCATCGGTAATGCCACCAATAATTAGGCCGAATATGATGCAGTACGTGGTCTCTTAGCTGATGCCCTCTCTCATCACATCCTCCATCTGCACGTTCTTTTAGATTCCCTACTTCTTGTCTTACAACTTAATGGTGTCTATCGTGTGCATAACCCTATCTTGTTTAGACAATATTTACGAGTGAAAATTTTGATGCATGAATTTAGATTCATTACTTTCAACCATATACCTAGAAGTCAAAATCACTACGTAGATCAAATCGCAAATCATGTTCTAGACTGGAATTTATCACACACAAGACAATAACATTTAACACCATCAACAAAATGCATATACATCATATATATCATATAACATGTGTTTTTAGAGTCCATCTACTCTGAAACATATGACATGCCCATAGCATGTTACAAAAACAAAACTACAAAAATGGGGGGCACCACTTGCCCCTACATAGACACAGGGGGGCACCACTTGCCCCTACATAGACACAGGGGGGCACCACCTGCCCTACATCTAATCACTCTCTGGAGGATCCCGAGCCAATGGCTCTGCCCCCGCAGCTCGTAGATCACGCACAGTCTGACCGGCCATCGCCATGCGTCGCATGATGCCTCGCTATTCCGAGGGTAGCCCAATACATAACTCTATGTACTGGTCGTCTAAATCCTGCCAACCACGCTCTGACACACCAGTCAGCAGCCCCTCACATCTACGATGGATGTCCTCCAACAGAACGACCATATCCTCGTTTTGTGTCGTCCTTGATCCACTTGCACCTGTCGCTCTAGCTGCTGCAGGTTGTCCCATATATCTGGCTGGTTTTATCGGGGCTATATCTGCATTCCAAAAAGTATAAGGAATAGTATCATGAATACTAGTCACAAACTCTAAAATGCACATAACAGATTAGTTGCTTGTCACTTACCATCGGGCCCCCATACTCGACCAGGCGAAAGTGGCAATTCTGGATCTCCCCAATAACTCATCCCACTATAGGGATAGTCGTCTATGTACAATGGCATCTGATCCCAATGGGCGAAGAACTCTCGTCGGAACACCCGTCCGACCACCCCTCCCCCCCCTCTACACAGTAGACGTCCCCACCGACGCATTCGGGGCTCTCTCAGACCCCCATCAGGTAATTGTACACGAGGTCGTAAGGTCGGGATCTTCTCAAAGAAGAAAGAGCACAATACCATCCCATAGGCACAATCATGATTCACTTGCTCCTTACATAGTGATAGCTGTCGTTTCACCGGCACCAACATCATCTGGGCCCACCCATAGTAGGTCCCACTCAACACACTCTCCACAATCATCATCTGCCCTCCAGTGATGTGATGAAACGCCCGGCTGCCCAAGATCCGCAACACTTCTACTGCCACTGCCCGGGTCTCCAACCTCTCTAGATCCCCAATCGATATCTAAGTCCCTTTGACTCGGACACCTGGTCGACAATGTCGCTTAACAAACTCCATGATGTTCCACCCCCATGGTAACACTGGTTGTGTATTTCCCACCATTCCTAATGGCGGGAGACCAGTCAGGAAATACAGATCCTGGACCGTCAGCTCAATCCTGTGCCCCTGAATTATAAACACCTCATGATCTAGATCCCAGTAACTAATAATCCGAGCCAACAAGGGCTCACCAACCCTCATCAAAGGGTTCTCCACAAATTTCATAACCCCAAACCTAGCCAATGCACGACGGACACCCTAATCCACTTGGATTTCCATCCGTAATGTACCTAGGTCTCTCTCTCTCCATTTGATCCGTATATTTGCCATATTTTCACAAAACCATCATCTTTGTCAGTCTATAGATAAACAAAACTGCATTTACTTACACCAAAACTGAATCTCAGCCCCTAACAGCACTGAAACCAACCCCATCTAATAGGTCGCACTTTTTTGCCAAATCCTGGGCTAGGTCGCACTTTTCAAGCCCAAACCTGTGTCCCAGGTCGCAGTTTTGGCCCAAAAAAGTGCGACCTGACCGTAATGATGAAGTAGGAGCAATTGCTAAGATCCAAGACCCTAATCTGAACTTTGAATCCATCAAAAACAAAGTGTAGGATTAGGCCTCTTACCTGCAACTGACGGATCGCGATTCCAATGGTCGGTTTGTCCGCTATGATTGCCGCAAGATTTAGGGCCTTCTCTCCTCTCCACATTCACCACAACTACACAAGAAAATGAATGATTTTGGAGGGAAAATGCCTTATTAGAAGAAAAACCCCTATTTTTTCTTTTGCCCGTTGTGACCAAACCGTAGCCCCGTTTTACACACCGTCTGCACCGTTGGAAAGCTCTCACTGAGCACTCAAATGGGTATCTGTTAGTTTTTCATGTTTGGATACTTCACCAGGACACATTTTGTCCATGAAGGGTCCCTTCATCTCTCCTTCCAATCGAAATTCTTCACTTACAAAGCTTGCACTTGGGGCACCACTTTACCTCTTTACTTGGCTTTGTTTGTGTAGATTTTCATCATGAGATACCATATTGTACTCATGTTTTTATGGTCCCCCATTGGACCTTTTCTGTGTGGCAGCACCATCAAGTCGCCCTTGTTTAGAGCATCCGAGTTGAGTCATCATCCATCATGTAGTCTATATCGAGCCCCTTTATCTACCACTATAGTCCTCCATCCTTCATCGCTTGGTCCCTCTCTCGTGTTGCACATTATGGCCTTCAGTACCATTGTCACCTATCCTCCCTGATATTGTGTCAATTGTTGCCAACCCATTCATGCCCCTTATGCTCTAACAAGGGAAGTCATCCATCCACTACTCAGTATCCCTCATTTCATTATCATCATTAGTGTCCGTCTGTTAGTTGCTCTACTATTTTCTCCCATGCCGTAGCTGGGATTCCCTTATTACCTCACCTATGGTAGACCTACTTATGTCGACATTAGCTCATTTACTCCAGAAGCCAGGTCTAGGGGGCAATGTACCTTGGTTCGAGCTCTTTTCAGCATGATCGTGATCTATACACTTGATAGTCCAGTGATGCAGCAACAGCTATTGGTGATTCCCGGGTGTGTGTGATATGTCTCAACCCTCATGAGGGGGTGGCCCTACAGGTAGCCCCCCATTTGCCTAGATGACTTCTTCATTTCAGCTCTTGATGCAGCTCCTCCCATTTGATGATATTGGCCTCAGCCGCTTGCAACTCCTCTTCAATTTGCATGTATCAGTCAGATTTTGTGAGCCCTTCCCCGTGTGTAGGGGGCATTTGGGTGTATTTGTATCTCATGTAGTAAAATCTTATTGTGTAAGTCTTGATGGTTATTCCAGGCATAACATGTATGTGGGATCCATCATTCTATTTTTTTTTTTTGGCTCCTATTTAAGCCAGCATATCCTTCATGGTTCGGTTCCTTGTTTACTGGACTTCCTATTCTTTGTACTTTGTCTCGGCGGGCATAGGTATGCCTCCCCCGCCGCCTTTAGCACAAGTACCACTTCATAAACTAGAGACTTGTTGCACCTTTAAGTCTCGTCTCCTCAGGGTATAGTCCTTTAGCACATTAGACTCCCTTACATTTCTCTTTCTCACTTCCCTCTTGATGTCTAGTGATTGAGTTCTTACAACATACTTCGGTCATACAATTTGCTCCTAACACTCGTACGTTGGGGGGAAATCTGTTACACCATTTTTTGGTCATCTAACCTATTATCATTAGATGAACCCAAGTACACCATGTAAGACCAATTTTACCCTAAGTAAAATTGCTTTCACCATGTGAAATAACTTATTTGTTTATATTTCCCGGTCATATTTAACCCAAAACAGGGAAATTAATTAAATAAATCCTTATTTATTTAATTATTTCCTAAGAATAAGTTATTTAAATCATTATTTAAATAATATTCTTAGTTAAATTCGACTAAATCATCCATAAATAATTAAATAAACCATTATTTATTTAATTATATTCCCATCATTTCCCTAAAATGATAAATAAATCATTTATTTATTTATTATTTAGAAATAAAGGAATTGACCCAAGTCAAAAATCCTTTTCCCTCCAACAAGTATAATAAAATATTCCTAAAGGGTGATTCTAGAATTCGATTAATAATATTTTATTCATACACCGAGTTCTAGACCACCCTAATATTTTGTTATAAATATAAGGGTTTTCCCCATTCATTAGTCACCTCCATTGCATTAGATCACTCTGGATCTATACTAGGTCACATTCTCCATTTTGCCTTATGAGCTCCCTTTAAGTTCTATGTTTGTCTGGGTTTTCTACACCAACAAGAGAGAGGAATTTTAGATCTGAAACGCTAAGGACTTTCAAGAACCCATCCCATTGAGGAGAACCGGAAAACACCTTTCTTGTTTTCCTCTCAGGTGCCCCCTTTTTAATATAATATAAAAATTCTTTCAAATACACTGTTCTTGTCTTGTCTATTGGATGCATGGAGCCACATTTAACTTTATCTGCTTAATATCTTTTATGCTTAGATCTGGATTTGTGCAGTATTATTTGGATCACCTAATTGCAGATTTAAAGATATTTTGCATTAGGGCTATTTGTTATGCGTAGCTAAAGTGGTCTTTTACGACGAAAGATTCATACTAACAAGGAGTCTTTCTCTAGGGGAAATAATTTGCCTTATCTACATCTACATACTTAAGCTTCTATGGATTTAGATCTCTTATGATCACCCTTAATTATTAACATCGATTCTGCATTCTAGTTCCCTAGTCAAAAGATCGGCATACACAATATTGGACCCTTCCTTTCAAGTTGTCCCAAGTTCGTTGTGTCATCTATTATTGAAAATGTTGTTATAGGAACTCTTGAACAAGGTTATCTTGCAACAAGGTGAAGAAAACTTGTAAAGAGGGAGTGTTAGAGTTTTCATACCTTGTTTCTCTGATAGCGTTCATGTTCAGCAACAGAAGCGCACTAGCAATAGAAACAATTTAGATTCTGATAGAACAGAGGAGGTGCAACAATGTTAGAGAATGGTGGGTTGTTGATGAAGTCTTCCTTAAACAAGGAATGCACACTTTGAATATTCTAAAGAGATTTCAGAGTATATAATGGAGTAGTGGTCTAAGGTTATATTTCTTTAGGTTCACAAATGGTAAATGTGATGATGTTTCCCTTAGCAGATAGGGGGTTCAAGGTTTTGTAATAGTATATTTCCTTGGTGGAGAACACTTGTAAAGTGGGAGTGTTAGATTTTGCTTACCTTGTTTCTCTGACAGTGTTCATGTTCAACAATAGAGGTGCACCGGCAATAGCAACAATTTAGATTCTATTATAACAGAGGAGGTGCAACAATGATATAGAAGACGTACAGTGAAGGGGAGAGTTGGCACATGCATATGCCAGCATCAGTCTTCTACTGGTATAATTCTACAGGCCTCAAAACAATTCTTTACACCTCATACTAATCAAGATTGGTTTCAGGAATATGTCATCTCACAATTCGGATGTATGTGAAGGATCACTACAACTCAGTTTAGTTGATCTATAATATTCCTAGGCTTGGAACTGTGGAGGGATTCTACTAAAAATATGCAGTGACCTACTTCCAAACATAACTACTTAGCTCATCTCGGAAAACAGACTTTGGTATTTATCCTTTCGTGGCTCAAATATGTGGTAAATATCAGTCTATAATCATATCCAGTCATGTGGAGAGGCAGTGGGAAGTGACACTTAGGGATTTTGGAAAAACTTAGTTTATTGAACAGTTAAAGATCTCAGATCCTTGACAACTTGCTTGTAATGAAAGGTGATTCTGCTAAAATTATTATACATTATGAATTTCCATAAATAGGTGTCCCTAATGTTCTTATCCACCATGAAATTTAACTAACATACAAGGTAAAATGGGGAGAAAACAGATATAATAACAAGGTAATTCTCATACGTAAATCACGATTTATGCTCCCACATTGAAAAAATATATATCGTTCATTCACCAAGTGGATCATGTACCAAACATAATTATACCAATAAAAGTGTTTCCAAAGCATTCACATTCCATCTTCATAAGCAATGATAAATTTCAATGATTAGTTTAAATGGTGATTTTCTTTAACCAATTTACCACAAGTTCATTATGGATTAAGAGAAATGCAAAATGTTCTAGTAGCATACCCAAGAACAACACTTTCAACTGCAATATTTAAGAGCATATCTGGGAACAACATGTGGCAGGTATCACCGTGTGTCCTGTCTTAGCATTGTGGATCCAGATAATTGTTTCTCACATGAAAATATTATATATTGCCTTCTAAATTAAAAATCAGTTTGCCCTGTACTCCGTCAATATAACTTCATCTAGCCTAGGCTTGGTTTTGTGTTGTTCCTGTTTTTCTGCTATATTTTTTCCTGATTAAAATTATTTTAGTCAAATTTGAAATAGGTCCACACCCAACATTTTGGGACAAGTTAAAACTTACTCCCACTCAATTTTGGTTTCTTTCTTCAACCTTCATCCACTCAGTTTATTGTTTCTTGTTACTAGCTATGGATTTGCTACCTGATAACCAAGTCCTATGGTCATGTAAGAACTGTTGTTTCTTCTTTCTGATTTCTAGATATTTTGTTCTTGCTTCGTTATATCTGCTTCATATTTTATTCCTCTTCTATTGGACAAGTATTTTTTTAAATACCCTTGATCTCCCTATGGTCAATTGAGTAACTTATAATTTCCTTGTTCTCCCTCATTTGAGAGACTTTGTTCCATGATCTCCCTAATTTAAATTGAGTAACCTAAGTTTTCTTGATTTCACTGTATTCGAAGAGTAACTATGATATTCAGGAAGGTTGTTGTTTGACTAACAACATTTTTCTTCATTTCAGGGCATTCCTATTTTTTTGTGCTAATTATCATCACTTCATTTGCAGGATTTGAAATTGGTTACATCCTTGAATTTTCTTTCTCTTTTTGATATTTTTAAATTATCAAGGATAATTCCCTAGCATCCTAGATGGCTTTATATTCAACTGTTTCTCTACATATAAGACAATTTTAGAGCTTCTCGATGCTCTTTTACCATTGCATTTTTTTTAAGTCAATGCTTAAAGCAGACATTACAACCAAGGTGAATGGTCAATCATTCGCTTGCATATTAAGGCACTGAATATGGTTTTAGATTCAATGGCTTGAATATAAATTGGTTTAGGCTATACCATTATTTGTAGCTTCTGAAATATTGAACAGTTTCTTCAAGGTGTTGTTTTTGGTTCCATAAGTTGAATCTTCCCAAAGTTTCAAGGGTTAATTAAACAATAGTTACCCAAACTTGTGGTGTTGGATTATCCTCGTTCTCATTCATTTGTAGTCAAAGGAATAAATATGATATTCAGGCAGGTTGTTGTTTTACTGACAACCTTTTTCTTCATTTCAGGTTTTCCTATTTTTTTGTGCTCATTATCGTCACTTCATTTGTAGGATTTAAAAGTGGTTACATCCTCTTACTTTTCTTTCTCTTTTTGATATTTTTTAAGTTATCAAGGATAATTCCCTAGCATCCTGGATGGATTTATCTTCAACTCTTTCTTTGCATAGACAATTTTAGAGCTTCTCGATGCTCTTTTTCCATTGCATTTATTTTCAAGTCAATGCTTAAAGCAGGCATTACAACCAAGGTGAATGGTCAATAATTTGCTTGCATATTAAGACACTGAAGATGGTTTTAGATTCAATGAATTGAATAGAAATTGGTTTAGGCTATACCATTATTTGTAGCTTTTGAAATCTTGAACATTTTCTTCAAGGTGATATTTTTGGTTCCATAAGCTCAATCTTGCCAAAGTTTTAAGGGTAAACTAAACAATAGTTACCCAAACTTGTGGTGTTGTATTATCTGCGTTCTCATTCATTTGTTTTCGAAGGAGTAACTATGATATTCAGGCAGGTTGTTGTTTGACTGACATCCTTTTTCTTCATTTCAGGGCATTCCTATTTTTTTGTGCTCATTATCGTCACTTCATTTGCAAGATTTGAAGGTGGTTACATCCTTTGACTTTTCTTTCTCTTTTTGATACTTTTTTAAAGTATCAAGGAGAATTCCCTAGCATCCTGGATGCCTTTATATTCAACTGCTTCTCTGCATTGACAATTGTAGATCTTCTCGATGCTCTTTATCCATTGCATTTTTTTTCAAGTCAATGCTTAAATAAGGCATTACAACCAAGGTGAATGGTCAATCATTTTCTTGCATATTAAGACATTGAATATGGTTCTAGATTCAATGAATTGAATCGAAATTGGTTTAGGCTATACCATTATTTTTAGCTTCTGAAATCTTGAACAGTTTCTTCAAGGTGATGTTTTTGGTTCCATAAGCTGAATCTTCCCAAAGTTTTAAGGGTAAATTAAACAATAGTTACCCAAACTTGTGGTGTTGTATTATCCTTGTTCTCATTCATTTGTAGTCGAAGGAGTAACTATGATATTCAAGCACGTTGTTGTTTGACTAACAACCTTTTTCTTCATTTCAGGGCATTCCTATTTTTTTGTGCTCATTATTTTCACTTCATTTGCAGGATTTGAAAGTGGTTACATCCTTTGAATTTTATTTCTCTTTTTGAGACTTTTTAAATTATAAAGGATAATTCCCTAGCATCCTATATGGCTTTATCTTCAACTTTTTCTACGCATAGACAATTGTAGAGCTTCTCGATGCTCTTTTTCCATTGCATTTTTTCAAGTCAATGCTTAAAGCAGGCATTACAACCAAGGTGAATGGTCAGTCATTTGCTTGCATCTTAAGACACTAAAGATGGTTTTAGATTCAATTAATTGAATAGAAATTAGTTTAGGATATACCATTATTTGTAGCTTCTAAATCTTGAACAGTTTCTTCAAGGTGTTATTTTTGGTTCCATAAGCTGAATCTTCCCAAAGTTTTAAGGGTAAATTAAACAATAGTTACCCAAACTTGTGGTGTTGGATTATCCTCATTCTCATTCATTTTCTTGGCATCATGATATGATCCAGATGTTTTAGATTCATTGATTTTAATATATTACATTGAAATATTCCAGAATCCATTCCTTTGATGTTTTTGAAATCTTTAGTTGTTTATCTAAGGTAAATTCAACAATGCTACCTAAAGTGTTATTGTCATTGGAGCATCCTCAAGGGATTATTTTGTGGTAGGGGGGGGGGGGGGGGTGGGGTTGTGAAACTGACTGTTTGATTTTGTGAGCAATAAAAATTATTACAAAGTGACCTCTCAGAAAAAATTCCAATGAATTGAAGGTTCGAATTCTTTGTATCTAGGAAAGTTAAAGGCTCAGCATGGGGGACGGACCTTTAGTGCTTGTACTGGATTCAAAATTTCTATGGATTAGCCCATCTCATAAACACTCCATTCTCCATAAATTCTATGCCAATTTTCTTTTCCTCCTTGTACCAAAAAAGGTTTCTAAGATTTTAAATCCTTTAGGTGGGACAGAGATCCTCCTCCCCCATTTTTGAATCTGTAAACAAACTCTACACTGGAGTTTAGCTTGAAAACCATTAAAAATCTCTTCATTTTTTACATTGCCATGATGTTAACTGATTAATCTCCTTAGAAGTATCTCTCTTCAACCTGCTGCAAATGGTTCTGGACCCCTTAAAGGTGGCATCCTGTTGGGTGCAGTGTGTGTCAACGGTGGCTTGCCTTGGTATCTTGGTTTGTTGGCATGGTTTTACAACCTTGGTCGGTGTTTTCTATTATTCATTGTGTGATTGGACTCCCCTAGAGTTTTTCAAAAAAATAATTCATATGATGGAAATAATTGGACCTGTTGTTTCAATTGAAGTGATCTATCAAGGTCTTTGCCTTTTATTTTCATTTATAATACAGTTATACATTTTGAGTGAGACTCTTGACCTTGCTTGTTTGATCTAGCTATAAGTGATTCTGACATTATTAAGACGGTCTCAAGAGATCAGTGAGCATCTGGGATGGTTTAGCCAGAGAATTGTCATTTTCTGACATTATTCCAATTTTTTGAGAAGGTATTGCCAAACTAGTGGGTAGAAATTCTCAGAGGCAGTGGAGAGAGTTTAATTTATACTAGAGAGGAAAAGAACTCATTTGAAACTAGAATTTAGAGTTTAGTTTAGATTTTATGTTCTATATTTGGGAGTGTATTAAGTGCTCCACAATGTTAGGCAAAGGCTCCTCTCTATGCAATTTTCTCCTGTGAAAGATACTCTTTTTTATTTGATGCGAAATAATTAATTTAGCTGTTAGAATACCACACCCTATTGTTTCAGGTCATTGATTTTTGCAGGAACTTATTCGTCTTGAAGATGGTTATTATGTTAAATCACAACAATGAATTCTAATTATTAGTCGTCACTAAATTTGAGTTGACCTTTACCACTATCTAGAATATCAATGATGTGAATACTTTATGGTCTCAAACTATTTAATTCTTCCTTATTTGAAAAGATACCTTATAATTGTTAATCCTATTGGATATTATTACCAATATTGTGTAAAGTTCAGATGTGAAAGTGCAATACCTTATGTTTAATATTGCAACAAGAAATAGTGAAGGAGGCATCTTGAAACATCATTCCTGATCCTAGTTGGAAAATGATCACCTAAACTAGGTGGGGCCCACACAGGTGATTTTTGTTGCAAAGTCTATTTTTAGACTATGTATATTTTTAGACATGTCGATCATATTCTATGAGTTGCAGGATGCTATTTGTGGATGATTGGTCAATTTGGAAAAATAGATGGAATTCTATTTTTAGACATATTGGGCGGAATCTATTTTTAGACTGCCAGTCTTAAAATATATATGTCGAATATTATTAGCTCTTAATAATATTTGGACTCTAAACATGATCTTATTCTCTTGGAGCACTTCAGTTAAGTGCACAGATGTGGCACAGGAGCTGACATAAGGAATTACGCTATTCCTGAGGGTTAAGTGGAGCTATTGCATGAAGACTTCATTTAGAACTCATGTGACAGAGTTTGGTGGAGTTGGAGAAGTAGTTGGTGGAGTTGTGTTCAGTTTAACTCAGTCAGACACAGTTGAGCTAGTTGTATCTAGTCTAACTGAATGATACACTAGTGAGAGTGTTGTGAATTAATTAATAATTAATTCAATAAATATTAACTCATTAATCAACTGAAGAATACATCAGTTAACTACAGTGCATGGACAGTTTCAGTGGAGACCAATGAAGAGGTAGGTGAAAGAGCAATGTGACTGTTAGTTGTGACTATAGTGTTGCATGATTTACAACACACAATGGTTGGAGATGCCTATGAATATTGCGTGAGCAAGGCTGGGGCAATTTGAACTCATCCAAATCCATTCTTCAGCAGTGATTGCGCAGTAGAGTCAGGCTAGCAGGTGGCAGAGATTGGAGCATGAGATTTGCTAGATCGGACCTGATTAGTGTGTAGAAATTTGAGATTGTACTAAGAGCTTGTGAGGAGCTTTGTATGATGATTGTTACATGATCTCTATGACATATAATATATAGATAGTTGGGGTTTTTCAGCTTTAATATTTCCCATAAATTACTGTGTTCATATGTGTGATTTTTTATGGTTTTAATGTGTGCATGCAATTGATTTTATTTCCGCAATTAATGATCAATGGTAGAAGAGATTCTGTATTGTGCATGAAGTCAAATATTGTGTGATCAGGAGAATCTCAGATGTATAACATATCAGTGATATAATTTATACATGGTATCAAAGCGATATTGATCATTGGAGCAATTGCAAAGCATTGAAGCGGTTGAGTTTTATGCTGGTGGAATTCGAAATTGTTGCAGTGTTTTCTTGGTGTCGAAGTTGAGCATTCATTGAAATGTATTTCAACGGATTGTGATTGGAGTATGCACTTGAGGGCAGCTCTAATTATATTTCATGGAAGGACATGATGGAGGCGGTGCTAGAGGATAATGGGTTGAAGGAGTTCATAGATGCTGATATTCCTAAACCAGGTTCTAGCGATGCTGCCGCACTTGACGCATGGTAAAAGAAGGTAGAAAGGTGTCGAAGAATTCTGTTGGAAGGTGTGAAGGATCACATAGTGTCCAGCCTTCATGGTAAAGCTTCTCCATTCTTTATGTGGAAAGCATTGACAGACTTGTTCCAAAGCAAGAGCGACCAGAGGAAGTTGGCGCTCAAGGATAAACTCAGGAAAATAAAAATGGAGAAGAATGACACTATTTCGGTATACTTGACAAAGTTTTTCCACTGCACAGATGAGATTGGGAGTGTAGGAGTTAGTGTGGATGATGAGGACTTGGTGAGCTTGGCTCTCCTTGGGCTTTCGAAGAGCTGGCATTCCTATCAGGACTCTGTCAATGGTCGGGAGAAAATGCCAGGATGGGAGCGACTTTGGTCGGATCTTGTAGAGGAGGAGATAAGGCAGGATACCAGGGATGGATCTTCATCAAAGAATGATGATGAAGAGGATTGCGCTTTGGCTACCAAAGAAAGGAAAGGGAAGGGGAAGAAAAATCCTTCTCAATGTGGTGCGGATGGCAAAGAGCGTGACATGTCCAAAGTGAAGTGTTTTCACTATCACGAGCATGGGAATTTCGCCACGCATTGTCCACAGAAGAAGAAGAACAAGCAAGTTGCTAGAGCTGCAGCTGGTGAGGCTCTTGCCTCGCAATTTGAGCTGGACTTCTCATTGATCGCATCCATGGTGTCTAGTGCATTGGGATCAGGGTGGTATTTTGATAGTGGCGCTTCCTTTCAGATGTGGGAGATGTGAATCTTTTCAGTGACTTGGTGGAGAAAGATCTCTAGTTGCATGTTGAGTTGGGAGACAATGGACGATATAATGCGACCGGCATTTGTACCATTACCTTTCAGAGGGAGTCAGGTAAACTCATTCTTTTACAAGATGTAGTGCATGTTCCAGGTTTAAAGAAGAATTTAATCTCAGTCGGAATGTTAGAGGATAAAGGGTATGATGTTGTCTTTAGTGAAGGAAAATTTTTCCTTTGGTACAAAGTAACAAGACAAGTCAAGAAGGTTGGGGTTTGAGCAAATAATCTCTACAGACTTGAAGTAGATGGGATTTCTACGGAGCTTCCTACTGTTGGGAAGTGCAAGAAAGACATGCAATTGAAGCTTGAGAGGGAGATGGATTTGCATGCAGGTAAGAGTGAACCTTGGGATGTGGAGTAGCCACAAGATGAGGATCATGAAGTGGGAGCAACCACTCATGCAGAGAAATTTCGTGCCAGATGGGCAGAGGGAGTGCATGCAGCTATATCACCAGGTGAGAGTTGGGGCGACATGCATGAGTAATCCCAAGACGAGATTTCTGGGCAGGATTCATGGAGATAGTGTGGATCTCATGAATTGAACCTAGCTATGAGGAGCCCACAGAGCAGCAGTAGCATGATCAGTTGGATTTATGCAGGCAGATCAAAGTGACAGTGTCGGATACTGGAGCACGGTTCAGAGTTGACAGCAAGTGCAGAGTTCAACAGCGCAGTGGTTCCTGAAGGCATGTGCAGTAGCTAAGCAGAAGTCGAAGACTTTGATGATAGATGCATCAGATTGATTGAGTTGTTTGGAGCCTATTTAGTTTCGGAAGAGTTGCAGAACAGATGCATGGACTTGCATGGCGCTTGCAAAGGTTGCAGGGCGAATGCATGGAGTTGCATGTCGCATGCAAAGACAGTCCTTTCTTGTTGAGAGGGAGTGTTTAAGATTGCAACAAGAAACAGTGAAGGAGGCATCCTGAAACATCATTCCTGATCCTAGTTGGAAAATGATCACCTAAACTAGGTGGGGCCCACACAGGTGATTTTTGTCACAAAGTCTATTTTTAGACATGTCGATCATATTCTATGAGTTGCAGGATGCTATTTGTGGATGGTTGGTCAAGTTGGAAAAATATATGGACTTCTATTTTTAGACATATTGGGCAGAATCTTTTTTTAGACTTCCAGTCTAAAAATAGATATGTCGAATATTATTAGCTCTTAATAATATTTGGACTCTAAACATTATATTATTCTCTTGAAGCACTGCTGTTAAGTGCACAGATGTGGCACAGGAGCTGACATAAGGAATTACACTATTCCTGAGGGTTAAGTGGAGCTATTGCATGAAGACTTCAGTTAGAACTCATGTGACAGATTTTGGTGGAGTTGGAGAAGTAGTTGGTGGAGTTGTGTTCAGTTTAACTCAGTTAGACACAGTTGAGCTAGTTGTATCTAGTATAACTGAATGATACACTAGTGAGAGTGGTGTGAATTAATTAATAATTAATTCACTAAATATTAACTTATTAATCAACTGAAGAATACATCAGTTAACTATAGTGCATGGACAGTTTCAGTGGAGACCAGTGAATAGGTAGGTGAAAGAGCAGTGTGACTATCAGTTGTGACTATAGTGTTGCATGATTTGCAACACACAGTGGTTGGAGATGCCTATGAAGATTGCGTGAGCAAGGCTGGGGCAATTCAAACTCATCCAGAGCCATTCTTCAGCAGTGATTGCGCAGTAGAGGCAGGCTAGCAGGTGGCAGAGATTGGAGCATGAGATTTGCTAGATCGGACCTGATTATTGTGTAGCAATTGGAGATTGTACGGAGAGCTTGTGAGGAGCTTTGTATGATGATTGTTACATGATCTCTATGACATATAATACACAGATAGTTGGGGGTTTTCAGCTTTAAGCTTTCCCATAAATTCTTGTGTTCATATGTGTGAATTTTTATGGTTTTAATGTGTGCATGCAATTGATTTTATTTCCGCAATTAATGATCAATGGTAGAAGAGATTCTGTATTGTGCATGAAGTCAGATAGTGTGTGATCAGGAGAATCTCGGATGTATAACATATCAGTTATATAATTTCTACACCTTATGTAAAATTATGTTACAAGGCGAGGATTAAATATTTCCACTTTAATTTCAAGCAGCAATGATAAATATGTGATTCCAATTAAATTTTATATACTTTTATATTAAAAAAATCAATAGTGGTCAGATTTCTATTCTAAAAATACTAGAAGGATATACGAGTGTTCAAGAAAATGTGGGAGTAGTCCCTTGCGTATATTAGTTAAAACGAAAACAAAAGATAAGTGAAACATTAAGTGATTAATAATGTAAGATAATCCTTATGCTATGTTAGTTAAAAACAAAAAAGACAAATTTCAAAGCATGATCAAAGTTAATTTTACAACGTTAATTTTTATTTTATTTTATTCTTTCTGTCAGTATTCCGACATTTGCATTTGTCGATAATACGATGTTATTTTCTTTTAAATATTTTCTTTCCGTTGGTATTCCAACATTTGTTTCTGTCGGTATTACGATGTTATTTTTTTTTTAAATTCTTTTTGTCTTTAATCCGACGTTTTATTTCGTCGGTATTACGACGTTACTTTTTTTATAAAAAAAATTCATTTCATCGGAAGAGCAACGCTCAAAATTTCGGTAATAGTGTTCGTTGGCGTCAGAATAGAAACGTTTAGAAACGTCGAAAGAGCGATGAATCATGAAATGTCGAAAGAGCGACGGACAATTTGAAACGTTGGAATTGCGACGACTCCAAAAAAACGTCAGAAATATCGTCACTCTTCTGACAATTAAGTCAAGTGTCAGAAGTCCAACGTTAGGAGAAAAAACATTTTTCCGCACCTAAAAATGTTGTTGTTGGGACGCTTATGTGTCGCATGAGCGACATTTTGGCCATTAGAATTTGGGACAAACTGTCGGTCTTGCGATGTTTTGGAGAAAACTATCGGTCTTGCGACGTTTAGGAGAAAAAACTTCGGTCTTGCGACATTTAGGGACAAACCATCGGTCTTACAAAGTTGTGGGAAAAGTGTCGGTTTGCCTCCTAAATGTCGCAAGACCTATGTATTAAACCATATTCCAATTAAATAGCAATTAAACCATATTCCAATCTCAAATGTCCGCATCCAAAGGCCAAAGGTCCACGTAAGCCAAGGTCCACAACCAAATGGCCGCATCCAAAGGCCAAAGGTCCATGTAAGCCAACGTTTAATGCAATATGCATATGGTAAGTTCATTTAACATTGTTTGGTGGTAAGTCTGTTATGCCAACTCCCTACCCATGCGCCCAAGTGCTCGGAACTAGGAGCTCCGACAAGTTACGATGGAATATTAATGATGTTAATTAAGTCACTAATTTGCACTTGAGCCACGATTAAGATGTCATTTGCGCTAAGTGTGCTTAACATTAAAATGAGCTTATATTACCCTTAATCGCGCTTTAATCTGCTGAGTTTTAGCCTAACTACCCTACCCCAACTCGGAAACCCTTTTTCACTCTCATTGTTTTTGTTTTTGTCACTCTGCAATTCTTGGAGTTGTTGGTTTGAATCCTTGTTATGCCATGAATGGGGTTTATCTCCTCGGCCCCAGTGGCTGGCATGACATCTGCAGACATGAAATCCTTCGTTGGTTGCAGCACTGGAGTTACTTCCTCTCGCTTCCAGGTTCCAAATTTTCATTTCGCAGGTATAACATCATTACTTCCTTTTTACTATTTTTTTTTGTTCATTTACCTAACGGTTTCAGCTCACAGCTCGGTGTAACTATTTTTCTGCGCTATGTCTCCTTTGCAGGTACATCCAGGATGCTTCGATTCCATCTACCTAGAGCTTAAAAAATTCCACATCGATGGTTAACAGGTATGCCTTCATGCCATTTTATCTGTCCTATTTATTTCAAAAATATTTTATCATAGCGAAGTACCAAGCCATTTCACTTAGTTCTTGCAGGGTTTTACTCTATCAAGTTTGAAGTATTTATCATGGCACCCTTGCCACAACACTGGGCTTGTTGTAAAGTTAATGTTTTATCTTAGCTGGGTTGGAAACCTCCGGTCCAAAACTGAGGGTTTTTAAGTGACTGCCTTTGTTTACATTGGGTTTGAGTGTAAGGCCCTAAGTGCCAAAATTACGTCTATGTCGAGAGGTTTCAATATTCTGGCCGCACATTATGCAAGTTAAGTCTAGCCATGGTTTTTTATACACTACAGGGTTTCACCCTGAGCTTTTAATGTATTGTTATCTTGTTTCATTTCTATATAATTGTTACACTGTATTCAATGTTAGCCATATACATTATGACTGTCTTTCGCTATTTTTTTGTAATCATATCCGAATTGGAATCTCCTAATAACAGGGTGGGGTTTTTACCCAGAAGAAACATTTAGGAGTTTGATTTCATTTGAACAATGAATGAAGTTTATTGTTAAATTACTATATGTTCATTTACTGAAGAAATTATGTGGAAATATTAAGTTTCTGAAATCCTTCTACTTTCTATTTACTCATTATGTATAAATCATTTCTCTGGATGCATGTTTTTTTTGTAAGTAAAAATACTTTTTTCCCCTTTATTACTTCTTTTATTTTATTCCATTTTTTGCAGGGACAGGCAGTCGTCGGTTTCCTAACTCGAATACAGCTAAATCCTGTATAGATTCGTTGAAGCTTGTTTAAATATGTATTGATAACTAAGGATTTACTCTTTTTGTGTTTAAAATAACATTATTATCTGGTTCATGATTAGGACTAGACTGTTTCTGTTTCAGTGCCAGCAAAAACTACTTTTATTAGTTTACAATCTTCTCATTTAATTTATGATCTGAGTTTTACATTTAAATCTACCCATTTAATTCAAGTGACTGTTCTTGGTTGATTCAACCCTGAGGGGACCAGACTTACTTGGTTCCATTATTGGGCTCGTCCAAAACCCTAAGTAATATACCTCGCGGGAGCTTCCTATTTTACAAACTCTGCCCTCTTCCAAATGGAAGTTTCATATTTATTTTTCAGAACTCAACAAATTTAATTTAATTTATTGAATGAGAAATATTACAAGCTTTTCCTTCTTTATTAGTACTCTTAAAATTTTTATTCTTTCTGGGTTTCCCAATGCTTTTCAGTTCGAAGGTGAAACCTTGATCATTTGGAGGGTTCATGTACTTTTATCTATATCAAAATCCTGGCTTATTGTTGATAGCTTATCCATGGCTTTATTCTTTGCGGCTTCTTGTTTTCTTTACTCTTTATTGTGCTTATGTATGATCCATCTTCTTAGGTTGAGGCATCTTTATTTTGGAGATGATCATAAAAACAAGGTACATAAATTCACAATTCCAACACCAAATAAATGAACTACAACAAAAAAACAACATAAAAAATGCTCACAAAAGAGAGATTGAAGATATTAATAAAAAAATTCTCGACTGAAGTTGATACAAATTTTCATTTGAGAAATCATAATAAATCTATACTAATGGAAATAAAGAAGATAGAGAAAGAGAGAAGGCACATAAAAGATCCAGAAACAAGGATAAGAGAAACGACACCTACACAATTGATGTGGAAAAACCTAATGTTGTTAACAATGAAGTTGTACTAGTGAAAGAGCTTACAAAAGTTGAAACTCAAGTACATATTCTTAGAAAAAATAATTATTATTTAATATCGATTAATTTATATAATTCATGATGTTATTCTGAAGTGAATTGTTCACTTCAGAATAATCTCATAGCAGAAATAGAAGTAGTTCTAAACATAATACAAATTACACTTAACAACTCAAGAACTAAGAGAAACAATAGTAACATCGAACAAAACCAATGAACATCGGTTCTGCATTCTAGTTCACTAGTCAAAATATGGGCATACACAATGTTGGACCCTTCCTTTCAAATTGTCCCAAGTTCGTTTGTGTCATCTATTATTGAAAATGTAGTTATAGGAACTCTTGAAAAAGGTTATATTTCAACAAGGTGAAGAACACTTGTAAAGAGGGAGTGTTAGAGTTTTCATACCTTGTTTCTCTGACAGTGTTCATGTTCAGCAACAAAAGCACACTAGCTATAGCAACAATTAAGATTCTGATAGAACAGAGGAGGTGCAACAATGTTAGAGAATGGTGGGTTGTTGATGAAGTCTTCCTTGAACAAGGAATGCACACTTCGAATATTCTAAAGAGATTTCAGAGTATAGAAAGGAGTAGTGGTCTAAGGTTATATTTCTTTAGGTTCACAGATGGTCAATGAGATGATGTTTCCCTTAGCAGATAGGGGGTTCAAGGTTTTGTAATAGTATATTTCCTTGGTGGAGAACACTTGTAAAGTGGGAGTGTTAGAGTTTGATTACCTTGTTGCTCTGAAAATGTTCATGTTTAGCAATAGAGGTGCACCAACAATGGCAACAATTGTAGAGCTTCTCTATGTTCACTACTACATTTGGCAAAAATTCTGACACTTGGTTCCAACGCTTTTGACCAAATGTCGGAAATTTCCCCAAATTTTTGCCATCCCGCCCAAAATCGTTGCTATACTGACGTTTATAGAAAATTATCGCAATACTGACACTTAGAAAAGTGTCGCAATTGAGACGTTTGGAGGAAGACGTCGCAATTGCGACACTATGGCCCAAAGCGTCGCTATTGCGACGACTACCTCCAAACGTTGCAAGTGCGACACAATGTCTAAGTGTCGCAATTGCGACGTTTGGAGGCCTTCTTCGCAATAGCGATGCCTTTTCCGCCGTCGATATAACGACACTTATATGCGCGCTAAATAAAAATACGAAACTTATATGTGCGCTACATAAAAATGATTTTATTGTTTCATATCTGTCGCAATAGCTACATTAACGTCTGATATCACGCGCGCATTCGCCCTCCGCTCTTGCAGAACAACATTCGCCCTCAGCTCTTGCAGAACAGCATTTTCCCTTAGCATTCTCCCTCAGCGTTCACCCTCAGCTCTTGCAGAACAGCATTCGCCCTCAGGTCTTGCAAAGTGGTAAGTTCTTACTACGGGCCCTTCCTCCTATAGTAGGGTTGAATCTATTTGGGTTTTTTTGGTCAATTCCATTGGATTGTGTTAGGCTGTAGGGTTCTCTCTAGATGTCAAGAATCAATATTCAATACCGTCTATTATCTTCATCACCCAATACAAGATTTAAATTTTTCCCAAAGAAATGCTTATTAATTTGGAAGCCATTATTTCTCCTTGCTTTAAAAACCCTACATTTAAATGAAAACAAGCATTGCATTTCAACTACAAAAATCTATTAGTGTTCAAATGTACATGTGTGCTACATTAACGTCTGATATCACGCGCGCATTCGCCCTCCGCTCTTGTAGAACAGCATTCGCCCTCAGCTCTTGCAGAACAGCATTCGCCCTGAGCTCTTGCAAAACAGCATTTGCCCTCAGCTCTTGCAGAACATCATTCACCCTACATTCGCCCTCAGCTCTTACAGAACAAAATTTGCCCTGCATTCGCCCTCAGCTCTTACAGAACAGCATTCTCCCTCAGCTCTTGCAAAATGGTAAGTTCTTACTACAGGCCCTTCCTCTTATAGTAGGGTTGACTCTATTAGGGTTTTTTTGGTCAATTCCATTTGATTGTGTTAGGCTATAGGGTTCTCTCTAGATGTAAAGAATCAAGATTCAACACCCTCTATTATCTTCATCACCCAAGACAAGATTTAAATTTTTCCCAAAGAAACGCTTATTAATTTGGAAGCCATTATTTCTCCCTGCTTTAAAAATCCTACATTTAAATGAAAACAAGCATTGCATTTCAACTACAAAAATCTATTAGTGTTCAAATGTACATGTGTGCATCACTTGTGTAGGGTATTCCTTTTTCACTTTCACATTATCCAAGAATGTGTGCAGTATAGTTCATATTTTTTGTGATTTAGATTATCTTGAAAAAGGAAAGGTAAATTATTTCCCATGGAAAAAGAAGGTTTTCCCTTTTTACTACTGGAAATGGTACAAAAAGTTCCATTTCTACCCGAAACTCCTATGAAACAGGAACCAAATAAAGGCCATGTCCTCAATGGACATCATTTGGCTTTGAAAATGGCCATTGCACAGTGTTGTTTCTTATATTACATCACGATAGTTTCTTAGGTCATTTCTTGTTTCTTGAGATGAAAAACAACCAAAGAAATTGTGAAGATCCTTTCAAGAAATAAATGACCATTTCTCAATCATATCTCAACTATTTTTCATTTTATTCAGTGGTTGCTTACTTTGAGAGAAATTTGACACTTTTATAAGGAATATAACATAAAAACACAAAATGGGAAGGAATTGATGAGGTAGATGACCTTTAGTTGTTGTCGATTAAGAATTGATAATACACGATGCATGTTCTGTACTACAAACTAGATTCCTTCCTGGAGTTAGGACACAGAGTATTGAATCAAAGTTGTAGTTTCTAACTTCTTGTATTGGTTCATCAATCTTGAAATTTAGACATTGCATGTCTTCATTGCTTCATGTTTGAATAATTTGCATCATATGGTACAATAGGAAATTAGGAATTATGATTATTATTACTTTATGGATTTGTTAAGTTACTTTTAAGTTTGCATGGTTTAGTGTGAAATTATTCTAGTGTGCCCCTAGGCCCAGGTGAAGGAATGCCAAGGACTGAGAACCCTAGTTTTTAAATTGTATTGTTTCTTATACCCAAAAACCCCTCAACATCACTTATTATTAGTTCTTAACAATAGTGTTGTAAACAGTTTGAGAATTGATATAGCAAAATCTCACACTTCTCAAGATAAAGTCCTAAAGCTTATGTGTGATACCATGTGTAATTAAATAGCCCCATTGTCACCTCACCAACCTCTTTTCACTTCGGGCTAGCTCTCCTCCAACTTAAGGGGGGTTCTCCCTTGTAGATGTTAGGGATCTAATGGCCCAACCAAACCAACTCAAGAGCCCCCTAACTCTCTATGTTTACTACTATCAATCAAAATATTGAGCAATAGGGTCAGACATGCATCCTGAAGATAAAATTGCCAAGGTATTTTTGGGTAATTTCAAAGGGAAAGTCCCCAAACACATATAATGAAGGAATTATAACGTGATTTAAAACATTAAATATCAAGAAAATCTTTTAAAGGATATTGAAAGGAAAAAGGTGATGGAAGATAGAAAGTGCCTTACTTAAATGCTCTAAGGATTTTTCAATAGTTGCTCCAAAAGCTTCACTTCAAGGCCCTTCAAGATCGTCTCCAACAATGCTATACCATCAGCTTCAACAATGTTGCTCCAAAAATTTCCTCAAGGTCTTCACAACAATTTTACTAGAAGTTGCTCCAACAATATATTCAATAAGGTCTTCATTGTCAACTCGTCTCTTGTTTGGATGCCTTAATGTGCAATGACATGTTTCCAGGACTGAATTCAATGCAAGGCATATTTGAAACTCTAACTCTGTCATCCGGTATCTTATTAGAAATTATTTCAGTTTTCATTTTGTGTTTTCAAGTTAGATATTGTTTTCAAGTTTTTACATTTATAATTTTATTGCAATGTGGTAGACTGATCAAAGCAGTGCAGGAACAACCCCGAGACGGGATGATCGCGGAAAGAGGCCAGTGGAAGAACATGTAAAGTGCCAACATTGCTCTATCTTCAGGTATTTTAGTTATTTACATAAGTGAAATAATATTAATTTTGTTCAAATATGCAGACACCTAGCCATGGTAAGCCTGATGATTCCCTCTTTGAGGAAGAGCTTTCTTCATCCCTATCTCCAGTGTTCTTGTTGCGAAAAAAGGCACGAGATGCAAGGTCGGAATTTAATACTTTGATAGACGTGCCTCAAACACCTGAAACAAAAGAGAGGATAAAACAACTTATGAGCCAGCCAGAAACATATCAGGTAATAATAAAAATTCGAAAGGATATTTTTTTTGTTCTGCATGAGATGAGTTGTGATAGTTTGATTTTTAATTTTTACATTGACTAAACTAACAAAAATTTCTTTTGTATGTAGCATTTTCTGGCACTTGCTAAATCCGGTGTTGGTGGTAGTGGGACACAAGGGAAAGAGATTTCCCAACAACCCTCTCATACACCTTCTACTCCTTTAGGTGCCAGCCAAGAAACATACCCTGCCCAAGCAGACACCCAGCCAACCACTGAACGTGTTGGCAATGATGAGGCTGATATGGCCAACTACATTATTGCGTTTCCTGGGGCTACACGTGTCAGCTCCACAGGGACCATTAATGGCACGTTATTGGTGAACGATGAAGGTTTCCCTATAAAGCATGTACAACTCCCAGGTAAATCTTAATATTTTAACTATTTCATGTACTTTATCTAAAACATATTTATCATGATTTTTATTTTTAAATTAATGATAATATCTTCTTCTTTTTTCTGTGTAGGAAACAATGAGTTCTACAGGTATCTGGAGAGCCATTCGTTGGTAATTTTTGGCCCAACCATACGCACAGGGTGGAATTCCCAGAGTTCCAACCTGAAAAAAGAACTTCTAGATTATCTAGAAGCCCTTTTTGGGGTCGGCACATTTGACAGAACAGCGGTGGCTCGAGTAGCCGGCAAATATTTGAAATATACTAGGGACACCTATAGGACGCAATTGCAATTTAACCCTAGATATGAGCGTCCTCTCGCAGTTCCAGAGAGTGAGTGGAGAGCACTCATCCATGACGGAAAAAAGAAAAGGGCAAAGAAAGAAGGAAAAATGCCAACTGGACCCGCAAGGTAAATTACAACTTTAATTCAATAGCTTTGATTTTCTCTATGTCTAAAATAAAAGTGTGCTACGTCATATCTGACTTCAATCTTTTGATGCTAGGTTGCCTGACACCTCAAAGGCAACCAAAGCTAGGATTGAAAAAAAGGGCCATCACAAGCTAGGCCAAGGCGGCTACTTGAAATTAGCCGCAAGAATTGTAATTAAGTAGCTAAACATCTTATAATTAATTGTATCTCCTTCCAACGTTTTTTTAATCCTATCAAATATGATTAAAAATACACAATCATATGTAATGTAGGGTGATGACTTCAGAACAGAAACTACAGAGGAAGATAAAAATATCACTTTCCATTTCGGCTATCAAGCCGTAGTTGAATGTCGCATAAGCTTGGGGCAGGTCCCAAGATCCAGAATGCCTGATAAGGTAAAACATTAACCTTTCAATATGTTTGTTTTCATCCATAAATTTAATGTCTAGAAACTTTGTTTAAATCAGGGGAGCAACACTACTGACGACGCAAATAACCCAGTTTTAGAGCCAAATGTAGATGATCCTCACGTGCAACCTGATCATTGTAGTAGGGACCAGGCCGACAATGCTACTATTAGTGAGGGCCGTGACGGTAATTAATTTCCACTTATAATTTTTTCTAATTATACCTTGATGGTTGTCCTTATCACGTTTTTTGTTTAAATGACAGAGAATGTTTCCCTTGAGGATCTTACCACCAGAGAGGAAGACAGGGCAACAGTCCCAACGGCGACAACAGGTGCACCAGGTAAATAATCTCATTGCAATTTTTTTTATTAATATTACCGAACTAGTTCAATGATATTTAAAAAATGACAATTAAAATTTAATATTATCTGTTTTTGTAGGCGATGCCCCGTCATTGGATGAGACCAGACATCGTGACTACGCAACTAGGTCAGCGCCGACAATTGGTGCACCAGGTAAATAATCTCATTGCAATTTTTTTTATTAATATTACCGAACTAGTTCAATGATATTTAAAAAATGACAATTAAAATTTAATATTATATGTTTTTGTAGGCGATGCCCCGTCACTGGATGAGACCAGACATCGTGACTACGCAACTAGGTCAGCGGCGACAACTGGTGCACCAGGTAAATAATCTCATTGCAATTTTTTATTTATTAATATTACCGAACTAGTTCAATGATATTTAAAAACTGACAATTAAAATTTAATATTATCTGTTTTTGTAGGCGATGCCCCATCACTAGATGAGACCAGACATCGTGACAACGCAACTAGGTCAGCGGCGACAACTGGTGCACCAGGTAAATAATCTCATTGCAATTTTTTTTATTAATATTACAGAACTAGTTCAATGATATTTAAAAACTGAAAATTAAAATTTAATATTATCTGTTTTTGTAGGCGATGCCCCGTCACTGGATGAGACCAGACATCGTGACAACGCAACTAGGTCAGTGGCGACAATTGGTGCACCAGGTAAATAATCTCATTGCAATTTTTTTTATTAATATTATCGAACTAGTTCAATGATATTTAAAAACTGACAATTAAAATTTAATATTATCTGTTTTTGTAGGCGATGCCCCGTCACTGGATGAGACCAGACATCGTGACTACGCAACTAGGTCGGCAGTGCGGGTCGAAAGGCACGAAACAGGAGCAGAGCATGATGATATTGATGATGTAATTAGGAGCTTTAGAAATAGGAAGAAGAAAAAGAAAATTCGATAATGTAAAATATTGTATTATTATAATACAAACGTTACCATACTTGGAATGTTTTTTGCGTTATATAAAAAACTCATTTATCATACTATTTTTATGTCAAGCATTAATTGTAATGTTTCCTTGCATACTTTTTGTTGAATTGTTTTTTTATTAGTTATTGAATATTTTTTTTTATGCTCATGAAAGTAAAAAATGAAATATAGATTGGGTATTGGGGAATTGAGAGTGATGTGAGGGGGGGGGAAGGGCCATAAGAGCTTCCACCTTCACGTGGTTGGCCCTGTTTAGTAGAGAATAATTTATTGGAGCGATTTAATCTTGGAGCAAACCTCCCTCAATCCAGTGTAGCAAAAAAAAAGTCACTGTTGACTTAGTTGCTACTCTTTCAGATCGTGGGAGGCTTGTTCCAAGTTCATGCGACTCCAATAAATTTTTCTTGAAACGAAGAGGAGCTTATTCAAGTGTGTTTTGACATTTTCAACATATGTTCTAACATTATCATAAGAATGCATCTTAGAGTAAAAAATACTACATCAATTACTTGTATTTATTGTATAGATAAAGATGGATTTTGATTGACTTGGCAGTGCAGGTACAAATCCTCTTGCATCATGAGCAATACAACTTGTCAACCAGGGTCATGTCCAGGATATTTTTGCTTGTGCGCTTGACCAGGTTCGTAATGTCACATTTTGTAAGTTCCTTTACATTTCATAATTCAATATTAAGCTTGTTCATGATTATTATCTAGGTTTTTTGTATGTGTTTTTTCATCTATTTGATTGTAAGAAACTTTGTATGTTTCTTGTTGTTCACTATGATTTCTCCCATTACCACTCCCAGGATGAATCCAACTTTATTGTTACATAGGTTACTTTATTGTTACTATGACTTCTCCATTTACGATTTCATAGGTTACATCATGTAAAGTTGTCAATCTCAGGTTGGTGATGAGCTTTAGTTCTCCAGATTTGGGGCTTTTCTGATATTTTCTCCCTCATGTCATTCTTGCATCACCTCGTTGTTTGAGCATGCCAATTGTATACCACTTGTACCAATTGGCACATGTCAATCTCTGAGTGGTGCCACATTTCACCTATTTTTAGTGAGAGTTTAGGGTTTCTCTAACATAGCTTCAGAAATCTGATTCAGTGCCTGCTTGAATATTGTCACATAATACTCATGGTTTGGATTGATGAGCATGTTCTGAATGGTTGGTTGATTCATAAGAACCACCCATATAATCATCTTGAGATATTTCAGAAGTTTTCTCGGGTTTCCTTTTCACCATTTCTAGTGGGTGGGATGGTGTGGGGTGATCCATAAATATTGGTGCTCTTGTAGTAGGGAATTTGTTTTTGGGGATATAAAGGAGCATTTGATGTAGATATCCCATTGGATGCATTCATAGATGGGCACGAGAGGTCAAGAATTTAAATTAAAAATATGCAACCTCTAGCATGGCAACCTAAAGGCTGCGAGAGACATTGGTTAAAGATTGTTTTGTGGTGGCCTTAATATAGTCGTGATTTCTTTCTATTATCTTAATGCAAATATATAGTCCGGTCTCATTAAAATGAGGATTGTGGTTGTATTTCTCTTTGGTTGTTCCTCTCTTAATGCTCCAGAAGTTGCCAAAAGTTGCGATAGTTGTTTAGTTTGCCTGTTACAACTTAAAAGTGGTTTTTAGCAATGGGAGTCATGTTTTTTAAGGTTCATACTAATATGAAGATCTTGTAATTCTATATTGAGCATAAGAGAAGATGGCCTCTGCTTTGGGCAGTATGACAACAATTGCCACATCTACCTCATTGGGTAACAATGGAAAGGGGAAGAAGTTGGGTGCAATGTTTGATAATTATGGCAGACAATTGTCTTCTCTTTCAGTTTTTTCACCCATTTCCTTTAATCACTCAAGCAGAAGAGGGACTCTGAGATTATGTGATAGAGAGAAGGTAGTTAATACAAGAGCTATGGAAAAGGAGTTGTACTTCAACAAGGATGGCTCAGTGACAAAAAAATTGCAGGTCAGAGAAAAAATTATGTTTAAAGGAAGGTCCCCTGCACGTGAAACTTCACTGCGGTGGATCTTTCCTTGTCCACTTATATTCGATTTTAATGTGTTATTTTAATTTTTCATGGAGGGTTGTTTTGGCATATGGTCTGGCATTCAATTTCACACTTACTGAAAGCATTGTCAATTTGTCTTGCAGGCGGTGTGAACAAACTTGCTGATCTTTTTGGAGTCACCCTTAGGGCGAAGGGCAAAATGTTGTCTTGGAGAGCAAGCATGGTTCTCCGAAAATAGTTAATGATGGTGTGACAGTAGCTAAGGAGGTAATTTGTAGATGTGTGCTCTGGTTTTCTTTTTAACGTTGTATTAGTCCCCCCTCTTAAATGTCTTAGATTTGGTAGGCATAATTTGAAAACTCAAAGGTGAAAGGAAACATATTTGTTACCCAGTGGTCTACTTGGCCTATGGACTAGCCACATTAGAGTAATGCATAAATCTTTTCACAACAATAAAAGGAAAGGGTTATGGCCGAGTCAAATTTTATTGTTATTGACAATGTAATGAAATGTATCTCAATGCTATGGTTTTGGCCTTTTTATTGGTTGAATTAGAGGACCCAGTTGAAAATATTGGGGCCAAGTAGGCTGGTTTTCCTTTTTGCTGATGGTTTGGTGTATCTAATTGAATTAGTTGCCTAAGGTATTTTTAGTTGCAAACTCCTTTTCATTTTTCATACAGTATTGGCCTTGTGGAATACATTTGATTGCGTGGTCTTGTTAGATCTACAACATTTGTAGTTGTTTAGTCTTATGGCCGAGGTGCACTTTTATTATGGAAATAGTTGATGCAATATTGTCATTTAATCCTTACTGCAGGGTAGCATGTTGAGAAGTTTTTTGTGAAACATTTGGTATTCAAAATTACACTTGATCCTATACAACATCATGCACTTGAATTCAAAATTCATATTCAAAGTGTTCCAGAAAATTCTTGCAAAATTTCAAATATTTATGTTGTTTTAAACCATTATCTTTTTCATGTATTGGATGCTGAAAATGTGAAAAAGACTTTGGTATGAAACCAACTGGTGAATAATTTCCAGCACAACAACCACTTCCAAAACATGATTTAGAAGTAGAACAAATGTGCTTATGAAGCATAAAAAGATATCCTTGATGCATTGTCAATGTTTGGCTAGGGTTATTTTTGGAGAAAATAACTCCTTATTCCTAGAATAGTGATCTTCAATACAAGTAAATGCAAGAGAAGAGAGATCATCGTGTGACGCAACAAAACTGAAATTGGACCCCCAAGGAGAGCTGGTGTGTCTACAATCGCTCTGTCAGCATTTTCCCTTGGTTTACCCAGTTCTTTTCCTCCAGCCTGAGTCTTAATTGACTTCTTCTTTCTTCGGGTTTATTTATCAAATTCGTAGAATTTGATAAATAAATACTATCCACAATGGTTGGACTTTAATTTATATTCCCGGCTTTATATTATCTCCAATCCTTATAACCAATGTTTAACTTTCAACACTTTGTATTTATACTCCACGTTTCTTTTTAAATAAATAACTTGTAATGAACTTTCGGCTCTATATTTCACCACCCAGCCTTACAACAATCACGCTCCATACTTATGCTAATTATCCACCAATCGTTTAATTAAACAATTTCATTATACTCCGGCCCCACCTATATATATCAATAACCAATCAAACACTCGTATCGTACCTGGCTATCCTCCGCACACCTTAGTTAACCTCTGGGCAAGTTCAACGTGCGACCACCGTCCGATGGCCCTTCTCCAAATCAACGACTCTTGGCAATTTTGCTCGGCTTCCAACGTCGGGCTTTAACGTGCGATGGCGCGGGTTAAACGGTGGTTTTCCGGGGGTCACTTCGCCACGTGTCGCTTTCCCTATGGAATCGCTCGCGAATAGGAAATACCGCCTACTCTGCAAAAGCGGTGCGATATGGGCAACCCGCTTTTGTGATTCCGCTCGTGGTTTTGGTACAGGGCTTGACCACGGGTGCAAGTCTGGTTCTGCTATCCTTTTGTTTGTTAACTCATGTCCAATCCTCGAGTCAGGTTCCGAAAGCACAACAATATTGTTTCTTTATTAAGCGGGTTTTTTATATTTGAACAGTGTTCACGACCCCGGTTCTCTACATAGACCTCACCTTCGGGTGGGGTGAGTTCACAGGGTTATCCAACAATTTACGGGAATTCAAAGACAAAAGAATGGAATTATTAGCACCCAATCACCTCACAGTTAAACAATTCTTCACAATTAGCAGTTCGAGATAATTCAATGGCAACTAATCTTGGAAATCATTTAACTGGAAACAATTGTTCACACACAGAGGTTTATTGCAGAAATCCCCTCTCTACTCTCCTCTTCCCTCTCTACTTTTATTCATCCGAGGAATTACAATTTATATACATAACATATGGCTCTTCGGTTCCTCTGAGAGGACCATTCTAGAAATCAAAAGGTCTAATTATAATAATTCAACTAACTGAAACAGTTTGACTCCTACAACTCTAACTAGTCTAAGTAATACAGTCAGCTGAGGTATTGACACCTAGCTGTTACAACTCAAATGTTTTCGAACCCTCCTAGCCACAACATGTGGACAAAACCTCCTACATTGATGGCTAGTGCCTAATGCCCCTACATCATTGTGTGCATAAAACTATTAACAAAAGTGAACAGGGAATGATTATTAATTATGGCATACTAAGTTGTCAGTGATTTTGACTATTTTTCTTTAACATGTAAAAATGTTAAATTCCAAACTTACATCATCATGGTTTGGCATCATGAGCTTGACTAATTGTCCACCATGCTCATAATTTCATTGTTGTATTCATATCTATAAACAACGTTTCAAATAATAATAATAAAAGTTCTATAAGAAAAATCCAGACCTCCATGCTGTTGCTCCTTGTGAGACAAAGTCAAAATTGCATTACACAATCTGACACATAAGAATCTCCTATATCCCGGTGGTATGTATCCAAACTCTTATAATAGTGTCTTCAAGACTTATGTTGACATTGCCAATGAGATATTTAAGCAATGAAAGATGGAGCCTTCTTCATTGTTGTATATGTAACGGTCTTTTATTAATATAAAGATTGATGGTTTTGTCTTTCTGAAAATGAAATGTAAAAATAATTTATTGTGGTCAATTGAAAAGTTTTTTTTTTTAAGCTTTTCATTATGGAAGGGCGACATAGATATATGCCCTTCTAATTGAAATTCGGACCTTCCCTTCAAATTTGATCACTGTGTGGGACCTTAACAAACAATAAAACTATTCCGCCGCACATTATATAAAACATATAACAAAACCTTTGTCAAAACTTCAAACGAACCCTTTAGCCGTGGGTATTTCATCACGAATTGATCATTTTACCATGTACCTTCTTCTAGATGAATATTCTTCCACTTGATTAGGTACTTAATAATGGTTATATGTCAAAGAGATGCATAATTTTTATCTATAACTTTTTGTGGTTCAAGAATCAACTTTCATTCTTCATCTAATTTTGGAAGTTCTATTTACATTGGCATATTTTTTCCCAAAAACTTTTTTAGGCAAGATACATGAAAAACCTTATGAATGCAAGAAGAATGAAAATATAACTTCTATACCACTTGTGCAATCCTATGAATAATTATTTAGGGCCATAACAGTTTTGCAGTGTGGAAAAAGTCGGCAAAAAGTCCCGAATTTTTCCCGGAGCCGACTTTATTGGCCGACTTTTTGCTGATTTTTTCATCCCTGAAAAAGTCGCGATTTTATCCTTGAAGTCCCGACTTTTTTCTGACTTTTTCGAAAAAATATTGAGTGAGGTAGTTTCTTTAATAATTTTTAATTTTTTTTTGAAAAAATCAGGATTTTTTCCAAAAATGAATATTTTTGTATTTTTTTAGTTTTGCCGACTTTTTGCCGAATTTTTCAAAAAACTCCCGACTTTATCGAGTATTTCAACTTTTGGACCCTTGCCGATTTAATCCCGACTTTATCGAGTATTTCAACTTTTGGACCCTTGCCGATTTAATCCCGACTTCGAATTTTTCCACATTGCATTTTTGAGCTAATTCTTTATTCTTCTTTTTCTTGAATGAAGATTGCTTATAATGCTATAGTCTAAAAAATACCCAATTACCCTCCTCAAATTATCTTTCACTTCAATGTTGTTCCCCTTGTTGTTTTATCATGTTTCATGTCATTTGAAGGTTTTCCATAACAATTTTCAAATTTTCTTTAGTATTTTCCATATGTGACTTTGTTTCCTATACTTTGGACTTATCTTGCAAAAATTATGAGATACTAGAAGTTTGATATCCATACAGGGCCTTAAATGGGGAAATTTTAATAGATGTGTGATAGGTAGTATGATAGTATCATATTACCATTCTTCCTTGAAGAACCCACTTCATCCATTAAGATTGCTTTTCTAAAGAGTACCATTGTAGATAACCTTAAAAACATTTGTTAAATATTTTTGTTTGACCATTTGATTGCGTTTGATATGTAGAACTCATGGCAGCTAGTGTTTCTCCACTCATATTAAATAATTATTTCCAAAATTTTCTTGTTACTATTACTTTAGGAAAACCATGAAGACTATGAATTTCTTTCACGGACACTTCTGCCACTTGGCTTGTTGTTTATGTACTTTGAGCTCTACAAAAAAAATCTAAAAAATTTGTCTATATAAATGACCACAAAAATGTAATACTTACCTTTATATTTCAGTAACCCTGTAATAAAGTCTATTGATATATCTTCTAGTCTTTGAATATGTATGTGGAATGGTTGAAGTAACCCTAGAGATTTTACTATCTCTCTTTTATTTATTATGAAAACCTAACCTTCTCTTACAAAATTTTGAATATCTTTCTTCATTCCTTCCAAAAATATATTTTTTGATCCTTTGAGATGTTTTAAGGAACCCTGCGTCCTACCATCAGAGAGACATGGGACTCTCTTAATATTTGTTTATTCAAATATGCTTGCATGCATAAAAATATTCTACATTTGCACCAAAGTATATCTCTCTTTCACTCCCAATGCTCCATAGAGTTCATCCCATCCTTTATAAATTTTAGTTTTTGTTTAGTAATATTGTCATTTTTCCATTATGGCAAGCTTCTTCTAGCCACCTAGGAATAGAAAATGTAATTGGATATAAATTTGAGGCCTCTTCTATTTTAGAAAGAGCATCATGTACTAAATTTTCCTTACCCTTTTTGCAGATTATCTCAAAATTAAAACTTTGCATTTTTCTCCTCATTTTTGTTAATCTTCTAATGAAAATCATAGCTTCAAAAAATACTTTATGCTATCATGGTATATCTTGACTTTAAAGTACCTCCCAATGATATACTATCCCCATTTTTTATTACATGTAATATTGCTTCCATTTATTTTTCATACGTAGATTTTACCAAATATTTTCTTTGAATTCCTTGCTTTTAAAAGCCAATGATATCCCTTATTGTGTTAATGTTACGTAAATTCCTTGTCCTAGTGCCTCACACTCTACTATGAATGTTTTACCAAAAGTAGGTGCAATCGATGTTGGTGTAGAAGACATAGCATCCATTAAAAGAGAGAATGCCAAAGTAGCCTCATCATTCCATATAAATGATATTTTCTTCAAGAGATATGTGAGTGGACTTGAAATGCATGCATAATTCTTAACAAATGATCAATAATATCATGTAAGTCTAAAAGATTTTCTAAGAACCTTGATTTTCTTAGGAATAGGGCATTTTGTAATAGCTTGCATCTTTTGAGGCTCCAACTTCACTCCTTCCTTTAAAACAATATGAACCAAATACTCGAATTCTTATTTCCCAAAAGCACATTTGGATATTTTTACATAAAAATGATTGTTCTCAATAATTTATATAACTTTTCCACATGTTTACTAGTGTGGTATCCTTATGATTTATTATAAATATGTGTATTATCAAAGAAAACCAACACAAATTTTATAAGATGGGATCAAACAAAATTGTTCTTAAGTCGAACCCGCCGGACTTCAAATGGCGATAAACCATAATTCAAACCAAATTCACGTTCCAAAATAGCCTGCTGACGTCGGCTAATTTTGTGACGCGAAAACCAAATGAATTCCGCCCTAATCTTTTTCGGGTCCGAAGTTGGGCTGGCGTACGGAGGGAGAGTTGTGACGTGAATTTCTTATCAAATTCGCCCTAATATTTTTCAGGTCCGGATTTCCACTGCGCGAGCGGCCCAAACAAAGATCCGCTCCTATCCCTCTGTGACGAAACCATCGTACATGCTGACGTCATAAATCAAAACCCACCACCCTTTTGACTTTGTAAATAAAACAAATTTCATCTGCATCATTTTCATTGTTCCGTGCGCTAGCCAGTCTTCCATGCAACAAAATTAAAAAACCAACTGTTAACGCTTGCTGACCGTTACCTTGCTGAAGAGAATTGAAGCCGAGTATTTCAGGGTTCTTCTGTCATAACCAGCGCCTGTTTAAACACGTTTCATTTCCCATAAAAAGGTATTTATTCCAATTCCCCGCTAAACTCTATAAAAAAATCCTAGTTTTAGTTTTAATTCTGTACTAAGGTCTGAAAAGAAGTTCAGTTTGGTCTTTTTCGTTCCCAGAACTGCAATTATATTCCCAAAACTGGTAATTGTGCCCATTTTCCACAAAAAACCTGAAATTCCATTTCTGAATCCACAAGAACCAGAAATGGAAGTTCCTATAGCTTTGAATGTCGTGCCCATCAATGCCCCTCACAAGGACTTGGATTATTTGCCTTTAGCCGATATGGATTTTCAAATTAAGGACTTGCTTCTCAGTGAGAATCCTCTTCAAATATTTTTCCGCTGCAGAGACAATTATTTGAATGGTTCTGACATCTTTGGACTTTGGGAATCAAATATTCCTATGTACCTTCTCCCCTCAGTCCATATTTTTCCCGAGTTAATCCATTATTCCTACGCAAATTATGATCCCAACCAACGAGCAGTTTTATCCCCAAGTCAAAATGTCCTTTTCCCAATAATTGTTCAGTCCATAAATGAAATGCTACAATTCCAACCTGGTCAAGCTCTCACTCCCCTGTCCATGGCCGAATTACTTCAGAAATCTACTAAGTTATCCCATGAAGAGTTAAACCGCCTATGCCAAACCTTCATGTTACTAGAGCATCAACCTAAAAAACCTCCCCCTTATGGTTATACTTTCTTTAGTAATGAAGGTAGACCTATTTTAAACATGATATCTTCCATAATGGGCTTCAATACTAGTGAGTATGTTGATCAGTTAACCCTAGTATTGTTATCCATTTTTACCCCTGGACAGCCTCCTGCTGTCAAGTACGATTTTGCATCTTATATTGCTGACAAAATCCATGATCAGTTCATGAGATTTGAGAATGAGAGAGTATTTAAGTATTCTTCTGTCATATATCACCTCATGATTTACTTTCAGTCAGAAAATTTCCCTTTTTATGTTAAGAAACTTGATGCCAAAGGGAATCCTAGGTCAGTCATCTTTTGGTCTGCCATTACTCACAATTCCTCTGATTCTCCTTATTCCTATAATGAGTTTGTCAACCTTTTTGTTCATCCTGCAACTACCTTGTTGACAGGAGTCTCTCCTCCTAGAATTAACAATGAAATCAAGATAGGTGACTGGTTCCTATATCAAAACTACACAGAGATCAGGATATATGGATGTGAATTATGCCCATTCAAACTGCCCAAGTATGTCCCAATGAGACTCTTTGCATTAGAATATTTCAGGCAGATAAATAATTCAGATATAATTCATTTTTGCAATGCAAAGAAAAAGGCTCAACTTAGGATCAAGAGCCAATTAGGTCCCTTCATTTGTAACTCTAGGGAAGCTGGAAAGGAAGCCGAAAGGATTTTATAAGACTATCTCTAACTACAAAAGAGTTTCTACTGGGTGCCTTATGATCCAAACAACTTTATCAGTGATAGAAGAATGAAAAATAAACTGTCACCATACATCCATCAAAGAATCCCAGAAATAGAAAAATATGCTAATATGGATGAATGGACAGAAGGAACATTGGTTGAAAAAGATAGTGAGTAGGTCAATGTTGAAAATGTAATGAAAGATCTTGAAAAGATACTTGACCTAGAATCTTTTGGACAGGTGCAGGGATCTTCTTCAGCCAGGACTTTACAACAAAATTTGCAGGAGATTAGTACAGTATCAGTAGAATCTAAAGGAAAAGAAAAGGAGCCTGATATACAAATAATTGAAAAATTCATAATGACAGAGCAACCAGAGACTTCTAAATAAGAAGGTCAAGGACAAATTCCTCCTACTCAGATCAGTGAGCCAGAAATTTCTATTTTAAAAACTCCTCTGAATATAGAAAAGGACAAAAAGAGAGAGGCTGAAACAACTACTCCTATTGGTGGCTCTTCTGAAAAGCAAGATGTTAAAAGGCAGAAATTAACTCCCCTTCCAGAAGATGAATCATTTCAGGAAATCCCTGACAGCCAAGGAAGAGAAGACAGTCAGAAAACAGGTACAGGTAGTGGGACATCCACTAATTTTCAAAAACAGGAAATACAGAGGCAACAAAGTGCAGAAATATCTTCTTTCAAACCTCCAGTAAAAACTGCCTGGGACATCAAAAGAAAATTCATCAATATAAAGGCCAGGAACGATCCACTTAGACTTCAAGTGTACAACCAATTTTTGAAGATGGCTCCGAAAAATCAAGAAAGATTGATGTCAGCTTATGACATCCAACAGGGTAAGATGTTAATGAGCCATTTGAAGCCCAAGGTGCAGCAGCCTCAGACAGCTACAGATTACATTAGGACTAATTTTGAAGTCTTAGCAAAGGATATCCATCCTTTAGATCAAATTGAGCTACACAAGCAAACAAGTGAGATGATTTATTCTACTATGACGGATAAATCAATGATGACCCATAAATTGCAGGATTCTTTGGATAATACTAATACACAATTGCAGCTTGAAAAAGCCTCCTCCCGGGCTAAGGATAATAGAATCAAAACTTTAGAGGAAATAATCATTGGTTTGGGTCATAATCCTAAAGATGTGAAAGGTATTGAAGCTTTGATCAAGAGAAAAGATGATGATATTGCAGCTCTGAGAAAACAATTAAAGTTACCGGCCTCAAGACATCCACAGATTGCAGAAATCATCAAACAAAATTCTGAGGAAGAACTAATGGATTTGCTCTTAAAATTGAATGAGAAACTTACTGCAACTGAAAAAGAGCTTGAGAATGCATTAAAAGATAAGCAGGAAAATATTCCAGTATCTACAGCAGGAGTAGTGACAGGTACAGCAACAACAGGTCAGCCAGCAGAATTGTCACAGAGCAACACTGTAAATTTGAACACTGATGAATTAACAAAGTCAATGGAAGATATGAAACTTTAGGCCATAGATCTTCACAAAACAAAGGAACAATTTGCCACTCTAGAACATAAATATGATCTTTCAAAAATGAGTGTTGCTGATAAAACAAGAGAAGTGAACAAATTAGAAAAAATAGTCAAAGCATTGGAAAAGGATCTCACATTGGAGAAACCTTTAAAAGAAATAAATGAAATTCTTTGGGATAATATCATTCAATCAATAAAGGATTTTTGGTCCTCAATTCAAATAATGGATGAACAGAATAACTTAGTTAAATTGGCTCTGGATGAGATTGAGAGATCAAGACAAGAGTTGGGAAATATGCCAGAAGAGGCCAATAGACTTATACATTTTTTGAATACTCAGACTAAGAATCAACTTGCAGAAATTGGTATTTAGGACAGGACCGGAACAATTATGGAAATAAAGAGAGTTTTTACTAAAAGAACTCTGGTACATAATTTAGAACGAAGGTGCTCAGATATGCAAGAAGAAATCATTGCCTTCAGAGAAAGATTGAATATTTTGTTAAATAGAGGATTGCCCAATCCTATAGTTGCAGAAGATAAGCTAATGGACCTTGATAGTTATGTTGAAAAATTGGACAAATATGCTGATAATCAAGCTAGTTCTTCAACCAGTTCATCAACAGCAGCATTGCCTACAAGGAAAAACCTTCATGACAGATTGGAGAATTTATCTTATCTTGAGCATGAAGTAAATCATTTGTTCCCAAATTAGCCTAATTTCTTCAGATATACTGAGGCTTATGAAACACTAAGAAAGTTGCAAAGGACCGGAGTGCCAGAAGTTCAATGGTGGGAAGAAATGATGGAACTTTTGTAAAAAATTATCCTTACATAAATTTTTTCCTATTTACCACAGTATATCATGATAAAAAGGATAAAAGGATGAACAAAGGTCAAAGAGTATTAGAGCAGTTAAAGAGTATCAGTGAAACGAAATAATCAACATAGAATTACTGAAGAGGACAGCAGCAAGCCAAGATATAGGGCCTGCCTCCAGCACATTCTTAAAAGAAGGAAACAACACAACATCAATTATCATTTTTATTATCTACGAGACCATCTGTCTCTATATTGTTGTAAAATACTTATTAGTTATCCTAGATAATATCTCAATTTGTTATGAGATATTTTGTATGATTTTTTGTATAAATACTCCATCAATTGGAGTAGTAAGTGTGGATTCATATACTTTGCAGTAACATTGACTTTTTTGGAATAAAGTGCTATTGGAGAAATTTCTTTGTGGCTTGCTAGATGATGAATTGATGCTAGAGACTTTTTACAGGATTCATGTGTCAAACTACAGATCAATAAGTCATTTATATCCTGTGTTTTAAGTTTTTATATCTGTTTATTATATCATTGTGTTTCATTTCTGAATAATTAATGAAAAGGAGTAAATCAGAAGGTACTTAAGTGTAATATGGTTTTAATCATTATTATTCTAAATGTTTTCTTCTAAACTAGTTATAAACAGTGAATTCTTAATTGCTCCTGTTTTACTAGTTTAAGCATTTTGATTATTTAGTAAAGAATACTTAAATTCTCTTTATTGATAATCACTCATTTTTCTCTCTTTGAATCTGTTGAAAGATTCTTAATTGCCTTTCATCCATTTTAAATCCATTTCATTCTTTTAAGATTTATAATTGTTTCCATGTTTGACTATCTTGCCCTGTAAAACCATCTTTCCTTGATAAACTTAATCCAGTGAAGCCATTTTTTTTTACTCCATTGCCCAATGGCCTGAATTACTCAATCTTTCCCTTAGCTATCGAATTCCACCACCCAAATTCAAATAAAACCCCTGGACTTTATAACTAGCATAAATTTTCTAAAACAAAGCTAAATTTTATAGAGAGAGCCCTCTCTGGGTACAGATTGGCTAGATTCTGTACCTAAAAGATTGGTTTGTGGTTACCTCAGACCCCTTTCCTCTTTAAAAAACTTCAAGGAAAATCTGAGTGATAACATAGTGGCGACTCCGCTGGGGACCTGAATAATTTCATTGTTACTATTGTTTATTTTATAAACTACAGACGGAGCCTGAAGATTAGCCAGGTAGCCTTTGAAACTGCTTTTGCTTTGCAATTGCAGAAGTAAATAAATGCTGACGTCCAAAACGTCGGACCACATTCTGTCAGAATTGCGTCGAAATTGGAACAATGGACGTCGGTACTCTATCTATTGCTTTACTATTCTACATACTGCTATTTCACTTTCTTATAGATGCCTCGGGCATATTTGGATGCTTTCTGAGATTGTCGATAATCTCCATGTGGACCGTTACTGGGTTTTATATCATGTCCCTGTATGTGACATGGGGTATTTTTCTATCATTGTCTGGGGTGGGACTTCCACTTTTCTGGATGGATATTTGGGTTCCAATCTTCAGATGTGAAAATGTAATGACTTCATGGACTGTTTTACTTCATATCATATATTCAAAACAACGTTTTTTCTCTCGTGAAAAAAAAATGATTCATGTTTATCACTCTGCCTTCAAAACTAGCGATGCTGGTTTATTGATATGGTCTGATGGTCTTTTTATATTTTGGACATATCACACTCCTCACATGATTAGCGTTTTTCTCTGTTCAAGGATTTTGGGTACTTAATTTGTATTTGGAACAATGGACATCGGTACTCTATCTGTTGCTTTACTATTCTACATACTGCTATTTCACTTTCTTATAGATGCCTCGGGCATATTTGGATGCTTTCTCAGATTGTCGATAATCTCCATGTGGACCGTTACTGGGTTTTATATCATGTCCCTGTATGTAACATGGGGTATTTTTCTATCATTGTCTGGGGTGGGACTTCCACTTTTCTGGATGGATATTTGGGTTCCAATCTTCAGATGTGAAAATGTAATGACTTCATGGACTGTTTTACTTCATATAATATATTCAAAACAACGTTTTTTCTCTTGTGAAAGAAAAATGATTAATGTTTATCACTCTGCCTTCAAAACTAGCGATGCTGGTCTATGTTGCTGGTTTATTGATATGGTCTGATGGTATTTTTATATTTTGGACATATCACACTCCTCATATGATTAGCGTTTTTCTCTGTTCAAGGATTTTGGGTACTTTAATTTGTATTTGGAACAATGGACGTCGGTACTCTATCTGTTGCTTTACTATTCTACATACTGCTATTTCACTTTCTTATAGATGCCTCGGGCATATTTGGATGCTTTCTTAGATTGTCGATAATCTCCATGTGGACCGTTACTGGGTTTTATATCAAGTCCCCGTATGTGACATGGGGTATTTTTCTATCACTGTCTAGGGTGGGACTTCCACTTTTCTGGATGGATATTTGGGTTCCAATCTTCAGATGTGAAAATGTAATAACTTCATGGACTGTTTTACTTCATATAATATATTCAAAACAACGCTTTTTCTCTTGTGAAAAAAAAATGATTAATGTTTATCACTCTGCCTTCAAAACTAGCGATGCTGGTCTATGTTGCTGGTTTATTGATATGGTCTCATGGTCTTTTTATATTTGGGACATATCACACTCCTCACATGATTAGCGTTTTTCTCTGTTCAAGGATTTTGGGTACTTTAATTTGTATTTGGAAAAATGGACGTCGGTACTCTATCTGTTGCTTTACTATTCTACATACTGCTATTTCACTTTCTTATAGATGCCTCGGGCATATTTGGATGCTTTCTCAGATTGTCGATAATCTCCATGTGGACCGTTACTGGTTTTTATATCATGTCCCTGTATGTGACATGGGGTATTTTTCTATCATTGTCTAGGGTGGGACTTCCACTTTCCTGGATGGATATTTGGGTTCCAATCTTCAGATGTGAAAATGTAATGACTTCATGGACTGTTTTACTTCATATAATATATTCAAAACAACGTTTTTTCTTGTGAAAAAAAAATGATTAATGTTTATCACTCTGCCTTCAAAACTAGCGATGCTGGTCTATGTTGCTAGTTTATTGATATTTCTGATGGTCTTTTTATATTTTGGACATATCACACTCCTCACATGATTAGCGTTTTTCTCTGCTCAAGGATTTTGGGTACTTTAATTTGTATTTGGAACAATGGACGTCGGTACTATATCTGTTGTTTTACTATTCTACATACTTCTATTTCACTTTCTTATAGATGCCTCGGGCATATTTGGATGCTTTCTCAGATTTGTCGATAATCTCCATGTGGACCGTTACTGGGTTTTATATCAAGTCCCTGTATGTGACATGGGGTATTTTTCTATCACTCTCTGGGGTGGGACTTCCACATTTCTGGATGGATATTTGGGTTCCAATCTTCAGATGTGAAAATGTAATGACTTCATGGACTGTTTTACTTCATATAATATATTCAAAACAACGTTTTTTCTCTTGTGAAAAAAATGATTAATGTTTATCACTCTGCCTTCAAAACTAGCGATGCTGGTCTATGTTGCTGGTTTATTGATATGGTCTGATGGTCTTTTTATATTTTGGACATATCACACTTCTCACATGATTAGAGTTTTTCTCTGTTGCAGGATTTTGGGTACTTTAATTTGTATTTGGAACAATGGACGTCGGTACTCTATCTGTTGCTTTACTATTCTACATACTGCTATTTCACTTTCTTATAGATGCCTCAGGAATATTTGGATGCTTTCTCAGATTGTCGATAATCTCCATGTGGACCGTTACTGGGTTTTATATCAAGTCCCTGTATGTGACATGGGTAATTTTTCTATCACTGTCTGGGGTGGGACTTCCACATTTCTGGATGGATATTTGGGTTCCAATCTTCAGATGTGAAAATGTAATGACTTCATGGACTGTTTTACATATCTACAGGAACCTTTTTGCTATGAACAGGGTGGATGTTGTAGCGGGCTACTAATGGAAACAAGCGAGCCTGAACCTTACATCTCGGATGCAATAGATGGTTACCAATTTTGGAATCAAGCGAGCCTGGGTTTCTACAGATGGTTATCACACTCCTCACATGATTAGCGTTTTTCTCTGTTCAAGGATTTTGGGTACTTTAATTTGTATTTGGAACAATGGACGTCGGTACTCTATCTATTGCTTTACTATTCTACATACTGCTATTTCACTTTCTTATAGATGCCTCGGGCATATTTTGATGCTTTCTCAGATTGTCGATAATCTCCATGTGGACCGTTACTAGGTTTTATATCATGTCCCTGTATGTGACATGGGGTATTTTTCTATCATTGTCTGGGGTGGGACTTCCACTTTTCTGGATGGATATTTGGGTTCCAATCTTCAGATGTGAAAATGTAATGACTTCATGGACTGTTTTACTTCATATAATATATATTCAAAACAACGTTTTTCCTCTTTTAAAGTTTCATTTTTTTTTTTAAAATTGAACCTTCCGTCGCTATACCGACACCTTGTAAGCGTCGGAATTGCGATAGATTAGAAACGTCGGAAGAGCGACAGTATAAAAACGTCGGATGAGCGACGTTCAAAACGTCAGACCACATTTCGTCAGAATTGCAACCATTTACAAACGTCGGAAGAGCGACGTCCAAAACATCGGGCCACATTTCGTCAGAATTGTGACAGTTTACAACCGTTGGAAGAGCGACGTCCAAAACGTTGGACCATTGCATTGGAATTGCGACAGTTTACAAACGTCGGAAGAGTGACGTTCAAAACGTCGGACCACATTTCGTCGTAATTGTGACAGTTTACAAACGTCGGAAGAGCGACGTTCAAAACGTCGAACCACATTTCATCGGAAGTGCGATATTTTACAAAGGTCAGAAGTGCGACAGATTGGGAAACGTCGGAAGAGTGATGCTTGTTTGGAAGCGACGGAAAAGGTGTTGATAGTGCGACACTTTTTAATTGCGTCAGAACTGCGACGACATGGTAAACCACGTTTTGCCCGCCCTCGAACTGTTGCTCTTGCGACGACTATGTGTCGGAATAGCGACGAATTGGCCGTCGGAATTTCCGCCAAATTTTCTAGTGACAAACTCCATCAAACTTGTAATAGATACACAACTCAGAGTGGGATTGCTGCTAAAAGATACTCATGAAGGCTTGAAAGAAAAAGGGATTTCAAGGAATTTTAACCCCTAACTAGATGTAATCAAGCCCATTATTTTCCTATCAACCAATCGAGGAACTCATTTATCAATAAAATTGAGTTATGGACATTTGAAATTTTGACCTGAGGGTTTCACATTAAAATTGCAGGCAATTCATAGTGTGTTCTAGAGTTTTCTTCTCTTCAATGATGATTAGGAAAGAACAATATGCAAAGTTTCTATTCAGTAGTTGATCACCATTATGACCAAGAAGGGGTGTAGCTTCGATTAGGCCCTATCCAATTCTTCTTTGAATGGAATAAATAAGGGCTTCAATAACTATTACATGGTGGATCGAGGCCAACAAACACCATTTCTAGATAGATTAAAAGCACACTATCTCTTCAAATTTGGCCTAATTTATGCAAAGGCAAGTTGCAGCCCATCAAAATAAAGTTCCAACCAATGTTGCATGAAGCGGGGATGTTTTTTGGAAGCGGATATGCGGAAGCGTCATTTCCCAAAAATCTAGGAAGCGAAGCGTCTTAGAACCTTCTACTATATATATATATATATATATATATATATCTCTCTCTCTATCTATCTATCTATATATATATATATATATATATTTATATTTTTTGCATTTATATTAAAATAAACATCCAAAATACCAAATTAGTTGTACAAGATATGAAAACATGCATATTTGTATACAAATCAAGAGAGATATGGCATCCATTGTACATCAATGGTTAATTATTCGAGCATCAACCATCTAGAATCTAGATTCTTCTCCTCTTGTCTCGCCTTTGCGTCTACCTCGATTGTCTAGGGATATTAGTCAACATTTCCCAATTTTAATCAAACTACCTAATCCAAGCCTTAAAATATGGTGGAAAAAACTTAACATGCTTGATCAATGATTTTGACTTGATTGAAAGGTAATTTTTTGCTAAGGCCATGACAAAGGAGTTCAACAATTAACACCACCAACACTAGGGTACATGAGCACATAGAGGGCTTGGTGCTCTTGATTAAATGCCAATCACATACCCTCATTCATGATATAATCTAATGAAAAGCCACAATCTCATTGATCCTGAATTCCTTAAAACTGTTAAGTCTGTTGAATTTTGAATAGGACATTAAATTCTATTTTCTCCATATGAAGCCCGATGGGGCTGGAACCACTCTCAAACATCCTGAGTCATTTCATGGTAATGTTAAAAATTTAAGTAAATGATGACAATGGAAGATAAAGGAGAATGTCTCTTTTACTTTAAAAATTTAACATTACCATGACGGGGCATCTAGGAAGCATCTAAGGAGCATCAAGGGAGCACCTTGGGAGTGTCTGAGAAGCCCCAACCCAACTTAAGTCAAAGAATTTAAAAAAGAAAAATTAGAACCCCGTGGAACCGCCCATCTCCCTCTGGATCGACTGGTGATCCGTGCGGATCCATGCTCAAACCTCCATGGATCCCCAACGGATCCTTTTATCGATTCGCAGATCAGGAATCCAAAACTGTGGATTAGGCTTGTGTGGTTCCAGATTTCTAGGAATCGCCCAAAATGGCAGAACCACGGATCTGATTTTCAGATCCACAGTTCCATCGAAGGATCGCCCAAGGATCGGTATGGGACGTGGTTCTAACCTTGGATCCTTGAGGGGGGGGGGGAGGATTGTGCAACACTGGTTCCAACTACATTAACAAAAATGTATCAAATTCAAGCACCTTCAACACGGAGAGATTGAACAACCATTCCACTCTACCATAGGCTTTTGAAGTTTCCTTAATGAAGAGGGCCTCCAAGCCTTGGCTTCTAACTCATTCAATGCCTTCCCAAATAGCAATCACATTATCCCAAATGTATCTGCCTATAATAAATCCCATCTATTTTGCTACAATGATTTTAGACAAGATATGTTTTAGCTACAAAGCAAGCTCTTTGGCTACAATTTTATAAGGTAGATTAAGTAAATTTATCGATACTAGCTTGTGATTAATAATGGGTCTCCCGGCTTCAAGATGAACAAAGTTAAATAGGTTCATGTGTCAAAATTAGGGTTGTAGGATTCAATTTTTATAATTCTTGGTCAAGGGAAATTTTAAACTTTTCTTGTTTAAGCTTACCCTAAAGTCTAAACCCACTCATTTTAAAATCCCCTCATGTCACATCACTCATTATTTTATGACAGTTTTCAATTCCTTAGGTTTTTGTACCGAAAATGTCATTTTAGCCAAGAAACCATAGTTTCATAGTGAAATACATTGAGAAATGTCACTGCCACAAAACCGCCTACAGTTTCACAACGAAACATTCCGTATTTGCACCGAACTCGCTCACTAAAGTGTGGTTTTCTTCCTCGTCTGTCGAAGAATGTTAGGTGTCGTAAAACTATCGGGGAAAGGGTAAGTTATAAGCTATTCCCAGCTGCGGGAGGAGGAACGAAGGCATGGTCAGGTCCGGTGTCATCATTGTGTCATGAGAAGACATCAAAACTTCAAAATATTTCCTAATTCAATCATTTCTCATTTATTATTCCTTATTTGCATGATATCGAGCTCTGGAGAGCTATTGCATTAAGCCAAAGTTGTGGCTAGTGTTTTCAAAGGTTTACATTGAGCATTATCAAGCGAGGCTGCAAACTACTTAAGTGATAAGTGAGGTCAAATCATCAAGTCAAGAGAGGCTGTGAAGACATTAAAGAAACCATGACAGAAAAAAGAATGACAAATAAGGGTGGCCAATGTCTGAGATATGAACCAGTAGATATGAATTTTATCAATGAAGACCCAAAAACTATGGAAGTCTTCAGAAGGACAGGTTTCTTACAGTTTTGTGAGAAACTACAAGGTTGCCATATGCAGGTTTCCAAAGAGTTTTCTTTAAACTTCAGTGGAACAGCCACCAAAGTGGGAATGCTTAATATTTCCATTACAATAGAGGTTAATGCAGTAGCTACAGGGATTCCAAGGGGACAAGAGAAGTGGTTCAAAGGTTTCAAGTTCAACATGGAGCAGTGCACAAATTTTATGAAGCCTGAAAACAGTGAAAAGGATCTTACCAATGCTATTCCAAGGAGCTGCATGAAGGACAACTACTCAAAAATTTTGCTCATCATCCAAAAGTATTTTACTTGTGAAGGGAGATACGATAAATTCTACTCATATCATTTCAAGCTACTTCTACACTTTACTAATAATATTTCCCTTGATTTTCCTTTCTATTTGCATAAAAGTTTGTCAAAAATAGCAGATAAGGTCCAAGCAAAATCTGAAGGGAGTGATACTTCATTGTTTCATCATGGTTTAATGAAACTGCTAGTTTTAGATGAACTTCAAAGGCTAGACATAGATTGGTCTTCATTTTTGTTTGTTAGTGGTTTTGAGTTGGATGCTTTTACTCCTTCAAGAACTCTTAAACCTAGGAGAATTCCATCACCATTAGTAGCAAAATAGAGTGAACCATTGGTAGCAGAGCCAAGTGAACCTGCAAGAGTAGAAACAATTGAACCAATCATGATGGAAATAGAGAAATTGCAGAGTTTTGATACACCAAATGTCCCACCTGCAAAACATAAGTCAAAAGTGATCAAACCTGCAAAACAAAAACAAGTTGCGAGTAAACAAGGAACCAAAAGGATGACAAGGAGCCAAACAATGGCCTTAGAAGTGAAAACAATGGCCGTAGAAGACAGATCAGTAGCTAAAGGAAATCTAGAAGATATATTACATGTAATTGACATAGAAGAAACTCCTATAGTCCGGGCTAAGGACATAGAGTAAGGTGGACAGAAGCTAAAAAAAGGCCAAATCTACAAAGAAATTAGAATTTGAAGGAGAAGATGCATGTTTTATGTTCCAAGCAAGAAAGATGATGACAAGGCATGATTGGAAGCTATTCAAGAGCAGTAAATAGATTCATCCACCTACTGACACAGTCCAGCTACCACAAGACATCATTGACCTCTCATCATATGCAGAGAAAGATACAATTAGTAAATCAAAGAAAGGAAAAGAGAAAGTGATGGAAAAAAAAGAGTTTCAACTCCTTGAAGAACAATTGAAGTTGGCCAATCATGAAATTTTTTCTATGAAAAGAGAAGCAAGGAAACACAATGTAGAGAATTTTCAATTTGAAAAAATGAACGCAATTTGGGAAGAGCAGGTTGATAGTGTTTCCAAGACTCTAGATAATACACATCAGCTTATCAAATGGACCATTCCATTGAGGAAAGAGGTAAAACATGTTAGGAAAATGAACACACATTTGAAATCCACCAATAGAAAGTTGAAAGAACAGGTTAAGGACCTCCAGGAGCATCTTGAACTAATTCATGAGGAGTTAGAGAACAAATGCCTTAAAATGACAGTAGTTGAGGAGCCAATTGCTCAACTCATCATCAATGAGAAAGAAACCCCTCAAGAGTCATAGTGTAAGCTGGTTTATGGTTTTGAAGACTAATGGCATGTTATAAACTGAGTTTTTGCACTTAGAAGGCAGAGGTTTGAATTTACACAAAATTCTATATTTTTGACTGTTTTCAGCAATTTTGTAGCGTGCCTGGGCTTGAAGAACAACAAAACACTATGAAACCACTGTAGCTTTTATTTTTTCATTTTTAACTAGTTTTGGGAGCTTTAAAGAGGTGAAAATTGTATGGGAGATGTATTAAGGCAGAATGAACACCATGTAGAAGGAAAGAACAAAAAACATTGATGGACAATGGCATTTTTGCAGCGCTATGAAACTGTCTTAATTTTGTAGCGTACTGTGTTGGAGCCTTTTAAGCAGGTTTTTGGGCATATTTGGATAGCTGGATATTATCCAAGTGTTAAAGGACCATGAAAATAGTTATTCAACACTTAAATACCATGAAATGAAGACAAAATACCAGCCAAAGCATTCGGTGAAGATGAAGACCAGTTTGCCTAAAAAACAGGGTTTGTTTCCAGCTTTATAGGAGGTCAATTAAGAGGTCATGTAGTGATGATCCCATCACCCCTATTCGAACATGTGAAAGCATATTTTTCAATGATGTAATTGTTGTTAGAGATAAGGTTGTTAAATTTAATAATGAACAGTTTGAGTCCTATTAGGAAAAGGACTGTTAATTAGGATAGCTATCAATTTCTCATTAAATAGATGTTTTATGGTTATGCAAGGTGTCATTAGGAAAAAATTTGATGAATTCAGTCATGAAGTTAGACCATTCGGCGATGAAAAAATCTATTAAAGGGAAGAGGGTCGAATTTGTCAAGGTTTGGAGACTTTTTTGGCAAAAATATAGCTTTATGTAATTAATTGTTTTCAGTAATACAGAGACTTGTTTCTTGAACAACCTGAGATTCTGATTGAGTTTTTAGTTTGTATCTGATCTATATTTTCTATGTGTACCATTTGAAGTGGTTTTCATATTTAATACTTCCGCAATTCCATCGCTATACGTTCTCTGACTTCCTTTAATATAGAATTGGACTCGTGTTATTTGTAACTTAGGCGGTGATTTCCTTTGCTGTAACGCTCGACCGCCAACCTTCCATGTCAAGTGAACTATCTACTGAATTATTTCTTTGTTGACTCCATAATCCCAATGTTTGAATACTAATATTCTTTTCAACCTACACTTGTCACAAACAAGTCATTTTCCAAGTAGAGTTAGCCATCTATTTTATCATTATCAAATATCATTAACCCTTTTTGAGAGAGCCCTCTTAGACATAAGAGGCTAAGCTTCAGCCACAAGTTGGTTTGAAAGATTTACATAAAATTTGTATGTTTAGTGTTGGGGCCCTTGTTTTTGAAATCTTGGTTAGAACATTTTGAATTTTGAATAAAGGATGACCTTTTGAGTTGCGGCATGAAGACACATGGCAATCGCGACCACGTCGCAACTACCAGGAGTCGCGGAGCTATCAAGGTGGTGCAGAAGCATGAGATAGCTTAAGAAAGAACACGCACAAGTACAGATGAAGAAAACACACAGCAGAAGACAGAAAGCGAAACACACAGATAACAGGAGAGAAGCTGGAAGCAACTGAAGAAAAGACACAGGGAGGAACTGATAGTCGCGTTAGCAGATGAATAAATAACAGTCACCCGGCTGAAAGAAGAGAGGATGCAATAGAGATTGCGACGCTCATGATAGGAGAAGAAGCACAGAGCGGCTGTGGGAAATCATGCATGACATATCTGTGGTTCCTAATCTTCTCTATTCTACCTTTCTGTTCCGTAAGACATCTGTATCAGGGTTGTAAGCTATCGCTGAAGATGCTATGTAATCATGAGCTTGGCCAAGAGATTAATATAATGAAAGGTTGTTGTCTCAATAAGAGGTTTACATGCATGTAATGTGTTTATGCTGGTTTAAAATTTTATTTGCTAATATCTAAATGCTTCTTAAGTGCTCTTGCATACATGACTCTGTCTATATAATCGATGCATTGTCCATCATGAGTTGCGACTTTGTTCCTTGCCATTGGTCTAATCCCCTTCTGCATGTGGTTGCGGCACGCCTCGGGTGAGACTCACTGCTCTCTGGAGTAGGGTGAAAATGCCGGCGTGATCCTAGACTACATCGGACTCCTTTGTTGGCCACAACTCCTGAACCTGGGTCTTGTCTGCGAGACTTGACTCCTCGCCAACAAATGGTTCCGTTGCCAGGACTTGCATGTTCTGAGGGGAACTAGATCATGGTATCGAGGATTTTTGAAGGAGAGATATGGCGATGGTGGGATAATCATCTCGACCAATTCATTGCTCAGCAAGCAGAGCTGACCAAGAAAAAGGAGGCGGCGATCAAGGAGCTCGTCCTTTTCTCTGATTTAGCTAGCAATACGTACGAAATATTCTGGGGAAAATTCCCCAACGATCTCTACAATTGGTTTCGAAGGTTACAGACGAAGGTGCTTAGATATGGCTCGCGGAAGATAAACCGCAGGTGGATACACGGGGATCTGGTAGCTCTGCATCGGTTGAGCATGGAGCTGACTCGTGCAGTGGATTTTTGGGTCGAAACCACGTTGGATGGCTATATTGTGGAGTTTTCTGCCGAGTGCTACCAATCCTTTTCGAAAGCTGAAGCTATTTTCCGTTCTGGGTTAAGAGGGAAGCTGCTCAAGGAGATTCCGCTGTGGATTAAAGCCCTGATGGTGGATGAAGGGTTGATGGAATTCCACAAAGCAAGTATGGAAGCGTAAACCTCCGGTGCTGGGGGAAGGGAGAAGGGACTGATGCTACGTAGAATGTGAAGCGGGAAGCAGGGAATGGATGTTGAGGCCGCACGCAAGTTGAGGGAGCGACGTGCACATCGGCGGGCGTAGATCGCCGATAGGTGGCGAAAAAGGGTGATGCGGGATTTAAACCGACGGGAAGCGGCAAGGAAGAACCAGAAGGAGACGCCTCAGAGGATAGGGATTATGGATTTGGATACTCGGGAAGAAGACGGGACAGCGGTGGAAGTGCGGTGGGTGCATGGGAGCCAAGCGACATGAGGAAGAGAGATGGTGACTAACGAAGACGATGAAAAGATGTAGCCCGAAGAGAGTTCCGATGGCGAATGGTACGGCGTGATGCAGCGGATGTTTCAAGAGCAGACGGCACTCACCTCTCCAGGCAGCCCTACTTTTCACATTCTGCATGGCCAGGATCCCTACCTTCCCCTGGTACTGTATCAACCTTTAAGTAATATTTTCATTCAGTTACAAGCAGCACGGAGTCGGGCCGTATAGTAGTCTACCGCCGTGAACGTCCGACAATAGCAGCGTTACTAGTAGTGTCGTATTCATTAGTGAACCGTTATGCAACCAGGACCTCGGAGGATTTATCCTCGTCTTTTCGAATATCCGCAAGTACACATGGCTGGATCTTTCACCCGGTATCCAGAGTTCTCTGGCCGGGGAAATGATGATGTAGAGCAACACTGGTATCTGTGTGAAGCCATCTGGAGGGCTCGGTAGACGCCAGACGCAGGGAAGTTAATAGAGTTCGAAACCACGCTCAGAGAGAGGGCTCTGCGATGGTTTATCAAGTGGTCCGAGGCTCATCCTAACCCCGTAATTGCGGACATAAAGCGGGATTTTTTCCGTGAATTCAAGCTTCCCCAGACAGACCAGCAGGGTCTGTCCGAGCTGTGGAAAATTAAGCAGAAAGAAGGTGAGACCGCGTGGGAGTTGATGCGGCGATTCAAGGACGTGATCGGGAAACTCAGCTACCTGATCGATCCAAACCACCAGAGGGACTGGTTCATCAAGGCTCTGCTTCCCTTGACATGAACCCCTCTCACTCAGCAGAAGATTGATAATCTGCAGGACGCTGGGAGCAGCCATGAAGATTGCCGCGGCTGCTGCCCCAGAACACCGGGGGCCGGCTCGCAAGATCCTTCGGCGGGGGTTGCAACGCCGCATCGCTCGGGGCCCTTGACCGAAATCTCTGGCGAGCTCAAATGGAAGGAGTGATCGTGCCGCCTAATGTTTTCTGTGCACTCATTGCTCGGTCGAGGGCCAACGAGCATCCTGCCACGTGGTGCGGGCAGGACCGCGGCAATCTGTGGGGGTCCACCACCTGGTGGTGGTGCGGTGATGAATCCGCAGGGGGTCTACCAGCCGCAACAGCCTTACGCGGGGTTCCCACCTCAACCGGGTTCCTCCACCACAGAGTACTGCGAGATTTGCCGCACGCTGGGGCATCCTCCTCGGATGTGCCCGATACTACAGAAGTACTCCATGGTCCCAAACAATGTGTACTGTGAATTTTTTGTTTCCACGACTCACAACACTGAGTAGTGCAAGGCGCTCGACGCACTTGCGGATCGATTGGATCGTCCCTCCTACAGGGTGAACGAGGCCCCAAGGGGAAGAGGCGGCGGCATGCGGGGAGGCCGCACAGGCGGACGCGGTCCGGTGAAATGTTATAAATGTGACCAGGAGGGTCACGTGGCTCGAGAATGTCCCCTTCCGTGACGACCCTGGTGTTCCCAGTGCCAGGTGAATGCCCACGCCACAGAGGACTGTCCGGAGCTCATCAAGAAGTGGGAAGAACGGGCGAGGCAGAGGGGAGCGAATCTGATAAATTCAGAGCCACGAGGGACCGCAACCCCAGACATGCAGAATGTCGCGATCGTGACGAGGGGCAGGAAGAAAACTGGGGAGGATGCCCACGGGAAGGAGCCAGCACGAGTGGTTCGGCCGGCATCCCTGAAGATGTTAATCAGGCCCGAAGCCCAGAAGAAGTATTTCCAGGAAGCAGTTGAGGCGTTCGCCCAGCTGTGGGACGTGGGAGGTCTGGAGGAACCCGTGCTGCCAGAATCGGGGGTGCAGAGCGTCACAGGCACTGTGACAGAATCGGGGGCGCAGAGCGTCATAGGCACTGTGATCGAGGACTGGCTCCAGCTATTCCTCAGGATTTTTGACAATGCTGCGTTGCGGCAATAGCTTAGGCATGATTTGGAAGGAGCATTACAAGGGCGTGCAGGACTTAGGGATCCGGCGAATGCTGCCCCTCAATATGTGCAGCGCGTTAAGCGAAACAAGAAACGAATAGGGAAAGAGTTCCGGATTAACACGCAGGTCGCGGGCTTCCAAATCAACGATACCATGCTGGATTTGGGGTCCGACGTCAACATCCTGCCACGAAAGATGTGGGAGGCCCTTGGAAGGCCACGACTGGCCTACTCGCCAATCCAACTCAGGATGGCGAACCAGTACTGTATTCTGCCAATCGGACGGCTCAAGGGTGTCGAGGTCGACATTGCGGGGTGAAGACATACACCGATTTTGAGGTTATTGATATTATGGGTGACAAGGATCCTTATCCTACCTTACTCGGCATCGACTGGGATTTTGAGAATTACGCCATCATCGACCTTAAAAAGGAGCTAATGATTTTTGAAGATGGGGAGGTACGGGTCACCCAGCCCCTTGACCCGTATCAGGGCCCGCGATATACGGAAACGGTGGACAATCAGGAGGATGCTCAGATGATGGACCACCTTTATCAGATGACTGCAGGAAAGCGGGACGAATATATTAACCCGACCGCGACTGGTTTTGTCAGTTCGCGGAGTGTGCAGAGCTCGGAGCTCGGATCCGAACTCGCGTGGGAAGACTGGCAGCAAGGGGGGTACGAGACCACCACGTGGAGATGTGCTACCGTTGCCCAAGTCCGGTGGGTGGGGACTGAGATCCACGAATATCCCACCCTATCAAACATGCAAGCTATCAATACTTTTATTACCAAGGTGGAAGACATGGTCCCAGACGAAAGCCGGATGCCACTTTTGGATGTGGCCTTGCAATCCACGTTGGCCCGATGGTGGAAAAATCACCACGACACTCTGTTGCGATGGGATTGCATGGCGGATGCTCTGCGGGCATGTTTTAAAGAGGATGACGGACCTCGTAGTATGCTTAAGTATCGCGGAAATTCTGACCCACAAAACCATTTGCGTGCCTGTGAGGAGCAGTGGCGCAGTACCAGGTACCCGGAGGAGCTGTGGGTCCACAGGTTTATCCACTCCTTGGATACAATCCCCCAAGCCTGGTACCTGGAAGAAGAGCAGAAACGGGGAACCTGCTCGTGGCAGGAAGTCACAGACAAGTTCGTTCGGTGCTTCTCGTTCGAAGGGGAGACGGCGCAGGAGTCTCGGGCCGTACAGGCAATCAAGGAGGTCTTGCTTTTCCACCATCTCGAGCCTGACGGGGGCCCGGTTGTGTCACGACTTGAGGCCAAGCGCGAGTTGGTTTTCCAACAGATTGACGGCGATCTAGATGATGATAGTCTGGGGGACCTCAGGCATCTCTATTTTGACAAAAAGGAAGGCGAGCGGAACATCAGTGAAGAGCCGACGACTGAAGGAGTCCATTTATAGCCACTAAAGACGAAGAAGCTGAACGTTGGAACAGACGAGAAACCCAAGCTGGCAACGGTGGGAGATTACTGGGACGAGGAAACGACAAAGAAATTTCCAGCCTCCTCTGGGAATACGAAGACTTGTTCCCGTCCTCGGTTGCAGACCTGAAGGGGATCAAGGGGGACCTTGGCGAAATGCGCATTGTGCTGAAGCCGGATGCCCGGCCTGTCAAGCACCGACCCTACCGGCTGAACCCACGTATCAAAGAAAAGGTCAAGATGGAGATCGACAAGATGCTGGCCGCAGGTCTCATCTTTCCAGTAGAAGAAGCAGAGTGGGTGAGTCCCATTGTCATTCAGAACAAGAAGGACAAAGCGGAGATACGTGTCTGCGTAGACTACCGGAGTCTGAACAATGCCTACATCCACGATCTGTTTCCCACTCCTTTCAGCGATGAAGTTCTAGATCATGTTGCGGGAAACAAAGCCTATTCCTTCACTGATGGGTTTTCGGGCTACCATCAGGTGCGCATTGCCGAAGAAGACAAAGCAAAGACGACATTCACCACTGAGTGGGGATCATTCGCATACCACGTTATGCCGTTTGGTCTGAAGAACGCACCGGTTGTGTTTTCCCAGATTGTAATTGCTACTTTCCGGGAGTACATTCACAAGTTCCTGGAGGTCTACATGGACGACTGGACCGTCTACAGCCTGTTGAAGAACCACGCCACACTTTTGTGTATTATGTTTGACCGGTGTCATCAGCTGTAGATTTCCTTGAACTTGAAGAAATGTATTTTTGCAGTTCCATTCGGCACACTCTTAGGCCATGTGGTGTGCAAGCAAGGGGTCTATGTCGATCCCGCCAAGGTCGCGGTCATAGTTCATATGGAAGGCCCCGAAACCGTGAAGCAGTTGTGGGCACTGCTCGGGCACACAGGATATTACAGGTGGTTTATCCATAACTACGCAAAGATTACCGCCCCTTTGGAGAAACTGTTGCGGAAGTCATAAGTATTCCAGTGGACGGAGGAGTGTAGGAGGGCCCTTGACACCTTGAAGGAGAAGCTGGCAACGGCACCCATACTTGTTCACCCCGACTGGGATAAGCAGTTCCATGTGCATATCGATGCGTCTGGTATTGCACTTGGGGCTGTCTTGGCGCAACCCGGGGAAACGACAGTTGACCACCCCATCTACTTCGCCAGCCGCAAGTTATCGAATGCGGAGAAGAATTACACCACGACTGAGCGGGAGGCACTGGTGATGGTGTACTCCCTCCAGAAGTTCCGCCACTATCTTCTGGGCGGCAAATTCAAATTCTTTACGGACCACTCTGCATTGAAGTATCTGGTGAATAAGCCTGTTTTGGAAGGACGGATCTGTCGCTGGCTTCTACTTTTCCAGGAATTCACGTTTGAGGTGATTGTCAAGCCCGACAGGTTGAATTTCGGTCCTGATCATTTATCCAGGTTGGAGACGGGAGAGAACGACGGCTCTTTGGACGATCAGCTGCCGGATGCTGACCTCTTCCGCGTCGAAGCGGTCCCGGATTACTTGGCCGACATTGCCGCCTATCTGACCTCGGGGCAATGCCCTCAGGATTACACCCCGCTCTGGAAATGCCACTTGGTTGTCTGGGCGGCTGACTACCAATTGATCGCGGGGCAGCTATACAAACTGGGCCTCGATGAGGTGTTGCGCAGATGCGTCCTTGACCACGAACGGGAAGCGGTAATGTGGGAATGTCACAGCGGTTTTGCAGGAGGGCATGTGGGTGCGCAACCCACCGCAAGAAAGGTGCTCCAAGATGGCCTGTGGTGGCCGACAGTACATGCTGACTGTAAGGCCTACATGAAGCGCTGCGATGTTTTCCAGCGGATGGGAAGGCCCTCTCACCGGGACGAGCTTCCGCTACACCCAGTGCATGTGTTGCGGCCGTTCGAAAAGTGGGCTGTCGATTTTGTGGGTCCCATAGCCCCGGCCGTCAGACACTCCAAGGCCCGGTACATCATTACCACCACAGATTACCTTACCCAGTGGGCTGAGGCAGCAGCGGTACGCGATTGCACGGCGGATACCGCCGCCTGGTTCATTTTTTAGCACATCATTTGCCGGTTTGGCTGCCCGCGAAGTTTAACCAGTGATCAGGGTACGCACTTCATTAACGACATGGTCAAGACACTGTTGGACACCTTCATGGTTCAGCATCATAAGAGTAGCCCGTATCACCCGCAGGCTAATGGTACGGTGGAGGCCTTCAATAAGATTCTTGAGAAGGGCCTGACTAAGATTTGAAATGCCCAGCGGGATGATTGGGATGAGCGCCTATCTGCGGCATTGTGGGCCTATCGGACTACGGTGAAGCGCTTGACCAATCAAACACTGTTCCAGCTCGTGTACGGCCGGGAGGCTGTGATCCCCACCGAGTTTATTGTACCCAGCATGTTTATTGCCACGTCTTTCAAGTTTTCGGAAGAGGCCTCCCTCCAGGAGCGCCTCCATGAATTACAGGAACTGGATGAGGTCCGCTTCCTGGCCGAATTCCACCAAAAGATTCAGAAGGACCGGCAGAAAGCGTGGCACGACCGCCACATTAAGAACAAAACCTTTCAGGTTGGCGGCAAAGTTCTTCTATATGACAGTCGGTTCCAGAAGTTTCCAGGCAAGCTCCAGATGCACTGGTTGGGACCCTACTTTGTCATCGAGATTTGCGACTCAGGAGACGTTCGGTTGGCACAGCTGGATGGTACATTTCTCCCTGGGTGGGTGAATGGCGCACGCCTGAAACCCTACCAGGAGTAACTACCCTTCACTTCTCATCAATAACTCTCACACCCAAGAGCACCCGTAGCGTAGCTTAGTCGAATAACTCTCCCGCAACCGGGATGAGCGTAGGGAGTCTTTTCCGATTCATAGGTGGTCTGTCAATAACCGCTCAGTTGCGAGGGCCGCACCGCAACCGACTGTGGTCGGGGCGGCGCCTGTCCAGCGTGTCATCCTTGTAGGATCCATCCACGTTCCATTATCAGTCCAGGTCATTTCTGTCAGTCCTTTTTGTCAGTCCGTAGGATCGCTCATATTTGCATCATAAATTACCATAAGTAGGCAGTAACCGTACCATAATAATTTTCCATCATCCACAGTTCCCTTAGCCATCGCGTCCGCCCATTTCCCCATGCTGCCATCAGCAACTGTCAGATTACACACAGGCATGCGATTGATCGCACGATTATTGCAGGCCCGAAGGCCAGCAGGAATTAATTATCGTTATGGGGTCTCATCAACTCCGCTCGTGCCAGGTGATGACATAACTTGCATGGAGACCAACAGCACGAGAATTTCGGACCAGTTCAACTTGGCAATTGCAGCGACACCAGATCGGTTGAAGTCTCAAAACGGACCGCACCAAGATAGAAGCTCCAGGAGAATTCTCCAGGTTTACCAGCGCTGTGCCAAAATGCCAAAGGCTCTCCTATCCGTTGCTGAACCAGCGCTGGACAGTCGGATCCACAGGACAGAGTCACTGGTTGGAAAATATGACAGTGCAGCATTGATAGACGCCAACCTCTCCGACTGGGTCGAATTCCCCTCCCTCCATTGGCAGACATATATGGAGCATCACTACACACCAGGCGGTAGCTCAGCCAACCAAATGCGACTAGAGTTTCAGGGCCTCCAGCAATCGTCCCTGATGAATTTAAGAACTCTCCCTATCTTTGGGACTACCGGACCGGCCCTACAATGCACCCGGTTCCTCCTCAGCCAAATTCAGAATGGGTCCTTGTGGCTAAACGAGGAGATCCCCATTCACGCTGAAGACATTCATCGCCTCACAGGGCTGTCCCAGAATGGCGCAGACGTCTCCGCTGTCGGTCATACATCTTCCAAGCGCGCACGAAATACGGGTGATACAGACCTCTATGCGAAATATGGCACTCGCCGGGGGGGAAAAGGCGCAAAAATTGATCTGATTAACAAGCCAGAGATTCGGTTCGCTTGCTATCTCATTGCTAGCAAGACGATGCGGCATTATACCAAAGGAGAGTGCACCTTGGATACCATCTCCATTGCGGAGCACTGTATCCAAGGCACCAGGCTGAATTGGTGTTCTTTCGTGCTCAAAGAACTATTCGCGGCATGCGAAGAGAATTATAAGCGCACCACTAGTTTCATCTATGGTTACCTGATTGTAGCTTTTGCCATGTGGAAATGGCACACTCCTCCTGTCCGGCTGCCGGCAGAAACTACCGCGAGCCAGCCCCTCGCAATGAAATTCACCCCGTGACAAGTGTCCTTTGACCCCAGCACTAAACAGGTGAATGCGGAAGCGTTTCAGTCTTGGTACGGCCTAATGATAGATGTGGTGGCTAACCAGCAACGGGTGCCCAGGAACCTGTTGGACGACTATAGTGAGCAGGTATGGTTCGGGGTAAGCCACAGGCACACTTACCTCCTCCCCACTTACGTGCCGAAAGCCACCTTCCACATGACGCCGCTCAAATTCCAGTTGGACGATGCTACCTTCCACCGCGAGGTCTGTTCATGGCCGGGGGTCACAAAACACATCCGCGACGGGATCCCTAGGTACAACTTTGAGCGGATGCTGCCGGCACAACGGCCTGCCGAGAGGGGCGCGGCAGGGCCCTCACAGGCCGCAGCAGGATCTTCTCAGGATGCAGCTGGGACCTCACAGGAACTCCCCGAACCATTGGTCCCCATCGTCCGCCACTTCAATACTCAGGTACGAAATTCAACGTGGCGGACCAAGTTATTTCAAGCGGTGCCCCTTTGTTTCCTTTATTTTCTGAATTCCAGCTCAGTCGTTCTCTTTCTCTGTCCCATACTGCCCCTCTCACTTCTTCCATCCCTACCAACTTATTCATTTTTTCCAGCCCCATCATCACCTCCATGGGCGGAACGGGCTCGGGACCTGATCAATTAGATCCCCCTCCAGCAAAGCGAGCCCGCACCATCGTCACTAATCCAGTGGTGGACCTTACTGATGATGATCCGCCACCCACTCCTCTCACAGGGACATTAGCTCCGGAGGAACCCCTTATCGACCCCTCAGAATTCATCAATATTCGCCTCCCCCATACCTCCACCACACCGTCCACCGCTCCCTCCACCATCCATCCACCTGCCACTTCATCCGTTCCATCAAACTCATCTGCCACTGTATCTGACCTCCTTATCCGGGAACTCTTTGGAGGGGACCACGGGGCTGAAGTTACCTCCAGTACTGCGGCCGTAGTGCCACCAGTCGACCCCGTGGCCACACCCCAGGGTTCTTTCTCTATTATATTTACCCGGCAGGCCAACGTTGGGGCTGACTCAGTCGAGGCTCCGTCTGAGCATGCTGACCCTCCCCCCACAGGCCAGACCACTCAACAATAATGGCCAGATTTAGACATGGGCACCTCAACACAGCAACAGACACTGGTGTCCCCTCCTGAGAATTCCAACAGATCGGTGGCCAGTGGGCAACCTTTGCAGGAGAGAATGCCGGAGCAGGGCGCTTCCGGCACCCCCAACGTAGAAACATGGGGTACAACCCAGTTGTACCTATTCATTCAGAGGGCGACCCTGCAGGCCGAATAGCTTCATTCGGAGCTGCAGTAGTGGTGCAATGAGCAGCACCACTAGATCATGGCGCTTATTGAACAACGCGACCAGCTGACCACGGAGAAGGCCTACCTGCAGGAGCAGATCACCATTGTCACTTAGGCGTTCTCAGACCTATGGCCCGCTGTAAGGGCTCACCATGCCCCACTTCCTGGCGATATAGCGGAGAGCAATGTAGCCGTCCATGCTTACCACATTCGGTCTGCCTTCACTGGGCTACGCAGGGAGAATCAGGAACTTCAAGCGGCGTTAGCCGCACGGCCCGCGCTCCCCGACCCGCAGATTGTATACTCTGAACAAGTGGCAGCCAAGCAGACCCAAGCAGCTCACATGCAGGCGACCCTTCACTCCATGGCGCGCGAGGCTTACGACCTCCTGTGAAGTCTGCAGGAGTGTTCACTCACCCTCACGGTCAAAACACAGCCCATCTCCGTCCAGTTGCAACAGATTTCCAGGGAAATTCGGGAGACCGCGGATCCCGCGCGCTTAGATCAACTATATGTCCAGGCGGACGAGCTTGAGGTTCAAATGCACCAGACCGAGGCCAATTCAGCAACGGCCAAGTAGATAATTCGGGAACTCTGTCCGCCCATTCAAGCCAGTGCCAAATCAATACAACAGCTAGCTGCAGAGGCTGAGATGCAGCTTACCACGATGTTCGGGGCTGTCCCGGCGAATATAGAGGAGGCCACTGCCACCAGGATCACTGAGGAAGCAGACTCGCTAATGCAGGGATGGCAGCAAGCTGTGTCGGACTTCACCGGGCTCAAAGATATAGCGCTCCGCAGGGTCCCGGAGTTGGGGCCCTTGTTTGAACAGCCGCTTGGAGGCGCACAGCAGGAACGGGCACGAGACGAAGGCACACAGGCTGAACAGGGCACAGGATCCAGCGGGGCAATGGAGGTGGAAATTGTCATTTGTGATTGAATCGGGGATGAGTCAAGGAACTGTGGTCGGGGCCTGTTGGGGCCCTTGTTTTTGAAATCTTGGTTAGAACATTTTGAATTTTGAATAAAGGATGACCTTTTGAGTTGCGGAATGAAGACACATGGCAATCGTGACCGCGTTGCAACTACCAGGAGTCGCAGAGCTATCAAGGTGGCGCGGAAGCATCAAGGTGGCGCGGAAGCATGAGATAGCTGAAGAAAGAACACGCACAAGTACAGATGAAGAAAACACACAGCAGAAGACAGAAAGTGGAACACACAGATAACAGGAGAGAAGCTAGAAGTAGCTGAAGAAAAGACACAGGGAGGAACTGATAGTCACGATAGCGGGTGAATAAATAACAGTCACCCGGCTGAAAGAAAGGAGGATGCAGCAGAGGTTACGAGGCTCGCGACAGGAGAATAAGCACAGAGCGGCTGCAAGAAATCATGCATGACATCTCTGTGGTTCCTAATCTTCTCTATTCTACCTTTCTGTTCCGTAAGACATATGTATCAGGGTTGTAAGCTATCGCTGAAGATGCTATGTAATCATGAGCTTGGCCAAGAGATTAATATAATGAAATGTTGTTGTCTCAATAAAAGGTTTACATGCATGTAATGTGTTTATGCTGGTTTAAAATTTTATTTGCTAATATCTGAATGCTTCTTAAGTGCTCTTGCGTACATGACTCTGTCTATATAATCGATGCATTGTCCATCATGAGTTGCGACTCTGTTCCTTGCCACTGGTCTAATATCCTTCTGCATGTGGTTGCGGCACGCCTCGAGTGAGACTCACTGCTCTCCGGAGTAGGGTGAAAATGCCGGCGTGATTCTAGACTACATCAGACTCCTTTGTTGGCCACAACTCCTGAACCTGGGTCTTGTCCGCGAGACCTGACTTCTTGCCAACAGTTAGTAGCCAATCAGATGTAATTTTGTGATAACACCTTGTGTATGTGTCCATACAAATACTTTATAAACTTGGAAACAAAATTTTCCCAAGAAAGCCCCAAGTGGCTTTGTAAAATTTGCATAAATAACCATCCTAGCCAAGCGACTTATCATCAACCATCTCCGTAAGGGTCATTGTAAACTCATATAATGTTGATTTTTAATCACATGTTCCTTATTGTTCTTACATCAATTTTTAGGCAATTGCATCAATAAAAGTTTGCATGACTACCTTTCTTTTCTCCATCATATCCTTGAGATTGAAAAACTATTTTATAGTCACTAAAAAACTATTTCTCTATATTTACCTGATCAATTATTTTTAGTTTTTTTTGTTTTAAGCCTTGATGTGTTCCACTACATTATAGTTGAGGTCTACGAAGAAGACCTTGGTTGGCCTATCTCCTAATTTAAGCAAGTGAAGTTAGGGTATGATTTAGGCTCCCCTTGCTTTGTATGTCTCTTTCACCTTTAGTCAATGTCTCCATGTAACCACCCAAGCTTGGCGCTACTCACTATAAGGGATATGTTGTAACATCCTTAACACTTGTACCAACACATCCAGGACTACCTTATGCTTTCTTCTTCTCACTACCACCAGTCCTCTATTGTATCCCCTAAAAAATGTAGTTAATCTTCTAACAATATCCACCAACCAAAGAATCCAACCTTTGTCTCGACTCCCAAGAGTCAAACTCCAAATTTTTTTGATAGCCTCAGTGCATGATCCACACTTCAAGTTAGAGATATTCAACATGAATCACATGCTCACATCAGATGCAGGTTTAGTCGTATCCAGTTCGCCTCAATATTCAATGCACCATGTAGATTAAAAGTATTGTTAGATATAGGAACACACATAGTCAATGGGTCAACTCCACCCCCACCTATGTTATAGAGTGCACCTCACTTCTGTCATTTCAACATGCCCCAATGCAAGCAATAAATCTTCTTTCTTTTCCAGGCAGCTAACATAACAGACATGAAATTTCTAACATACATTTCCAATTCATTAAACTTGAAACATTGTTGAATTGATACTACAATGTTCAACTCATATTTCAGCATCAAGGGAAAGTACCTAGCTACACAAGTTCCTAATATATTTTCAAATAAGTTTCCTTAAACATATTGGAAATTCCATAAATAATTGAAACAGAACATAATAAAAAAACTTTCCAGAGTAGCAATGTTGTAATCAGCATATAACACAGATCTCATAAAGATGCAGTGTCAATATCAATATCTGTAAAACTATCCCAAAAAACATTTCAAAATGAGGGGCACCATTTTAACCTTGTAAAGGCCATAAAAAAGTGCTAATTCCAAAAAAAATACTAAAAGTAGGGTTTAACCTGGAAGATAAATAACATAAAGAATATTTTTTGTTTCACTGATTTTACCAACAGTCTTACCAATGCTATGCTCAAAAACACTTTCTTATCATCAAAATAAGTGCTTCTATCCAAGAAATATGTTTTTCTCAGTATCCTTAATAGGTTGTGTCTTGCCTTATTATTCAAGTACAAAACTTGTCATTTAGTAAACCACCAATAATATATGTTTCTTCTAGAACAAACACAAATTCACTATTCTAAGTTCAGTAAATCCTACCATTTGTTGCTAGGTGTAACATTGTTTTGAAGAAGGGTTTGATGGGTTTTCTGCCTGAGTCCAATAGAATAGATAGGTGGGTCTGGCCTCTACAGGGAATCTTCCATGGACAAACGAATATGAAGGAAAAATAATGTATTTATGTAAAAATGGGGAGAAGCCAAATAATTGAATTTGCAATTGGTGTAATCAAATTTATCAGTCTCATAACTCAAAGAATAGAGGGACTACAGAGCATGGTCGATCTAATAGAAATTATTTAGCCATGTAGCCCGAATCACATTTACATCTGCCCAATTCCAAACCGAACGATAATCACCAATAAAAATATAGATGTTGTTCAGATGGTTAGCCATCGACAAGGGTTCATTGCTTGCATTATTCTTGCCCACTTACATTGGCCCATAATTATTGCATGAGTTCAAAAGGATGGAATGTGTGCAATTCCCTTGTCATTTTAGTGGAATGGATACTGTTCGGACTTGACACCATAGTCTGTTATTTGTAGTGAAGCTCCCTATACAAGCTTGTTTGTCAAATATTTTTGGAAAAAAGGGTTATTTCCATGATAGTCCCTTTTTTTTCTTTTCTAAACGGGAACCTATGTGTTTACGGATGATAAACCCTCCATCTCTTCTGTATTTGCAAAGAATGGGTTGTTGGTACTTCACCAACAGTTATTGAAATTATCTGCTTCAAGGCCTAAACAATACAATCATTAATTGGCACAAGGTCCATGATTAATAGGCATATCTCGCATACCCCATGCAGGGGAGGAGCATTCCTTTGAGGATTGTTAGAACAACTACTCCAAGTTGCCACTAGACCACAACTTAATGTGCATTATTATCCTTTTGCACAAAGTTAAGCACATTAAGGGTTATGATTTTTGTTACACATTATATTTCTCTAAATTTCAACTTCTTATTAGGAAAAGTGTGTCCCTTGTTTGAAATTCGGTTCTTCCTCTATTCTCCCTTATCCCCTTGATTATGCATACTGTGTTTTCTTAAAATATTTATGAATGGGATAATCAATGTTGCATTACACTCTGGCCTTCTCACAGAATTTTGTGGCTTTTATTTATAGATAGAGCAAAGTTTAAATGTTCTAGGAGTCTTTTAGAATTATGAGTGAAACATAACTTTAAATATTTTTGGAGTCTTGTGCATTTTATTTCTATTTTCAGAATATACAGAAATCTTAACTCCCTTGCTTGAAAAATCCAGAGTGCCTCATTTTTTGGATCATTGATTCAGATTGACAATATTGATTTCCACAATAGACATAAGAGGTTCAATGATATGTGCTTATGACACTTTAGAATGTAAATGATTTGAAAATATGACTGGCTCTTGCCTTTGAGATTGTGCGAAAGGATGGAATTTTTAAACTTGTTGTAAACAATTTAGCTGAAAAGGAAACTTGGCTTCCTGTTACAAAACTTAAAGATGTCCTACTAATGGTATAAATGATTGGAAACTACAACTACCAAAAATGATACCAAATATGTCTTATTAAGGGTATCATTGTTGGAAAATTTAACTACAATTTCTGGAAGTGATATCTTGTTTCTTACGGGTTGACTTAATTGAAGTTTTTTAGGATTGTAGTTTAAGGTGTTCTGAGAAGTTTAAAAGAGGATTGAGTTTTTGTTACCTAATTGGGCCATAGGTCAAGTTGTAGCTGTGAATTTCTCGTGTTGTTCTATCAGTGGCGTTTTCATATGGTGAAAGTGGAATCATTCAATGTATATGAAATCAAAAAAATGGAATGAAATAGGATCTAGTCTTCAAAAGATAAGCATTTGAGGGTTTAGGGTTTTTGTAGGGTGATTTCCATGGTGCTATTTCTACTATTTTTACTATAATCCTTTTTATTTTCTTGCAATTGTTGTTAGTTTATACCTAAAATTCTTGGCCATTATTCTCCTCCAGTGCACATAGTGAATATACTATGTGGCACACTCATCAAATCCAGTGAAGTAAGGATAGTTTGGATGAGAGTTCATGGGATTATTTTTGTTGATAGCAGCATGGTGGTGTAGTGTCGAAAAGACACATTGTATGCCAATGCTAGCAATGTAGTGCCTAGTACAGATGTTGTGCCTAGAGGGGAGGATAATAGTGCAAACAGGAATTATAGGAATAGACGTGAAGATGAAGAGGTTGAGTGTGGTGTTGAGGTAGGAGGATAACATGATGTTGGTGCAGATGATGAGGGGGAAGAGAGTCCTCAAAAATCGACTAAGGATAGTGAGAATGCTTCTGAAGCTGGTGATTTTCATGATGATGATGCCAAATCTAGCTCATGGTGCCCCTCCGCGACCTCATGGTGCATAGGACACAGAGGAGGCAGTGAAAGTGAAGAAAATTCTTGCAAAAGGTAGTGCAACACATATAATAGGGGAGAGTGATGGCAGTGCTAGAGATGATATTGCAAACACTGATGTGAAACAAAAAACTCTGGGTGGTAATGGTGAGGAAAATTTAAAAATGGGAACAACAATCTCTGCCAGGGTTAGAATGAAAAATGGTGAGAGTGCCATCAAGGGAGATGGTTTTCATGAAACTAACCAAAATGGGCATAAAAGTGAGGGTGGAAATTTGCATTCCACTACACCTATTGCTGATGATATTCTTGGTACAACCATGCAGGTTGGTCACATTGAAAATTTAGATGACTCAAATGTTGTGATTGTAGTTCCAACAGAGTCAAGTTCAGGACGATTGGCTTTGTACCATGTGTCAGGTTAGAAAACTTATCCCATGTATGGGACACACTCACAGCTTCAAGAGACTTAAAACTTATTAGAAGAATTCGGCTTTAACAAGTTGTGTAATATAGAGAATTTAAGTTTTTTTTTACCTATTATGTTGTTTATGTCTCTCATTTTGACATTATTGTGGTCTTCTTGGTAGGGACGGGTGCACTGCATTCAAGGCCTAGGAAAATGGTTGGTGAGAGTGGGCCTGAGCCTTCCATAAAAGATAGGGTGGGGCCTTTAGTAGAGGTATGGTTCTAGAATTGTCTACATTGTTGTTTTAAAATTTATAAATACACAGAGGACATAGGACACAATATATCATTGATTAAAATACACTACTAGGGAGCTTAACAAAACTCAAATATAAGTATTGCATTAGTTTTAACGAAAAACACAGCTGAATGTTGGTGAAATAACTCCCTCCCATCTTATGTTTCATTCATTTGACATAATATATAAATTATGATTATTCATAGCGAAAATAATTTATGAGCTATTCTCTTGCCATCACTAGTACATTTGGTGGAAATTCCGACACTTGGTTCTGACATTTGGTCACTTGGTTTCGACACTTTTGACCAAATGTCGGAAATTTCCCCAAAATTTTTTAACTTTTTCAAATCCTGCTCGAAACCGTCGCTATACCGACATTTAGAGACAAGTGTTGCAATACCGACACTTAGACAAAGTGTCGCAATTGCGACGTTTGGAGGAATCTGTCGGAATTGCAACATTTTTGGCAATAGCATTGGAATTGTGACGGCATAGAGGAAAGTTTCGCTATTGCAATGTTTGAGGAAATCATCGCTATTACGACAGTTCAAGAAAAGGTGTCGCTATTTCGACAGTTTCAGCAGAATCGAAGAATCGAAGTAGGAGGCCATTTGAATTGAAGATCTGGCCAAACCAGAAGTTGTAAGTAATTTCAAGTATATGTCATAGAAGAATTGTTTCAATACTTCTCGTGCATTTTGTTGATTTAGTTCTGTGTAAGAATGCCTCGAGTCTCCGTGAACTGAGTATGAGGTAGACTATGTGATTGTTTTAAGGTCTGTCTGTATATTCAGTGATAAGTGCATATGAGGAATACATGAATAGTTCTATGATAAGAGTTAATAGGGAACCTATGTATGTATCTAAGAAATGGTTGATTGAATAGTGGGGTCGAATCATAAATTTGGGAGTAAACCATATGTTCTAGGTGTATGTGTAGGAATTGAATAATTTAGGTGAGTCTCATTGAAATTGAGGCCTCTGTGTAAGGCGATGACAGTGAATTGAACTTAGGGGTTCGTTGCCTGAAGAAGGACTTAGTTCCTTTCGAATTCCCCTGGATTATATAGATCCTCTATTAATTTTTATGTGCGGTGCACACAAATCAGCATCTGTGTCGGGATTGGTATACCCAATTCACAAAATCGACATAAATGCTTCCAAGCCATAATGCAGTGATTAGTGGAGAATATGATTCTATGTGAAGGGTTGATAAAACCTGTACAGAATGTTGAAGGCAGAACATAATAAGGCGTTGAATGGAATAGGCGGAACCGTGACGAAGAAGGAGGTGGAATCGTGAGCACCATTAGCGAAGGTGGTTTTGAGAAACGAAACCGTGGTATTCGCGTTGTTGAAAGGCTGTTAGTTGTTTTCAAAAAAAGAATGTGATACGCTCCTGAGACCAACACGTGTCCCTGAGCGGATTTGTAAAACCGCGAGTTTCGCATTTTTTTTTAGGGTTAACGCTCGGCACAAAACATTTTGTGAAACTTTTTTATCGTCGTCGAATAGAGGTTTGGGGTGCGACATAACATGGATCGTTGGATCCATTCGACAGTTAATTAAGCTATGGCCCAGCATTTTTCGCCATTTAAATGTTTATTTGATAAGTTTGATGTGTGGGGCCGTGAGTGCAATGTGTATTAAAATATCGCGCTGGTTTAATGTTATGAGTTGAAGTTTAGCGTTTATAAAAATGGACTAAACCATAGTCAAAGTGGTTAAGGTGAAGACACCATAGTCGGGGTGCATTATTTAAAATAATTAAGGACCGAAATTAAAAGAGGCTCTTTATACAAGAGCTTTCGAAGTGAGATATGATAGAAGCACTTCATTAAAAGGACTAAAGGTACATATATGGTATTTGATGTGAATAACAAGTTTTGGGTGGAGAATCAAGGTAAAGAACGAAACCTTTGATAAAGAACTCTTGCCTAAGGATGAGTTTAGTTTAATGTAATAAGCCGAGGGTGGATTGTATGGTTTCAATAAAGGAGCATATTATATACATGAAGGTGTTTTATAACCTTTGAAGAAACGGTAAGAGAGAGTTGTAATTTGACCATTGATGAAAAAATAAAAGCTCCGTTTGTATATTTAGGTGTATGGCCTTATAACTTATGGTTAGTGAATTTGAAAGAAGTGTCTGCAAGATAATGGTTGAAAGTGTAAATGTGGGCATTGATTTGAATGATAAAGAGAAGATGCATTGCTATATGCACATAGGTAGAGGGAGAGTATTAATTTAATATCTCAAATCTCCAATTTGAGATATTAAAACATTCAGACATAGTTTATTTAATTTTCCAGTTCAAGAAATCAAAACAGCGTGATTTTGCCGAAATTGTGAATTTCTTGGGCATGAAAAAATTGAAGGCACTTTACACACAGATTGAGATTGAAATTTTGAGTAAATAGGGACTATGGGTTTTACCCCATTATCATTGTTCCTTCGGGTAGCCAGGCGCACCGTGTCGTGCCTTGTGACGACCGTGTCATCTTAACCCCTAACCCCTTAAACACTAATTCCCAACCCCTAACCCATTTAACCCCCTAAACCTCTAGTAAACCCCTAACCCATTTAACCCCTAAACCATAAACCTATAAACCCTTAACCCCTAACCCACTTAAACCCCTAAAACCTAAACCTATAAAACCTTAACCCCTAACCCCTTAAACCCTAAACCATTAAACCATTAAACCTAACCCCTTAAACCCTAAACCTATAAACCCTTAACCCCTAAAACCTAACCCCATTATCCCCTAACTTCTAACCCCCCATGCTCTTTAACTAAATCCCCAACCAATACCTTAACCCCTAACCCATTTAACCCCCTAAACCCTAAACCTATAACCCCTTAACCCCTAACCCATTTAACCCCCTAAACCCTAAACCTCTAAATCCCTAACCCCTAACCCCCAATCCCCGGCTAAGCCCTCCAAATTCGAATTAGCTTTGAAGAAGTAATTGTTTTCTTACTTCTATCTAATTCACTATATAATCAGATCATGAATGTGAGAAGGCTTCTGGTTGTAAGCATGGTTGTGGTATGCTGATGTTCAGACGAAAACTACAACTTGTAGCCCTTGATCTGCTAGGGGCCGGCTACCTTGATATTAATGGTGGTGTATTCATACTCCTTCTGAGTAACCAATAAAGGGTCAAGGAAATTGACCAATATGCTGTCAAGTTTTATCTTATCCATCTCTGGGGCAAGCTTCTTTTCGGCTAACTCCACTGCTTTTGATCTCAATTTTTCCAATTGATTCCTTCTCTCATATGATACCTGAGCCTTTGCCTTTCTCTTCCCTTCTAATTCTGTAATAGTGTCATAGTGATTCCAGCCAACTTCTTTGGAAAGCCTTCCTAGCACACAATACTAGGTTATGAGGGTATCATGTGTTTGTGGGTAATGCCATTATTACCATGTGTTTGTAGACTAATTAGTAAATTTTAGGAAAAACTTGCAAAATTTCTAATGATGATAATTGATGGTAACTCATGTGATTATGACCAGCTTGGAATAATGAGATGAACACAAAAAAGTGCTAGCTAAATACTTCAGGTGGTTGAGTGGAAGTGTCACAACAAGTGTAAGAAATCAATAAGAAGAGGCTGCTTATTTTAGAACATATGGAAGATGTTGGAATATTCATAACTTGGTACTCTAAGGGTATCCCTTGAATGAAAAAATCTATGGAAAATGGTTGTGGAATCATAGAATTATCTCCATACACGAACATTATGAAAATTACTATAAGGTCTATTTAAGGATGATTCATATAACGAAGAAAATATTGGCAATCAACTAATGAAGTTGAATAATTATGGTAATAATGAAAGTAATTTTGAAGAAACCTATAAAGTATGATGAAAGTAATTATTCTACCTAAAAATATTATATTTATTAATATTTTTTATTACTTATAAATAATAATTACAATGAAAAATTACAATGAATATTATAAGTAATGATTTTTACATCCAAAAATATTGATAAATTGTTTTTAAATAAAATAAAATAAGTTTATTTTGTAAAATATTACAGCATTTTACAATAAATATATAAAATAATTTAAATAAAATAAATTATTCACTAATGTTTGAGTGGGAAATTGTCATATGATTTCATGTCATAGTTTCAATTTTTTCCCGCTCAGCTTGTTCGACCTATTCAAATTTTCTTAATCGACCTATTCAATTTTTTTTCCTGCTCAGCTTGTTCGACCTTTATGCCTTCTTTCCCATTCTGCCCTATGATTCCATTCTGCCCTATTCAATTTTTTTTCCTGCTCAGCCAGCTTCTTTGCTTTTTGTTTTTCTCCATTGAATTCAAAGCTCCAGTGGGGGTCATGGGCTTCAAACCTGGGGCCAAACAGCGTTTCTGTGACAGCATGGGAGTCGGCTATTCTTTTATTGGTGGGGATTTGTTTGATCTTTTTCTGTATCAAACTTAAAGCAGCAGTGGGGCAACAAGCTTTGAACTTGGGCATCCTGTATTTTTATGTCTGCAAATACGGCAATGCAAGCGAAATTTACAGTTGTTTAGATAAGAAGTTGTATGTTCGACCTTTTTCTCATGAACTCTGAGCATGGAAAACAACCTCTGTTCGGAACTCTTAGAATCGAATCGAAGAGAAGTCGATGTTCAGAATCGAAGAGAAGTCGATTTTCAAACAACCACTATTCGAATAGTTTTGGTAGATCGTTCTATCAAACCTTGTGATGGATTGTCATTTTCCATTAATTAAAGTGCTTGGAAGGCTTGTTAGAAGAAAATTACAGGTTACTCGTAAGTGAATGTATGAATTTCTCAGTATATTGTTTATTTTTTCATTAAAAAAACAAGGTATAGCACATGGGGTTTCCAAATTTCAATAACAAAAGCCAATAAAAACACCTGACCACGACAAAGATCTTGGCATAAATATTGCTGAGGAAAAATGAATTTTCCCTAGTCGTTTGCAGTAGACAAGGAACATCACGGATTGAAGTTTTCTTGGAGCTATCTCCTCGTGTAAGTGTTTCAATCATTTCAAACTTTGTCTTCTATTTAAAATGAATATTTCAAATTTGTTTAATACAAGCATGATACATCTGTCTGGTGTATATTTTCCTCATTGAATTAGTAGATAATGAAGATTGATAGATCTGCACACTTTCTCATGTTTGTTTTACGGGAAAAATGATAGATCTGTACACTTATCAAGTTTGTTTACCCACAGTCCCACTTTCCTGTGCTGTAAATTTCATCCACCTTGGTCCTACTCAATTTTTTTTCTTTCAATTTCATTCATCAAATTTATTAAATTTGATTAATGAAATGCCTTTGACAGCCACATATAGACCAATACTAAAGACAGTCTGTACATAACCCCTGGACAATAAGACCTTTGATAATTTAAATAAAACACCCGAGCACACCGAGACTATATCTCTCTTTATTACAAACTCTGGTCTTTTTACAAAGCGCTTTTACTTATAATTGCAACCTTCCTTTGTACATTGTATCAAAAGGTAAATAATCCGACTTCAGCCCTTTTTAAATAACACTCTAAGGTTAACCAAGATATAGTGAAATACATCAACTTTCCGCCGCAAACCACAGGTCCACGCCTTTTATTTGATTTGTTCAAAATCTTGACCATAGACTTATAATACTAACGTCAATACATTAAAGGTCATTAATTTCTGACCTTAGCACTTAATGTTATATAATGGTTTGACCCTTTTTCACAAACTCCCACCTCAGCTTATAATAAAACCTTAATACAATGCACCAATCTTTAGGCTTGTATTATTAACCCGATTTCGCTATCAACACAACAATTTTAATATATATTTCGCCCATGGGCCCCACACCTCAAAAGTTAAATGAACGGATTTCAACATAATACAATCAGCCATACCTTAACTTATCTCCGGTGCAACTTATTGCGCGACTATCGTTTGATCTACCAGCCTCTTGATCAGAAGAACAAAGTTGATATCACGTTTTTTCCCCGGCTAAAGATTATCATTCCAAAAAAACGCGATGAGGGTGGTAATTTCCCTGTGACATGGCGCAAATGTGTTGGATCGGATTTTTTTGAAGTGGTTTCGTCCTAGGCCAAAAGCAGCGTGACAAAGGTGGTATCGGTTTCACAAACCCACTCCCGGTATTTGCACAGTACTTAACTCAGTTTCTCACTGCAGTTTAACATCTTTCTTGTCTTATTTCTACGCGTTAAATCTGGGGTTAATTCCTAATATAGTCGCTCCACTGATAACAAACAGTGTTATTTCCCCCAACAGACAGAGCTTCGCAATTCTCTGGAAACCAGAGTGTGACAATGGTTCATTCCTCTAATAGGGTCCTCTTCAACCTCTCTCGGATTCAATACATTCAATTCATTCAATTCAGGTGTCTATAGCATAAATTCAAAACCACACTATGTTCATGCAATGAACTTCTCTTTGCCTTATACAGGGATTCCTTATAAAGGTTCTGCCCCTTGTTCATTTGTCCATCGACAAGCCAACCGCACAGGACTTCAATTCATAGGGTTGCATTCATTCAATAAACAACAGATCACCGATATGAATGCCGAACTCTTCCATGACGTATAGGGCGCAATTAAACCCCAATTACAGAGGGTTCCTGCTTACAAAAATGGAACAACTAACTCATCCTATCACAATTAGTTCAAGCGGTCAATACCTGCAAATTTCAACCAGTTAATGACACAGAGTTCCGCATTTACTACAAAAACTCAGAGTGCACTTGGAAAAGTAGTCATCCATCCATTTGTTTAAGTAGCCACGCAGGAGGAGCGCTGAAGACTAATATCACAACTCTGGGACCTCTTTTTCTTCCTGTTAGTGAGAAATTACTTTTCTTTGCCAGCGTTGTTGGGAGAAAGGTCTTCAATATGAATATAAAACCCTATATTCTAGATTTTAAGCTTTCATTTGATCATTTTTGTATTCATGTTGGAGGAAGAGCAGTGATCTATGAGTTTTAGAAGAACTGTCATCTCAAGCCAATACATGTATAGGCTTCGAGGATTACTCTACATCTCTTTGGAAACACGTCCCGAAGCTCAATTTGTTATGTATGTATGCAAAAAGGAAATTAGATTTGGTAGATTGCTTTGGAAGTGGATTCAAGTGAAAAAATGTTGTTTGGAAAGCACTTCGAATAGTGAAATCACCGACTGATAGTCCTTGGGATGATTTCATTGATTGATTATACAATGAGAAACCAATGAAATGAGTTGAAACTCTAATACATCCATTTCAACCTCAGATCTGGGTGTATCTCCTAGATATGTATGCACTTTCGAGTTCTAAAATCTTGGTATTTTTTATTGGTCCCCATTTCAAGTTATCTCACATGGTTTAGCTTTGAAATCCATTTGATCCACTTCTTCTCCATCCATAATTTATATAAAAGACCCTATAGGCATCTCCACAGCCTCATTCGAGAGGGCATAACCCTTCATGTTTAATTCTTTGAGCACATGTGTGAAGGAGGTCCATTGAAAGGACTGAAGAGGTTCTCTAATATCCTAAAGCAAGGGTTGAAGGAAGACATTCTCAACATCCACCTTATTGTTTTAACCGAGTCGACTACGAACTTAGAATCTCCCATAACTTGCAATTTCTTAAAATATTTTTGTGATGCAACAATAACAAAGTACACATAGCAATAAATTATCCCCTGTTGTTTGATCCCCTCCCAAGGGAATTTCTTGCGTGAAATAAGTGACACTGAGATAAATACAATAACACATTGACTTTGTGTTTTGACATATGAACTTTATTGCCCATCGAATTCTAAGCCAAAGATCCGAGGATGAATTCTCTATTCTACATCAACAACTGGAGGAATTGCAATTCTCCTTTGGTCAAATTCAATACGGTCCTTCCTCATCCAACAACTCTGTCAATTTTAATAGGTTTTTTGTCCCTGACCTTCACACATAGGCTCCTGTTAAGGAGATGGGTATAGCCCATGGTGATTCTACCCATCAGTCTACAAAGTAGTATGTTTGTTAAAGCTTGTAAAATTTTGAGAGTATTTTGGAAAGTGTTTACTTCTATGTATGTTAGTTTTGACTTGGTAGATTTCGGTGTTTCATCTAAGTTTGAATTTTCAAAGGGATTTGTCAGGTAATGGATTTCAATTTTCCCACATGTCAAGCTCAGGAATTTCTCATCAATAGCTGCTGGACTAGATGCACCAAATGCGAGAGGAGATCCAAGTTTTTTAATTAAAACATAATTAGCTGGTCTTTAGTATCACAACAACCATGGGGGTTCTTATTTACCACCAAAGTCTAATCCAAAAATCTAAGGATGAACTCTCCAATCGGCATCAACAATTAGAGGAATTGCAATTCTCTTTTGGTCAAAGTCAATACAGTCCTTCCTCACCCATCAGCTCTTTCAGTTTTATCAAGTTTGTTGTCCCTAGACTTAATGAACAGGCCCCTATTAAGGATATGGGTATAGCCCATGGTGATCCTACCCATCAATCTACAAAGTAGTATGTTTGTTAAAGCTTGTAAAATTTTGGGAGTATTTTGGAAAGTGTTTGCTTCTAGGTAAATTAGTTTTGACTGAGTAATAGGCTGGCATTTTGGGGGCATTGGTAGCTTGGAAAATCTCTTTTTTTTTAGTCTACCAGCTAGTCTTTGCAACCTCTTGATGTATATTGATGTAACAGTTGTGCTCCAAATGCATATTTTCACTTAATATAAAAATTCTCATTACGATTCCTCCTTACATTTATTCATAGGATTCACAGATGGATCTTTCGGTAACAAAAAATTTAATAACTGTATAAATGTGAACAAGTGTGGAAGATTATATGTTTGTTTTTGAAGTTTAGTATAATATATTTTTACTGTTGAGCTATTTATAATAATTCATGTATTGTGTTTGGAAAATGCATGCATTTGATGCTTTGTTATCATCTTTAGGGAGGCCCATTTACATGCTGAAATTGGGCCAAATTTACAAAGTAGTATGTTTGTTAAAGCTTGTAAAATTTTGAGAGTATTTTGGAAAGTGTTTACTTCTATGTATGTTAGTTTTGACTTGGTAGATTTCGGTGTTTCATCTAAGTTTGAAGTTTCAAAGGGATTTGTCAGGTAATGGATTTCAATTTGCCCACATGTCAAGCTCAGGAATTTCTCATCAATAGCTGTTGGACTAGATGCTCCAAATGTGAGAGGAGATACAAGTTTTTCAATTAAAACATAATCAAGTTTGTTGTCCCTGGACTTAATGAACAGGCCCCTATTAAGGATATGGGTATTAGCCCATGGTGATCCTCACCCATCGGTACCACGAAAGCGAGATAAGCTTTGTTAAAAGCTTGTAAAATTTTGGGAGTATTTTGGAAAGTGTTTGTTTCTGAGGTAATGTCTAGTTTTCACTTTGAGTAATAGAGCCTGGCATTTTTGACATTGGCGGCTTGGAAAATCTCTTTTTGTTTTAGTACTGCCGGCTAGTCTTTGCAACCTTCTCGATGTGTATTGATGTAACAAGCATGGCTCCAAATGAAAATTTTCACTTACTATAAAAATTCTGCATTTCATCGATTTAAAAAGTAAAAATGCAATGTGAGTATTAATTCAACTTCATGTTCATCGTTGTTGTTGTATTGACCTTGCACCCAACAAACTACATTGTTGCTTTTGAACCAATATAACATCACCTTTATGGATTTGTTTAGGTGAAAGTAGCACTCCTATCACCCAAGTTAATAATTTCTACGCATCAAAATTTCACATGCTAAGGCCATAAACAATCATGCATTATGCCATTTTGATCCATGCATTTTCTAAAAAGAGTGGAACATCACTGAAAATGGTTCTGGCATTTGAATAGGGTCTTTTTATAAGGTGTGCTTAGTGCTATTGCAAGTTGGTTCCAGTGCAAAGGACTGATTTGAGACAAAGGCGAGAGAACATGTGTTGCCTTTGGTTTTAAAACTGAAAGTTCACATCCTTGTTTAAAGTTCAAAATACTTATTTTTTCTAGATTAGTACATATGTCTCAACTACATAACCACTTTTCACTGCTAATATTTACTTTTGTTATTCATAGTCTACATTCAAACAGCAAAGAGGATCAGATTGCCGGCGGGAAAGTTCGGCATTACATGCGATTCTCAGAGTATCAAATCTCAAATGTTATGCCCGGAAAGTGAGACCTAAAATGTTCTCAAATGTCATTTCAAAAATCCACAGACATCCTGCTTGCCATCTCCTAGTGGGCCTATTATTTTAGAGAACCCAGCGATCCACCCATGAGGTTGTCCCAAAACACTGGCTTGAGATCCACATGATGTTGCACATGTTCCTACATAATCGCGTTGCTACAGCATGCACTCTTGAGATTTCAGCTTTCATGCCTTTTGATTCGGGGAGATCCTTGTCTAATTATATCTTTTGTGAAATGAGAGAGTAAAGAGCTGCTTTGCTCAAAGTGAGCCTGAAGCCGATCTCAAGAGCTTTCTTCTTTTTCTACAGGAACTGGAATCCCGAATGCTTATGAAGATCTATATTGTAAGGGAGATGTGCAATCATGCATACGAATCCCTCTCAAAGGCACAACACGTGGAAGGTTTAAGCTTAGTATCTCTAGGAGCCGAGACCTCGGAGAGGGGGAGATGTAGGAAGATCCTTTTCACTTTAAATCTTGCAATTTGTTTGCTTTGAAATTTCACGAAATTCTTCAAAAGTTTACGTTTACTCTTGTTTTTTATAGCAAGCATAGCATTGTGGAAAGTTTTTAAAGCATCAAATTCTCCACAACTTTCCGTAAGAAAGTCTTCTTATCCAAGGATCAATAACATCGGGATCACTTTGATTTATTTACGGCCATCCAAATTGCTTTCTTGCCTCTCATAGCATTTGACCTATGATTATATCCACTTTGAGCTATGAAATTCTCCTTTGGCATGTTTTCTTCCTCCTCACATTTATTCACAGTGATTCATAGATGAATATTTGCTAGACAAACAATTTAATAGCTGGACAATGTGAACAAGTGTGAAAGATTATGTGTTTGTTTTTGAAGTTTAGTATAATATATTTTACTATTTGACACAATGCAAGCATTTTCATGCTTGTTATCATCTTTTAGATATTTGGGGTGTTAGGGAGGCCCATTTACATGTTGTCTCTGCAAAAGCCGGATAGAACCCATTCTATAGCCAACCATAGTAACATCAAGCGTAGAGAGCTTTCCAAACCATGTCAAAATGGGAGCTAATTTATCGATACAAATTTGGGAAATGAATCCCGTCAGAATTGAAACCACAAGTGGCAAAGAAACGATGATCCCTCATGCTTCAACGAATGTCGAGTGCAAGGAGAGAAATCTCCAATCCACGTCGCAGCTTCCCCAGTGTAATGTCAAGTCGTCGTAGGTGTCCATGAATCTCCGAGTTTATTTCCATGTTGCACTAGTGTATTACCCTCTCACCATGTGCATATTTCCGTGGATGCCAAGTGTGGTTCGAATGTGAAGGGAGGCAAGCTCCCTCCAAATGCAACGCTGGATTACGTGTGTGACAAATCCCCTCAAAAACACGTGTACATGCCTTTGCGTGTATACGCTGAGTCGGGCACATGTAGATATTGTGGAAGAGTCGAAATTAGAGTGGAGAGTCTGGGAATTATTAACCACAAAATTTGAAAAATGTAATCCACGACTCTAACCAAATCCGTGGCATCGAGATCGAGGAGAGGCGGGAATTATTTCGCACAAAGATTTGAAAAATGTAATCCACGACCTCGCCAACGCGGATCCGTGGCATGAGATCGAGGAGAGCCGGGAATTATTTCCACAAAATTGAAAATGTAATCCACGATACGCAACCAAATCCGTGGCATGAGATCGAGAGGAAAAGTCGAAGATATTTCCCACAAAATTTGAAAAATGTAATCACGACATGTCAACCAAATCCGTGGCATGAGAACGAGCTTGTTGTGCGTGAATCTCTTCATTTTTATTTTTTACATGTTAACTGTTCATCGGTATTGCGACGATTCATAAGCGTCGGAATAGCGACGCTATGTTTTTTAATATTTTGACATTTTCTTGAAAGCACCGACGCCTTTATCGTCGGAAGAGCGACGCTATTTTTTTTAATATTTTTACTTTTCGTCGGAAGACCGACGTTTTTTCTTAAATATATTTAACTTTTTCATCGGTGCAGCGACGTTACATAAGCGTCGGAAAAATGGCGTTCTACACGCTTCGATGATATTTAGTTAGAATTACAATGGTTTGTAAAACGTTGGAAGCGATAATGTCGGAATTACGACGTTTTTTGAAAACATGAAAAGTGTCGGAAGATCAACGAGTTGGTGATTGTCGGAAGACCAACGCTTTTTGGTTTGTCGAGACCGACGCTTATCAAACATCGGAGTGCGCACCTGTGCAAAACATCGGAAAAAGTGTCGGTATTGCGACACTTTCAGAAAAGTCATTGGACTGGACGTAATGGCTAACCACATTTTGTCCGGCCTCAAACTTTAGGTCTTGCGAGGACTATGTGTCGGAATAGCGATGAAGTGGCCGTCGAACAATTGGGCCAAATTTTCTAGTGTTTGGATGAGATGCTTTACGCTGCCTTTGTGTAGTGATTGCGTCAATATGTGCAGTCTCTTCATCACAAATGGCAAGTCATGCTTGATCTCTTCATCACAAGCGAAGCTTCCCTCTCTCTATGTTTTGGATCTCTCAGTTGATTGGAAACGAGGTCCTTAAGTTTCGAAACTCTCTTCGGAGACTAGCACTATACGACTCTTTCCTCTATAGAAAATATTTCTCCTTCGAAGTTTCTAAGCGGTCCCCACGTAGCCTCTACGTGGTTGGATTTGCACTACCATCTATGGTATTTACGCGCTCTCTGCTTTACTCTCAAGATCGAGAAACTCTTCCAACCAAAAATTATCCTTTCCCCTCTTTGTGAGGAATCCTCTTGATCAATCTTCTCCCGAGAGACTGCTCACTAAATAAATTCGATCTCGGATTCCTTCTCCATCTTTCTCTATTTTCTAAATGCTGCAAAGTCTCTTAAAATCTTCACATTGAGACTTCAACGACTGATATTAAATCATTAACCATTGGCTAATATTAACTTGAATTGCTCTTTGTATTATTTAAAATATTCACACTCTGTTTTAATTATTTTTAATTTATTGAGTTTAGACTTAGGGTCCCTGTTAAAAATAATTAATTATTTTCATAAAACATGATTTGGGTGGAAGTTCCCAAAACTCTTTCTACGGGTTCTTTGGAATACATGTTACTAATCCTCCTCAAATTTTGAGACTTGAGAACATCGATGCTACAAAAAATAAACACTCCCTCTTAGCGAGAAATGTTCTCTAGCAATACATCCAATTGAAGTGCGCTCGAATTCTACAACATTTCCCTCTACGTTGTTGATGTCGCCACATCTTGTTTCCACCAACATTACATTGTTGCATTTGTGTTATTTTTGATCCTGCATATCGTTGTCAAGTGCTCGCACTATAAATCCCCTTTTATCTCATTGTTGTAATTGAGGACCCATCTGCACTGCGCAGAAACGGGTTCTTAACCATACCCATATGCTCCCCGGAACTAAATGAACTTAGATCTTCCTAAAGGCTTGGTGATTACGTCGCGCTACCTAATATCTGAGTGGGAGCATACGTGATTGTACTACCCCATGCTAAATAGAGTATCTGATAAAATGACATACGATATCTGATTTGTTTTTGCCCGATCATGAAATATTGGATTCTTAGAGATTGATACAACCTCGATTGTCACGATGAAACACTAGTTGGTTCCATCCTCTTCCTAAACGAGCTCATGAGAAGCTTCCTAAGGCATATGGCTTCACACGTTGTTGTGCTAGGCGGCATATATTACTGCGTTTCAACTAAAGCTTAGTGCTACCAAATTTGACTTCTATTGCACCGAGAGATCATTCCCGATCCAACACTCGAAATCGTGTGCTCGTAGGTACTCTTTTCGATTTACTACCTTTCGTCTGTGTCATCTGCGATCTCTCGGGTATATTTGAACCCATATCCCGACTATTCTACGCATATATCGAGAATGTGCCTGGTTGATGCCCAATATAACCTTTTTAGTTCCACCTGCAATTGAATAAGGGTGTTTTACAACGAAACAAATGTTTGGCCTCGTGTTGACCGGATACATGAGTGACCCAATGAGTACGTACGTATAAGGTAGGGTCCACTTCCTTGTCCCCCGATGCATCTATTTTCTTCTAGTTGGTGATCATAGGCGTCGCCATGGACTGAAAATCCCTGCATTTTGAACCTTTTCATAATTTTTTGTAGCATGTCTTCCTTGTCCTAGGAATATCTCTCCATTCTTACGCTGTATACTTCCAACCCTAGAAAATAATGCATCAACCCCTATATCCTTCATGTCAAATTCTCGCTTCTAGATTCTTCTTGAAGTCCTTTATGATCCTATATGAGCCTTTAAGAAACATATCATCTAGATATAATACCGGGGATTAGAGGCTCATTCTCCACCATTAAATAGTAGATATTGGCATCTACATCACTCTTGACGAATCCTAATTGTCGCAAGTAGCTATCAATCCAACCATACCAAAGCTTTGGGTGTCACTTGATCCCAAACAAAGAAATTTCTTCACTCTACATACATGAGTTCTCTTCTCTTGAGTTTCGAAACCTTTCGATGCTGCTCTATGTGCACACTTCCTCTTCTATCACCCCATTCGAAGAACGTTGCCTTGACATCCATATAGTGAATATCCCATCCCATCTAAGCTTCTAGGGATATAATAGATGCGATGGAGGTGTATTCAGATATACGGGTGAAGGTCTCCTCATAGTCAATTCCTTCCTTCTGTGCATTCCCCTGCGATGAACTTGGCCTTATACTTCTCCACGCTACCATTTGCGGTCACAATTGATCTTGTAGATCCATCTTGATCCTACAAACTGATCTATCCTCAAGTCTAGGTACAACTTCCCCGGACATCATTCGTCATGACAGAAATGTACTCTTCTACCATGGCATCCGCCCATACTTGGTGCTATGCCCGACTTCCTAGCCTGGAGGGTTCTTCTGTCTGTGTGCCAATGCTTGGTACCGTCGGAGTTGCTACGTTGCCTCTTCTTTGTTATGGGAGCTCCAGTGAAATCCTTTGCGTCCTTAGTATTTGTCCCTGGTTTCCTCCCTCTTGGTTCTACCACTATTGGTAGGAGGTTCTCTCAATTCCTCCTCATGTTGTTGTTGTTCCATCTGCACGAGAAAGCGCCAAAATATTTCTCCTCCCATGGTAATGATGATGGTATCGGTCATTGTACTCAATCTTGGTGTTTGTCCTCCCTTCTACCCCTATTGATGTTGGACTAAAGGAACTTCTATTGATTGATACTGCGTAGGCATCTCATGATATTTCCTAAAATCTCTATCTTCCTTGAACTTAGCATATCGCCTTACTAAAATTTTTCCCACTTCTAGGAATGTATATTCCATATGCTTTTTGAGGTCTCGCTATATCCTACGAGATACCCATTTTTGCTGATTTGATCGGTTTACTACGCTTTTCTATCTGGCACATGATAATATGCCAAACTTCTAAATATCCGGAGTGACTCACTTTTGGCTTCTCCTTGTGAAAACTCCTTCAAAAATTTTTCTTCCCCAATGCTCTATGAGGGGTTATATTATGAATATACACAATTGTAGTTTATATGCCTTTGCCCATAAGAATCTAGGCAAGTCTAGGTCATATAACATGGCTTTTCTACCCCAAAAATATTTTCTTCCACTCTGCTACACTATTCTATTGCGGATTGTATGACTTTTTTCACTATCTCTTGATGCCCTCCTTTACGCATAAATCTATGAAGTATATGTCTATATATTATCCACTATTATGCGAGCACAATACCTTTAATTTCTTCCTTGTAATGTTCTCCACGAGAGCTTTAAAATCTTCGAACCAATCAAAGACCTCATCCTTGGTATTTAGGAAGTAGATCTAGGTTTTCTGGAGTATTCATCAATGAAGATGACAAAATATTCGCCAATGTTGAGAGCTCTAGTGGACATTGGGCCAAAAATGTATGAGTGTATCAATCCTAATATGGCTTTTTGCTCGGTTATCACTTTGGAAATGTTTCCTTAATGTACTTTCCTAGTACGCATCCTTTGCATATGTAATCATGTTTTGTATGCTAAGTACGGTACTTCAATAGCACAGTCACTCTAAGCATCCTCAGTGCTCCATGGTGAAAATTTCCCCATTCGCCTATGCCATAGTTCATTAAAATTTCTTTCGCCATCGAGATTTCTACCTATCGGTGCCATAGGAGACTCGAGCTACAATCTATATACTCTATTGCTTCGAGATCCAATTTGCCTCTTCTTCTTCTAGCTCGGATGTTTGGACGTATACCTTCTTTCCATTGAAGTATATCATCGTATCCCTTTGTCTTTTAATTAGGGAAACTGAAATCGATTCATTCCTAGCCCCGGCACTTGCAACATTAAAATAGTGTTTTGATGTTAATTCATGCCTTCATGCGAAATGTTATGGTGCCTCTCCCTGTGGGATTGGAGTTTTTGTTATGTGTTCCCATAGTGATCTAGAATTCCATATTCTCTTCATTAGCTTGATATCTATTCTCGTACTCCAGTCATGTGAGGTGAAGCCTCGTCTATCAATGTACCAAACACCTCCGTGAATCTCACGAACTTGAAAAACATGTGAAGTCTTCTTCCAATCCTAGAAGACAATTCGAGGAGACATCTAAACTTTTCTTACTTATTTATGTTATTTTTCCTTCGATTTATGACACTTTTGCGGTCTCAGAAAAAACTATGTCCTCCCGAAGACCGTTCATCGAAAAAAAGAGAGATTCTCTCACAAAGAAGTGTCCTTACGGATTTGGATTGCGCAATCCTTTAGGGAAATTTTGATTCACTCGCCTACGTAGTCTTTTGGTCTCCTTCTTTCGTTTAGCACTAGCTCTTCTATATTTGTTGCTCTAGTACCATGTAGAAAATTATACTATCTAGAATCCTACTACAATAGATGATTAGAGTTCTTCTATTTTTAAATGAACAAATTATTTATCGCGTGCTATGGTAAATATCAAAATAAAATACACTACAATATTCACAATTTCTTTTGCGAAAAGTAAATACAAGGAAAAATACTAGCATGAGTATAAAAACATTAACAAAGTTATTTTTGGACAAATGTCCCCGGAAAAATCCCAATGTGGGAAAAATAGTGCATCATTTGAGGGTTTGTATATTATGCGGTATTTTTTGAGTACAAATCTATGATTGTTGAAATTGACAAATCATACAAAGGAAAAATGACCAATAAAATCTCGTGAGAATATCTCTCCGCCACGGAGACCGTGCATCGACCTTAGCTACGGATGAGCTACTATGCACTACCTGCGTGCAATGATTTGTGTCAATCTTCATAGTCTCGTGTCACAAATGAAGTTTCCCTCTCCCTCCCTGCGTTGAATCTCTTTGCTAAGCGGAATAGAGGCCCTTATGGCTTCTCGAAACTCTTTTCGAAGATTGGAACTATGCCCTAAATGTTTCCTCTATAGAAAATCGAACTCCCTTTGAAGCTCTATGCAATCCTTGTGTAGCTTACGCATGCTTCGGGATGCTTGTGCTGCCCTCTGCGGTCTTTCTACTTGCATCCTGCCTTTGCACTCTTCGGATTAGGAAACTCTTTCGGCCGAAATTATCCTTTCCCCTCTGCTGTGAGAATCCTCTCGATCGATCTTCTCCCTAAGCCTTGCTCACTAAATAATTTCGATCTTAATATTCCTTCTCCGTCTTAGTGTGTTTTCCAAATTCCCCATCGAGTCCATCTTTAAATATTCTTGTTGAGACTTCAACGATCGAGATTAAATCATTAACTAATGGAAAATATTAACTTGAATTGATCTTCATCTTCTCCTAGAGTATCCACTCTTCTGTTTTAATTAATATCCTTTAATTATTTTAATTTCTAAGTTTAGACTTAGGGTCACATTAAAAACTAATTAATTATTTTTCATAAAACATGATCGAGTGGAATTTAGAAAAACAATTTTTTGTTCTTTGGAATACATGTGCCTAAGCCTCCCACCAAATTTTCAGACTTAGATCACATCCGATGCTACCACAAATCAACAATACGAACTCTACTTATGAGAATATTTCAATTTGAGAGTATCCCTGATGTCTGATTATGTAATTATGAATACCTCCCTAGTTAAGAGGGAGTGTTGAAAAATGTAACTAGGTTTGGTCTTCATAATTATCATTGTACTTGTGTCAATATATATTTGATGTAAAAGCAAAAGAAAAATAAATTATTATTATTATTATTATTTTCATTAGTGAGAGCATGTTCTTCATGTTTCTAGGGTTTATTGAGTCAAAATATTTTTTTTCTTAAGTCAAAGTCCCATTTGGACTATTTGTAAGAAAATAAATTTTTTTATTTTGAGTCAAAAGAGTCAATTTTCGTCGACCACAAGACCAAGTCGGCCCTCTAGATGGACAAGTCAACCATCCCATCAAGCTGTGGCTCTTCATATGGTTGAAAAACTATATATTGGCAAAGTCGCACTCCAACATTTTGGCAACTAATTCGATTTAAGTGCTAAGAAAGAAGAAAAATCAACGTAAGAGTAAAATGAGGAGAGTGAAGTCTAAGGAGGAAAGACAGTCTTATTTTTCTATCCTAATATGTCCACATGTGCGATTATTCTTTGTGATTTTTCAAAATTATTCTGGGCCGAAATTTCAAGGCTCGAAGATTTTAGGTGCCCTGAATTTTTAGTTTGACCGAATCGAAATTTGACCAACATTGACTTTGATAACATTGATTTGGTGGAAGAGACTTGGAGGAGGGATGACTTGGTTCTTTGTGTCGTTTGTCTTGGTCTTGGTCTTGGACCTTGGATATCTCACTTTTATCTAATTATATAAGAGTATTTTCTTGGGTTTTCCCCCTATAGGGTTCCTTGACTTGGAGCCTAAGTTCCTATGTTTTTTGTCTCTCATGATCTTGATTTTGTATTTTGGTAATTTATTGATGTAGTAGAAGAACATATTAAATTAAATAGGAATCCAACAACTATTCACAAGTAACTATCGAGATAAATCACCCTAATTTTTTAAATCATATTTATTTCTAAACATGTTTTTGTTGCTATGACCACATGATAGGGACCTAATGACAACATTTTTCCACGAATTTGCCACTAAGTGTTTCTAGCTAAGTCAACACTATCCTGTTAGCCACTACATCAATGTGATTGGTAAGCTCATATAGGTAAAGATTTATCATTTACTTGCATTACTTCAAATTACATGTGACATGTGACATTAACTATACGTTACGGTGGTCGACGACCTTCATTTCAATGTTTGTTAGTATTGTAGCTTTCTAAGATATACCATCGATACTTTGATTCGACCACGATGATCAATCAAACCTTTGCATGCAAAATATCACTTCCAAATGATAATACCACTGCTACCCTTTCTACTCACGTGACCACTTCAAATCTATTTGGCATATCTACACACGTTCTAATTATAGCCCGAGATTAATTAATACCTTGCTTTAACTAAAAACTTGCCAATTTATATGAGCCCAACATCCTCCTTCCAAAAATGATTGCATGCACAATTGTTGCACCTACAACATTGTTTTTGGATTAGCAATTAGAGTCTGGGAGAATAATAATGCCACATGAACCAAATTTTATCGATTCATTAAGGGATTATCCAAGAGCTTTATAGGATATTCCGGAAAAGTAGGTTGGGTAAACATATTTCAATAGATTTCACGGATTCAACGAGCATATTGCTTTATAAATTCACACTAAATTTGAATGCACAAGGTTTCGTAGTTAGAGAAGTATAGATAGTTTTTATAGAGGAAGTCATCGCCGGGATGACAACCTTACCTCAAATAGGGATGCGATGGTTTAGCAAAAGAGCTATGAGTTCCTACGATCGAGGATGCATTTTTACAAGGAGAGGAGATAAGAAAAAAAGGGGAGAGGTGTATCTAGAACCTCACTTCCACACACCTAAGAATATGTAGCTTATTTTATTCGAGAATTTCATCACCCATGAAGGACGCTTTGGGATCATTTTTCATTATCACTTCTAACTATTGCACACTTGTGTAGTAGGAAGTTGGTTAATATGCCCTACTTCCTTATGAAATCGATGGAAACATATGGTAGAGGTTGCTTTGAAATTCTAACACATCATGAAACATGTGTAACCAATCATGGTTTTTATTAATCTCATCATCATTGATTCCACGGAACAAAAAGAGAGTAAATGGGCAAGGATGTTAGTCACTACTAGAGTATAAATTCAAGAGAGATTGAAGAAAGTGAGTCTATGGAAAAGGGTGGAAAATGTTGAAGTAGAGGAGAAGGGATGAAGTAGGAGAGGTGATTCCTGCTATTAGACCTTCTAAAAACTCTTAGGAGGATATTCTATAGAAACCCTTCCTGCGATTCACCCGTGACAAAAGGATTCACTAACTAAGAAAGGAATGCATGATAAAACACTAGTGGAAGTTACTAGTGAACTATTAGAAAATTATGAATATGGGGAATGTCCTATTAAGGAAGAGAAACCCCCACATAAGAAAGTAAAGAAGAGAAAATTGAGAAGTCCGTGGGAAGAATTTTCCGAAGAAAAGGGATTAAAATTGTTGTTGCACCATCACTCCTTGCTCCAAAAATCATCCAAAACCCATATTGCTACTATAGAAGAATTGAATAAATTAGAGGAGAATACAAGAAAGCATATGGAGGAGGAATCTAAGTAGAAACAAGATGATACACCCCCACCCCCGCTCATGGTAAATCCAAATTTGACCTCTTGTCTCAACAAGTTGAGGATTTAAAAAAGAAAATGAAAATGAGAAATCAGCTTGTTATAATTAACGAAAAATATTAGACCCAAGAAGCACGTGAGATTAGGAACCCTAGTCGAGTAGTAGAAATGGTGAATATTCCTTCTCCTCCCTCTTAAATTAGAAAGGTTTGAAAACCGTTATGTAAGGTGTGTGAGGAATTGCTATAGAAGATGATTATGCGGGGGCAAGTTATTCAAATTCATGTGATTATTTAGGTAGGAGTACGGCAGAAATTTAAATGGAAAAGGTGAAATTTTAGGTTGCACCACAAGAACCTATTGAAATTGTTGTTTGACACACAAGAACCAACAACTAAATCAAAGCACCACTGAGGAAATAAAATTGTTGATACACGAAGAACAATAGATGAGGTAGCTCCAAATGGAGGTAAAGGAAGAAGAAATGGAAGAACAAGGAAATTTCATAAATGTGTTGAAGACATTGTTGTAATACTGATAGAGACAATACGACCTAAAATTGAAGAGCACTTGAATTTAGTATTTTTGCATGTTGAATTGGGAAAATGGATGACGAGTGGCAGTTTCTTCTAAAAAAGGGAGTAATTTATTTAAGTGAGCATAAGAAAAAAATTTGATGACCTTAAGGAATCTAGAGATGAGGAATTGACACCGAATATTAAAAAGGGACAAGGTCAAGGAGGAGAGAAAGAATGTGTAGGAGTTGCATGAAAAAATTCTATAGCTAGTTGAAGACAGGAACCGATGTATGGCCTTGCACTTAGCATATTGAGTTGTAGGAGACCCTATCCTTCATATCACTTATTCTTACAAGAAAAAAAATTTCCTTTTCGGATAATAGTAGTGAAAGAGAAGAGGTCATATAAAATGACTAAAAATTATATCCTTCCCTCGATACATTTCAGCAATTTGGTTTGTGGAGCAACATTTGTTGGCGAGTTGCGTCTGCATCATTTTTGATTTCTTTGGAGAGAAAAGCTTTAACTTTTTAACTTATGTAGGAGACATCCAAGCTGCTGAATTCACCTATTTTATGCGGATCAAATTAGTTGAAAGGAAAATAATGACATTGTAACAACAAAACTAGAAGGCAAGCCATTGTATATTCAAAATGAGCTTGGTTATGTTTGTAAAGGTATTAAAGCATATAAAAAATTTATTACAATCTTCGAAGAGAAGGGATAAGGTCATGGAATTTAGGAATAAGGTCCTAAAACATTGTTTCAAGAGCATTGAATTGGTGCGGCAAGGAGCATTGGATGGGAGAAATTTAAGGTGGTAAGTATGTGACAAAAAGTTGAAAAATGGGGGACTCTTATTGCTTCTAAATTCTAGGATTCCTATATATTTAGATTGTATCATAATATGTGGGCCCAAGTGACTTGGGCTAAGATTCGTATTCCAATTGATTTGAATCCTTGTATTCAAGTTTTATCATTTGTATCATTTGAAAGCGAGCAAATACGAGATGTGGTGGCTAGATTTGATCATCACTCGTAGTTACGGAACTTTCATATAGTGGCATAACAATAGCACAGAAATTTTTCATAATTGCACCCACAACATGCCTTGAAATTTGACTAAAGGGTTTTGACATGAGGACATGTAGTTGCTTCGAGTTGGGGGGAGATGTTGGGATGTGGAATTAACATCCCTTTCACCTTCATTTGTCCATATTTTCCACCATCTTTATCCATCTATAGCCCTCTTTATAGGGGTTGATACTTTGTTCATAGTACTATATTTTCACGACAACACCAATAAGATTCATTGCGGAGTTTGTCACATAGTCGTAGTTAATCTAGATCATTGTGTCAACAAGGAAACTACTTCTTGATTACGCCAATTGCGATTATGACAATTATGAATTGTTGTTGTTGGTCTCCCACTATTTGAAGATAATGTTGTAACATTATTTTATTCTCAATAAATTGTTGTAATTTGTTATATAAGGCTCTCAAATTGACAACTTTGAGAATCGAAGATTCTCATAGCAGATTATGATCTTAAGAATAGAGATGGTGTAATCTATAAATACGAAATCCCTATGCCTCATGCGAGGGGTACCGAGACTCTTTGTATTTTTGTGAAACTTTGTATATACAATCATTTTTCTAATATTAATGCAAATTCTATGGTCTCATGCTTTATGATATCTCGTTGACTTAGCTTGTGAGTTGTGTTAGGTCCCCAGTAGTAAGGAGGAAGGACCCTCCTCTTTAGCAAGGATTGTTGTGATAGTAAGGTAGTGTTGAAATTTGTTTAATTTACTCTTAGTTGTGTTTCATGTTATTTTACTATTAATCTTACGGATTTCGATTGATACATTGCAATTAATAATCTTTATTGACATGCAAAATAGTTGAATTTGATTATTGTTGTAATCACACATGTCCTAGATCGGTCCATTTATCGATACGTGCTATTTATTATTTTATTGTTACGCACCTTTAGGGTTTTTCTAGATGCATTGTTGTGTTTTCTGTTATAGTAGGATTGCACATGATTTGTGGAGTGATGATTGCGCGTGAGTTCTTCTTATTTGGTGAGGATTTGGTTGAATTGCTTTTTTGCAATTCTTTCTAGGAGTGTTGTTTCCTTTTTTTGTAAAGAGTGATCTCGAGTGATTTTATTATGCAAGTTTGCCTTCTCTGTCAAGACTGTGTGCAGAGTGCTTTTTGATGTTGAAGTGTGACAATAATGATTTTGGCATGTTGAGAGTGAGCATTGACAATGACTTGATTTTGATTGTGTGTCATATTCATGGAGAGTTTGTAATTAGACAATGTTAGTTTCTACTTGCATATACTTGGCATAATAAACTTGAAATAAAAAAACCTACCATGGTTGACAATTTATGTATGAGTGTAATTGATTGATCTCAATTAAAAGATAATTAATTCGCCCAACAACTACTTTCATCAAGTTTGTGCAATGATGGAAATCACATACTTCTAGTAAACTAACAATGACATTGAATAAATTGAACATCATCATGCCCTTGAAGATATATGCAAACCAATCATACATGATACGCAAACATATAATATTCCTATAAGTTTAAGGGTGGTCCTTAGAGTTCTAAAATGATGGAGGGGTTTACACTCTCCAATTTAAGCCATGTGATGTTGTTACTTAAGAGAAACAATGGAGTTGCTTGTTTGAGAGGCATGGGGTTTCTACTATAATTAGCATGCTAAATAGTCTAGAATTTGATAGATTAGAAGTCATTTGAGTCGCAACAACCTTATTTTGATTGAAAATTCTTACTAACCACCTAATTTCAGCCTACTTCAACTTCAGGATTATGTTGAGTGAAACTTTAACTTGAACCATGAAAGGCATCAAAAGATTGTCTTAAATTTCAACCTTCTTCAACTTCAAGATTATGTTGAGTGGTAAGAACAACTAAAGGAGAGTGAGGAGCCTAAACCTTGAAGTTGTGGAACTTTGACTCGAGCCATAAAAAGCATCAAGAAACTATCCTAAATTTTGCGTTTAAATACTAACATTTCATCAAAAGACTGTCCCAAATTTTGTGGTTTAGACACTAACATTTAAAGTTAGTGCTTTAGAAAATAGCATACTCGTCAAATGAGCAGTCGAAAAGGTCCCACCGGGATTCGAACCCAGGTCGCTGGATTCAAAGTCCAGAGTGCTAACCACTACACCATAGAACCGACATCCGATAAAGTCCTGCTTAAGAGTTTATTTTTTAAAATAGAAAGGTCGTCGTTGCACCGCTTGTAAGTCGGATGGCTCCGACTCAACATGAGGCCTATAAAAAGTCACGTAATATAAATCCCACATGACTCACTCGAAGTCCCGCTCTTTCTCTTCCTCTCTTGACTGTGATGGAATGGACAATAGCAAGCCGATTGTGTTGGTATATTGTCTCGTTGGAGGCTGATCTACCACTCATTACTGGGAAGATCAATAAGGACCATCCATCCAACCTAGAGGTGCGCTTTCAAAAGGAGAATGTTATGAGTAATAAGTTGTGACTGTTTTTGTTGCTGGTGGTTGCCTGTTAACTTGAGTTTAAATTGGATTTACATTGGTTTAATTTTTAAAATATTTGAGAATGATCAAGAAAAACATTATATATATAATTATTTATTTTCATTTTATAATTTTATAATTTTTTAGTGTAATAATACATATTATTTTATTTTTATTATGTAATGTTATGTTATATGATGAATCTTTTTTATTTTTATTATGTAATGTTATGTTATATGACAATATCTCTTCCCATGTTATATTGTAAAAAAATTACTATATTTAACACAATAAAAGTTAAAAAGTTTAATAATTTTTTTGACCTGCTAAAATTAATAGAACCACATTATGAGTGGAAAATTCAATATGGAAAGGAAACATTTCAAAGTATTCTCTAATTAGATTGGATTCTCTTAAAGGGAAAAGTTAAGGAACTCTTTTTTTTCATGTTTGAAGCAATGGAATAATGAGGTGGACACATACAATGTACAATTTGAGTGGATTTATTAGTTAAAAGTATGTGTATTTTCCTATTTAGAGAGTGAAAACCATAATAAGTTGAAGTGTGTAATAGTAAAATAAAAATATGAGTAAGAGTGTATATATTAAGATAAATTTAGAAATAAAAACTCAAAATCTAGATAAAAAGGAAGTTTTGGAAATATATATGTGTGTGTGAGATATAAGAGAAAAATCTACATGAAAACTTTGATCAATATTTAGAAATAAATTTTGATAATAAAAAACTTAATTACATTTATAAAATGAAATATTTTGAGAACAAGTTAAGAATTAACAATAAAGGATAAAATTATGACGCTCATAAGATTTCAAAGTATAAGAATAATCTAGAATGCAAATTAAAAGTAAAGATAAAAGAAGTAATATTTTTTATAAGTCATTTTTCATTGATGAATGTAATGATAAATCTTTTGAGTAGGGAGGATATTGATATTATTGCTTGTTGAAACTTGGGAGACACGAAGAATCTAAGGTCCCTAACATAGATGGCTTTGCACTATGGTCCACTTGGAACAAGAGATCCTCCAGAGAGGGCATTGGGGGCATAGCTTGCTACATTAAGAAGAACATCTCCGCCCATGCTAGGATTTATAAAAAACTACCCTTACAACCAATATAGTTGGATTGAGATTACCGACATTAATGAAAAAAAGACCTACATAGCAATCGTTATTTCCATTAATTCTAACTTCTAGAAGAAAAAGAATCTAGATAAAAAATAGTCCTTACAATGGTTTAGAGATTGATATTTCTAGCCCAAGGAATAAAGGTAATATCCTTTTAATGGGTGATTTTAATGCTCAAACTTCAAGCAACCAAGCTATTCTTCTAAGCAAACATTCCAATCCCAATCCTCTTTGGTTAGACGAAGACCTTACTGCGGCTAGTGTGGTACAAAAGGAGCTTTTGAAGACCTCGGGGATAATTTGTTTGGGTCGGAGCTAGTCGATGCTTTGTAGTGCTCGTGGATCTCATAATTTGCGGTGGTCTGAAAGAAGTGGCCCAATTCTAGCAAGATGACCACCGCATCCATGGGCTTGGCAAGAGCGTGCAGACTATGTTATTTCCGATCTCCCTTTATACAACGAAATAATAAATTTTGACATCTTAGACGACTATGAGCCCGACTCCCGATCATAGGCCTTTACTCATAACTCTCAATTTTGTCATGCATAGAGATATCATAGAAGATAATCCTTATAGTCAAAAGAACTTAATCTTTGATAGAAATAAAATCGATCTCTTTCTAAAATGAATTAAAAAACTAATTTGCTTCCTTTATCTAATATAGACAACATAGATGACCTCTATCATAATTTTACTACAACCCTCTCATATTATATTAACAAGTTCTCAATTGAAGTCTCAAGTAATAAAAGAAATAGCAAAACCAACCCATGGTATGACAAAGATTGTAAAAGTGCGAGGAGAGCAATTAAGGAAGTCATTGATGAATCTCTCAAAAATTAACAAGATAAAAATCTACAAAGCCTCCCTAACTAAAAGGAAAAAAAGGCAATATATTCGTAAAATACAAGAGAATCTCTTACACTTCTCTAAGGTGGCTCCTAAGAAATTCGAGGAAGATTCTAACTAGGAAAACTAAAGATAATAATAAAATTGCTTTACACTGCATCGTAAGTCCTATCTTTAAAAAGCTTTATGAATCTCCAAATGCCGGGGATTTTGAAACCCTACTCACAACGAAAGAAGTTTTCTCATTAGAAGACATTGATTTTGGGGTTAAACGCACGGCAAATGGGAAAGCTAAAGACATTGGAGGTCCTATCCTCATCCCCACATCCATTTTAAGGCATTTATTTAGTTACTTGTAATAAAAAAAATTTGTGGTTTTCATGTTTCTAATATTCTAATTTAATCCAACAAGGTGGTTTTTGGAACTCAAAATAAGATTTCAAAGTATAAGAATAACTCGGGAATGCGAAATTAAAAAATAGAGATAAAAGTAATATTTTTATAAGTCATTTTCATTGAGTCTTTTGAGTAGGAGGATATTTTAAGGCATTTATTTAGGTACTTGTAATAAAAAAAATTGTGGTTTTCATGTTTCTAATATTCTAATTTGAATAACAAGGTGGTTTTTGGAATGAATTAGTAATATGGTGGAAATATAAAATTTATTTAATTATATATATTGTCTCATTCGATTTAACATTTTGTAATGTAATTTTCTATAATTCATCATTTTTCCATCATATTTTTAACTAAATCGGTGTATAATGCTTTTTAAAAATGAGAATTTTTCAATTTTTCTAATTTTATCCCATTTCCATTTTGTGATTAATATTAGTTTCTTCATTTTTTATCATGTCTATTTAATATTAGTTTCTTCACTTTTACTATGTTTATTTTCCCAACTCTGTTTTATTTGATTGCCTAGAAAAGAGAGATCAGTTAATCATGTGATGAATTTTGAATATGAAAATTCTATCATCGTCATTTGGAAAAATAATTTTTTTGAGGTAGCTTCATCTTTCCAAATCACAAAAATTGATTTGGAAAAGTTTCAATATCACTCTTTGGTTGTCTTATCGTGTTAAACATTTTGACTAGGACAATTACATAAAGTAGTACAACCACGTTAAAAATATTAATGTGGTTGATAAAAGTCAAAGGCTTCATAAATATAATAATAAAAAACTATTGCAACATGAAGAATGTCTTACCAATGCATACATTTACCTAATTAACCATGTATAAAAAGATTATGGGTCGACTTTAAGAAAATAAAGGAATTACACATCTTATTGTAAAATGACCCATTTTGTTAAATAAATTTTGTTTATATATTAATTTACCCATATAATTAGAATATGAACTCATTAGAATAGGAATAATCTCAAATCCCTAGGAAATTGGTGGGCGAGAGCCACGTGGCCAAAAAAATAAAGAATTACACATCTTATTGTAAAATGGATCATTTTTCTAAATAAACTTTTCTTATACACTAATTTCTCCATCTAATTAGAATATGAACATATAGATAAAATATACATAGAATTGAAAAAGAAGGAGTTGTAGTTCACGGTGAGTACCGCACTGAGACTACACTCAAACAGAGAGATCACTCTACATTCATTAATCGTAAAATACATCTTTAAGTACATCGATAAGAAATCGGGAAGTTGTAAACATGACTCCTATATTCTAGGAACAAATCCTAAACTAAGGAGATACGTTACAACTATGTAACCATTTCTCCATTAATACACAAATAATATAACTATTTCAAACTCCCCCCCTTAATGGAGAAAGGATTATCCTGAACTCCTAACATCCCTCTAAACAATTCAAACTTTACACGTGCAAGAGGCTTAGTAAAAATATTAGCCATATTGTCACAAGTTTTACAATATTCAACAAAGATTTCTTTAGATTGTAGTTTCTCTCTAACAAAATGGAGCCGAGTATCAATATGTTTGGTGTTTTTATGAAACATTGGATTGTATGCAAGTTTAATGGTTCTCTAGTTGTCGCTTTTAATCGAAGTTGATTTTTTCTCGTTCTTCTCTCGCATCATTGAGAAGCCTTCTCAACCGAATCGCTTCACATGTGGTTTCGCACAATGCTTGGTACTCTGGCTTCACATGAAGATAAGGCTACACTACTTTTCTTTTTGCCGCTCCATGCTATGACCCTCGGATCCTATGCCTGAATGCGTAACTTGTGATAGACCTTCGATCATCCGGAGTTACCTGCCCAATCGAATCTAAAAACTCTGCTAGAGTAACGAGATGTGTCGATGTATAAAATACCATAATTACTAGTACCACAAAGATACCTCAACACGCTTTTCTGAACTGCAACAGTGACTTTTCAACTAGTTTAGACATAAATTGCTCAACACACTAATAGAGTATGCCAAGTCCGGGTCCAGTTGTTGTGAGATATATCAAACTCCCAACTAGTCGTCTGTACATACATAGTGGCATCCACCTCCTTAGTGCCATCGTCACCGCACAACTTCAAATTCTGCACGCAATGGTGTTGCTGGCTGACCTACTATCTGCTCCATGTCGAATTTTTTCCGACAGCACTTAGGCATACTTTCCTTGAGTAAGAAAATTCTCGTCAAAGATCTCTCCATACTTCCAATCCAAAACGAGAATGGAGACTTCGAGATCTTTCATTTCAAAAAACTTGTGCCATCAAAGTTTGTTTTATTTCTTTGATCAAATTATCTCGCATTGCACTCGTTATAATCATGTCATCCACATGCAAAGAAATCAAAATAATCGCTCCCTTTTATTGTACTTGGTATACAAATTTGGGTCATTCATACTCCTATGAAAACTATGTCGTAGAAAAAGAAAGAATCAATCTTTTCATACCATGACACTGGGTGCTTGTTTTAATCCATATAGTGCCTTTTTTTCAATCTCTGCAAACAAGATGTTCCTCGCCTCCTTCTTAACAAACCCTTCGAAAGCTATACTAAATAAATTTCTTCTTTCAACTCACCATTTAAAAAATGCGAACTTAACATCTAGTCGGTGTAGCTCCCAATTTTGTTTTGTTGCTAAAGAAATAAGAATTCGATAGTGTTTAGTTTTTTCTATAGGAGCAAAGGTATCATCAAAATCTATTCCCTCTTGCTATGAATACCCCTTTACACATCTGATACTAGCTTTTTAGTTTTTCTATGGTTCCATTCTGCATTCATTTTAGGTTTATACAACCATTTACATCCTATGGGTGTTTTACCTTTAGGCGAGTTCAAATAAATCCCAAGTGCTATTTATAATAATAGATTCAATCTCTTCATTCATTGCGGCCCTCCATGCCTCGATTGACTTGCTTCTTTATAATTTGTGGGTTCTAAAATGTTTAAAATGTTTGACATCAAAGCATAGTCTTTCAATCTGGATGGTATTTGAGTCTTCCTACTCCGATCTCCTTGGTAGGGGACTTACTCTCAAATTTGTTTGCTTCGGACTTATTCGTGCTCGCATTATTGACTATATCACCTTCTTCGTACTCTTCTTTCTCGCTCCTCGCTCTCGATCATCCTCGCTGCTTTCCTCCATTAATAATGGAATGTGCCAATCATCATCACTGTCATCCTTTCCTTCTTGAACCCTGTTCATGAAATACTACATCCTTGCTTGCAAATATCTTATGAGACTCATGATTGAATAACTTGTATGCTTTAAATTCGAGTGCCATATCCAACAAAGATGCATTTTATGGCTTTAGGGTCTAGTTTCTTCCTATTAGCTTTGGGTATATGGGCGAAGGCTTTTGACCCAAATACTCTTAAATGATTCTATCTGTCGTTTGAGTCCATATAATGCTTCAAAAGGGGTTTTGAAGCCAAGACATTTGGTAGGACTTCTGTTCTTTAAATAGACAACGATGTTAATAGCTTATGCCCAAAAACTATTAGATAGACCCTTACCTTGTAACATATTCCTTGCGCACTCCACTAAAGTTATGTTCTTGCGCTCTGCTCACTCCATTCTGCTGTGGTGTGTGCAAACCGTAAACCCTGGCTGAAAAAATCCCATGAGATCCGCGAATTTCATGAATTCCCCTAACCTATATTCTCCTTGATTTGAGCGGAGAATTTTTATGCTTTTTCCTAACTATTTTTTCCACCAAGGTTTTAAATTCTATAAAATACGTGAAAGTTCGACTCTTTTTACTCGTAAAATAAACCCATGAGAATCTAGTGCACATCGATAAATAAAAGAAAGTAATATGCACCACCCGGCGACACTCGTTCGCATTGGTCCGCATATGTCGGGATGCACTAGTTCTAGGATATCTCTTTCCTTCCTTCTATCATGCACATGAAACTCTTCTCTATGAATTTTTTCCTAAGGCACATCCATCATAATTTAACCGAATATCGTGAAAAACAGGAGTCCCTTGACCATACCTTTTCTCTGTGAATAACTTGAGGTCCCTGCAAATTCGGATGACCGAATCTCTCGGTGCCGAGTTTTTCGTCGTTGATCCAGCTGCAACCATGGCTTGTCGTGGTATTCTTTTTACATCTAGTCCGTATAGGCTCCCTACACACACGCTCTGTTGCAAAAATCTCTTTCTTGTAATTTTTTATGACACAATAAGTCTTGAATAATTCGACTTGCATAGCTTTCGATCGGTTATCATGGATACGTATATCAAATTTTCTTAATCCCGGGTACATATAAAACATTTTTAAGACGAGTAATGTCACCATTTGGTAACTTTACCGGAATATCCCCATACCCTTTGATCTCGGTATCCATTATCATCTCCTAAATAAATTTTTGATCCATATGAACTTTCTTCAAGAGTTTCAAAACATTCCTTCTTACCCATCATATGAGAGGATGCACTGGGAATCGACATACCAGATGTCGTCCTCATTAGATGCTCGAAAGGGCACAGATTAGTTGTGAGCAGTCGAAATTCATGTATCGAGATCTTCATCTTCTTCAACAAAGTATCCTCTCGTGCTTCGCCTACTTTTTCTTTGCATCATCTCGCTCGTTTCTTAAGGCATTCAATCCGTATATGACACCGCTTTCCCACAATAATAACATCTTCTTAAAGCATTATTTGTAGACATACCTCTATACGGTCTCTTTTGTGATGTACCTCCTCCTCTCTCTGTTGTTTTTTCATGCTGTGGTACTGCCGTTGCCGTGGTAGCTTCCCTATGAAGTGTCGTCTTTTCGCCATCGGAGCAAGATCATCACTCCGCGGTTCCAAATTTTGTCGCCGCTCTTCTTCTTGCAAAGAAGATCCTGTCAATTCTTCAAATGTAGGAGCTTTCTCCCTTGTCGCCAATCCGATGATGAAAATTTGGTATTCATCCCTCATCCCATTCGAGCGTGATTGTGACGAGATCGGAATTAGACACCTTCTCTCCGATGTCTCCCAATCCGTCTTTCGGATCTTTAACTCATGCGATGAATGCAAAGCAGCGGTCTCATTTTCGTCCATCTTCATTGCAAACAGACTTTCCCTTTGAGTGCCATAATCCGATTTGTGTTCGGGATCCTGATATAAACTTTTTATAGTCGTCCGGATCTCGGTGGACGTTTTGCATTCTCGATATGTGGGATAATGTTGTCCTTGACGGACATCTTCGAAAGAAAAAATTTCTTTGTTTTTCTCTCTTATCCCAATCTTGCTCTGCGTAGTCGCTCCCTGTGATTGAATTTGGTCTCTGCTCATCTCTCGTAACTATCAACCATGCATTTGCACCCTCAAGCAAGGTCTCGTATCTTAAAATTTCAATTGGTGAAGTTAGATCCAATGAGTTTTCCGGACTCGTGGAGATATGATTCCATAGTGTTACTCATTTTGAATTGATATACAAATGAATGAATCTACCCAACTGATCGTGACACTTAAAAAAAAATCAATACTTGCTAGATCCCCGAGCACCGATCCGCCACTATTCTCGCTGGTTCTCCCCGATCCACCAATCGTATCTTTCGATTCGGATCCGAAAGACTTATCCGGGAAAATCCGCAAATTGATCTTGCTTCTCCGAGTAAATCGGGTGTTCAATACGCCATCAACAGACATTCTCGATCCGCCTCCACCGGGAAAAATCCATTTGTTTCAAAATACGACCACAAAAGTCGGTCCGATCCGCCCCCTCGGACGGATCCGCAACTTCTGCAAACCCGCAACTTATTGCGGATCTTCCACCGAAGGCGAAAAATCTCATGTGCTTCCATGCTAATCCCGTGATTTGGTGCATCGTGCAGGGTATACACCTAACGATCGCGTTGAATGCGCTTTTTCGACGCGATCGTCGATGGGAAAATACACGCCAACCCCCTTCTACTCGGAGATTAATGAATCATTTGAGACCGTGAGCCGAGGTGTTATCGCAGATCCACTCGCTCGACCGAGCACAAATCTCCTATGAGCACAAAGCTCCCGTGTACACGTAGCCACAAAGGCGATTTATAAAAACAATCGAGGCTCACCCAATCTGAGCTCCGATACCAAGATAAAATATACACGGAAATTGAAAAGAAGGAGTTTTAGTTCATAGGTGAGTACCGCACTTGGAGACTACACTAAAACGGATAGATCACTCTACATTCATTAATCAGAAAAATACATCTTTAAGTACATCACAAGAAATCGTGAAGTTGTAAACAAACTCCTATATTCTAGGAAAAAATCCTAAACTAAGGAGATATGTTACAACTATGTAACCATTTCTCCATTAATGCACAAATAATATAATTATTTCCAACTCATATTACAATTGAAATAATCTCTTATTGTAAAATGGATCATTTTACTAAATAAACTTTTTCTTATATACTAATTTCTCCATCTAATTATAATATGAACATATTAGAATTGAAATAATCTCTTATTGTAAAATTGATCATTTTGCTAAATAAACCTCGTTTTATATATTAATTTCCCCCATCTAATTAGAATATGAACATTCTAGAATTGAAATAATCTCAAATCTCTAGGAATTGGTGGGCAAAGCACGTGGCACAAATATATATTTTTTTTATTTATTAAAAAGTCAATGCAACCTAACAAACTACGTAACATACTACAACCATTGATAAACATTAAAACTAAGCATATGTTGAGCATATTCCCTTGAGAATCAATCTAAGTTGTCAATTAAAAAAATAAAAATTGAGATAAATTAGTCCATTTACAGCTCAATGTTTTGAAACCTCATGGTGTTCTGCCATGGTATTTTCTCTAATGTAGCCTATTTGACATAAAATTTCCTATAATTCAACTTTTATGGGTAAGATGATACATGAACTTTACTTCAATGGGTGCTCATCAAGTATATTTTTGAAAAAAAATGAAAATTAGTTATTTTTTAGAGTTTCATTTTGCATATAAGGTATACACCATGCAAAAATAAAATTTAAAAAATACAAGAATAGTTTTATTTTTGTTTTGAAATATTATCGATCGATAATATCAAAGTTGACTATGTTCATTAGTAAACTTTGAAAATAATATTATACAGATGAAATGGGATGATAAATAACCAACATAGATCTATCTTAAGTATGGATCTAACATGAGCCCATAAGGATCAAATTTCTTCAAGTGCAAACTTTTTTTATAGTGCAAAATACAATGTGTTATTTTTCATTGTTTAAATTGTATTTTTGAATGCTAAATAGACTATATATATAGAATCAAATAAAAAATTTTAACCATAAAAAACTTAAATTGTTTTCTATAATAGATATATATGAAATTGATATTGAAATAAATTAGTTAACATAGATCTTCAAATACTTTATTTAAATCTCTTGTTGAAATAATTTTTAAAAAAGTACAATTCATACATTTTTTTTTACTTTTAATAACTTTACAACATATTCATATTTTTTTTAATTATAACCGGCATTATTTTTTCTATTGAGACATATTTTTTTATTTTTATTTTAAACGGCCTTTTACATAGCCTCTCCGCTCAAAAATCAGAATAATAACTCATGTCTATTCCAAAATCATCTCTAGTAACATTTTCATTTTCTTGAACTCGAATTTATTTTTTATAACTTTTTTCCACAAAATTAAATTTATTTGTGACATGGGATTTAGTTCCCATCAAATTTAAATTTTATAAAATTTTGAAACTTAAATTTTATGACATTAAATCACATGAGGAGAAGTTAAATTAAATTAGATTCTTTTATATTTTTCAAATTAATTTTTATTTAAAATAATTTGATTAAAAATAATAAATAAATTTATATAACATTATACAATGAAAAAAAGAGATGATAAATAAAAATTAGAATAATGGCCATCTCCACTAACATTTTTTTTTCTTGAATTAAATTTATTTCTTAGAACTTTTTTCTATTGTTGAAATTTATTTGTAATATGAAATTTAATTTCAATTTTATAAAATTTTTAAATTTAAATTTTATGAAATTGAAATCTTAATAGAAGAAGTTAAATTAAATTAAATTTGTTTATATGTTTTCAAATTAATCTTTATTTTAATTTATAAATATATTTTATTTTAAAATAATTTGATTAAAATTAATAAAATAATAAACAAATTTATATTAATTAATGTTTTCATTTTTTAAAATAATATATCTTAAATTTGGATCTAGCAAGCACTTAGAGGGATCAAATTTTTTTTGTACCTCAAGAGATTTGATCCCTCTTAGATACTTTTTTTGATTAAGATTAGCCATCTAACAATTTTTTTTTAAATTTTTTTTTGAGGAATTGCATTAGCCCTCTAACCAATGTTGTTTTTTGTTTTTTTATATTGATAGGAATCAACAACTAAGTTGGTCAAAAGGATAACCTTTAGGGTGCCTATATATGCCCCTTTCTATAGCTACATGTGAATTGGGGAATTGAACCCCAAACTTCCTTCCACATAACACTTCAAATTCACGGACAAATTAAACTATACCCTCAAGACTAACCAAAATTTTATGACAACATTGTATTTAATTTTTTTTCCATAAAATTTGTATAGGAATTGAAAATTGCGGACTCTCATTTATTAATACTCTTCATAAGATCAACCTCTCACACCGACATCCATCTCCACTTCCATATGGTTTCTCTTGATGTCTACTTGCGTGAATGCCTACGTCTCCCCTGCGATCATGTATCCCTAGTGTAGTTCTAGTTCTCTATTTTCTCCTTTGCATCTAAGGAGGCTTGCATTAGAAATACAATTGTCTTTTTGACCGGGTATTAATTTTGATTTTGTTATTTTCATGTTACCAATTTAATAAAAAAATGATGATGATGATGATGATAATGGTTACTCAGTCGTTAAGACCAATGCGGTCTATCATACCTTAAGAAAAGGAGAAAGAATCTAAGTTTGATTCTTCAAAATCTTGTTTCTATGGTCAAAGAGAAGGCAAATAAGTGTTCCAAGATCGCTATAGGTGGGTTGGCTTAATAGGTCAAGAAGGTCGGAAGTGTGGCGGATGGTAGGGAATTGAGAGTGAATGTGAGTAAGAGTAGAGCGGTCTTAAAGGAAGTGATTTTCATCTTCCACCCGCTTTAGAGTCACAAATATGACAGATTCTATCGTTCCAAGGGGCCTTGGGAATAGACCACCGCTCGATCTCACTTCGAAGCTCATGGGAATTAGTTCTTATCTTAGCGATGTTCATTTTTTTTTATTGTTGGACAACACAGAGAGATAATTCCCGAGTATCAATGGTGGGGTTGATCACTTCCTTATAGTATCTTAGCTTCCTTTTACCCTCCAGCTCCCGATCCTCCCACATCTTGTCTTTAAACTTGGAGGTAATAGTATTTTTTGATATTATCTTTTCTTTCCATACTAAGCTCCTCCTTAATTCCCCAATGGTTGAGCTAGGACTGGCATCCTTATGCCACCCGCGCTTGAGGCGAAGGTGAGGGTTTTGACTACAATTAGAAGCAATTTTAGGGAGCCCTTTTTTATTCCATGTTTTCAAGCTTCTTCTTATACATCGGATATCTAAACATAGCAGTACTTTCAATGGGGGGACAAAGCGATTCGATCAAGAGGATATGATAGGGAGTATTCCCCTTGATATTAAGGTTGTAGGTTATGAATTTCTTTTGAATCATCTCAATCCTTCTCCATGACTCTTTGGATATACCGCAACCCCAAACTTCACATCCGTATAAGACAACAAGGGTGACAAGGGTCTCAAAGAGGAGCCTCTTTTTACTCCAAATGTAAAGATCAACCAACTTACAATTGCTTTCAAGCTCATAATAAGCTTTCCACTCTAATAATCCTTTTCTCAACGATATAATTCCAGCTGAGATGATTAAGGAAGTCAATACCCGGATACTTATAATAAGAACCCCGCTCTAAGCAACTGGTTATTATACACGAAACTACCACGTGAGATATTTTTGGATTTAATGATCATGACTAAATAAATCATCGCATTTTAAATTATTCAAAATCATTTTTCTTGATGTTTGATTGGGCAAGAAAACTCGTTCTCTTATAGCTAGGATGGCGATGTTAGTATTGAATCATGCAGTCATTCATTTATTAATCACTCGCTTTAATCGTTATCCATATCATTTTATTTAACATGCTTAACTTAAAGTATGCCTTTAGTTGCATACTTTAGTTGATGATGATATCTCCCGTAGTGAAGATGTCCGTTGCCTCCGATGATATCTCCTCGTAGTGAAGATGTCCGTTTCCTCCTTTGCATCCAGGAAATCTAGCATCTAGACATGTGGGAGTTTGCATGAATAAGCATGGTCATTTTTCCTACAACTTACATGAATCACTATTTGATTTTGTTGATTATTAATATAAACACCAACACTAAAGAGAAAGAGAATGAGAATACATCAAAGCACTAAAGAGAAAGATAATGGGAATAAGAATGCAATGGAGAATGAGTTTTTAGGTATATTGTTTTTTTTGCATGCGACGTGCTTGCTTTTTTATGATGGGCATATATTACAAATTCCGTGAATAATTTGGAATCATATATTTTAGGATGAGTATTTATTACAAATTCCAAAAAATATGATGGGCATCTATTACAAATTCCAAAATATTTTGGAATCATATATTTGAATCAAAAAGTCAGAAAGAAGTCGTAAAATTTGTCAAACCAGGAGGTAACTCCGCAAATCAGAATATGTATTACATGAAGAATGTGAATGTATTTATACATGGAGGTGAGGCTATTGGGATTCACTTCCCAATGACTCTTGACCTTCCTTATTTCCTAATATAATTTAATATACAATATTAAATATCCTCACCCAACCCTTAGGATTAGGTGTCAACATTCCCCCTTTAATCGAAGGGATGTTGGTGAGTCCAAGCATCGATCTAAACTTTTCAAACTTTTCTCTTCTAAGTGCTTTGGTGAAGATATCAACGGTTTGCTCATTTGTGGAAAAAATGATGTAGATGGATGGTTTTGGCTTGAACATGATGTCGAATTAGATGGTATTTTGTATTGATGTGCTTTGCAATCATGGAACTTTGGGTTCTTGGCCAACTTTATTGCGTAGTGTTGTCGATCATGATTGGTGTTGAATATATTTGTTTCATCTCGCAAATCTTCTAGGATTTTTTCTCGAGCCACACAATTTCCTTTGTTGCTTCGAGCCTACTACCACATATTCTTCCTCTGCCGTGGAATCTGCTGAACCGACCGTTTAGCATGATCTCCATAAGACAGACTCCCGATCCAAGACTCATGGTGTAACTCTGTAGTAGACATCCCTCGTTTCTTTATCTCCATCAAAGTTCGAATCGGAGTATTCGATTAAGTCAAGTCGCTTACTCGTGTATATTTGAGTTCAAAGTCTTGAGTCCCCTTCAAGTACTTTAACACTCTTTTTTGGCAACAGCACCAATGTCCGTCACAAGGTTTTTGCATAAACCTTGAGAGGATTCCAAAAACAAATGAAATGTCGAGTCCGGTGGTGGTCGGTAGATAAGACTTCCTATAAGTCTGTCTATACTTAGTTGCATCCTCTAATTCCTTCCCTTCAATGGATTTGAGCTTCAAGTTTTGTTCCATTGGAGTGGTTAAGGGATTGCATTCATCCATGCCAAACCTGTTCAAAATATCTCTAATGTACTTCTTTTGAGAAAGAAATATAAATTTAGGATGTTGAATTACTTCAATACCCAGATAGTAATGAACATAACCCAAATATCCATATCAACGGAGAATCGGAATTATCTATGTCACCTTTGTTTCAGTGGGAAAATTTTAGGGGCGAATTTTAGCCCAAAGGTGAAATTTAAGGGGTTTTAGATTTTAGAGGGGCGAATTTTTTTTATATAAACCCTCTTTTGTAAAGTTTGTATAATTAGCCCCAAAATTATTTTAAAAAATAAATAATTATTATGCTTTAGCCAAAAAAAAGAAAAAGCGCATAAAACATAAAATGCGGGATTCACCTCCGATTTTTTCCGGTCCTGGGACGCTTTTGGTTGGTATTCGCCTCGATTTTGCTAGGTGGAGGGTTTTGGAACCATTTTCACCCCCCAATATCTAGTATGGCTGCAGGTAAAGCTTGCATACTGGACTCGGAGTCGACAATGGAGTCTTCTTCGGGTCCTGGATAAGAGGCGTTTGGTGAATAGGGTTTGTCGGGGGCTTCGTTTTTTTGGAGGCGCTTGGTCATATGGGTAGAATTTTCCAAACCAAACATGGAATGCCGTCGTTGTTGCTCTTGCCCCCTAGTTTGCTCCTAGTTGGTCCCGGGCTTTGTCTTGGCCCATGGCTCCTCGGATCTTGCTTTCCTCCTCCTCCCTGACGATGGGGGCCCTAGACCATGGGTTTCAAGACTCTGGGCCACCGTCGCCGCCACCATTGCTTATAATAACCCCATCGCTGCGGATTCCGGTTCTTATACTCGATTCGGACATGGTGTGAAGACAATGAGCGGTGTTGATAGTTAGATCTTGCCCTTGCCCTTTATACTTTTTATCGTTTCTAATAACCTCGCTGCGGATTCTCGGTTCTCCTACTCGATTCGTACATGGTGTGAAGACAAGAACTGGGTTTGAAGTTTATAAATTTTTTCTTGTTACATCTATTGAAACGATGTATTTTAATTTTCACTTATATATTCTTTGCCTTTGTCAATTGAAGTTTCCTTTTCCTTTTGTCTATCCAAAATGCAAAAAAATACGATGGTGTTTTCTAGTTGGAAGGTTTAATCACTTTCTCTCGTAAATCGGAATTCCAAAATGGAATATGGTAGTGCTCATTTTAAGAGCTCGAATACCATTCTTTTGCCCCCGACTTCGTCTTTTCTTTTTCTTTTATGTTGCAACTCACAACTTACCTCACCTCATTACGTGCAGTCACAACCATGCGATCGCTAAATTTACCAACACATGAAGAGAGGTTTTCAAATCAAGTCGTCAACCTTATATCTTGCGTCGGGCCCAGTCGTTGTGTACCATTGTCTCGATTATGTTCTTGTAGGGATTTGTTACATTTTTTCCCGAAATGGCATGTTTGCCCTTAATTGGTTTCGCTATGTATTTGATGAAACTAGAGGTGTTCCTATATTATCGCTTTGTTGTTATCCTATTTTATCGCAGTTGATGTATTATGTTAGAGATTTTGTTCCCAAATCTAACAACTCCTCTCGTTTAGTTAGCCCAAAGCACAGTGTGAGGCAATATTTTGAAAAATTTACTAAATAGACCTGGTTCTTAGTCTAATAGATTGTTTTCTTTCGGATAAGTGATGGGTTTCTCCGATACTCGGACTCTAAATAGATAATCGGGTTTCTCTGAAATCCACATGAACATGATTGTTTACTCGCAGGTGACATTATCCTATGGTAGAGATTTTGTTCCACATCTAACAATACTCCCCTTTGTTCTGCAGAGCCCAAAGCACTTGGTGTAAGACAAGATTTCGAAAAAATTTACTAAGTAGATCCGGGTCTTTGTCTATCGTATTTTTGTCTTCGGATGGGTGAAGAGTTTCTCCTGACAATCGCTTACCTTTTGTAGTAGCCATTTGGTGTTGATTGCATGTGTTTTTTTGTACAATGGGAACTAATGGTTGCATGCCCTTATTCTTCTAATTTCTAAGTTCGTGTTCACTTTGAGCAAATGATGGACTTTGATTCCCCAACATATATAAGTAATCGGATGTTTCGATAATTTGCATCTCTATTGAGTCTAACTCCCCGTTATCCGAGAGTGAAAAAACTAAACTGATCGAAAACATTTCTTAGAATGGACCAGATGAGTTCCATATCATAATCAAATAAGGGATTGAGTTTGGCATGATTGTATTTCGCAAAGAAAATTGACTTTAGTATGAAAGCTACCTTGCCGAGCTTTCATGATTTGATACCAACTTCAATTTTTCCAACATGGTACGTGAAAACATTTACATGTTGTCCATTTCGGTAAAGAAAATTGGAGCTAAGAGAAAATATTTTAGCTACCATCATAAAATCAAATCCTCTCGCATCCACTGAGTAAGTTGGTTTATGCTTTAGAGAACATGTCCCTATCATTTAATGTAAATTCCTATTATATATCTTTTATGTTGCAACTCACAACTTACCTCACCTCATCGCAATTGCTTCAGAGGACATGTCCCTATCATTTAATGTAAATTCCTATGATATATGTACTTGTAGATATAATCAATTTTTTTACAAGTAATGGAAGGAATCGATTTTGGATACCACTTGATCAAACACGATAATGTAAGCATTGTAGAGCTAATTTCAGTAATATAATCAAGAGCTTTTGGCATTAGTCAGCCTAAAAATCTATCATATCTAATCATCTTTATCATTATGTCCATAGAATAAAACAACATTTGCGATCTCGTAAAGCACAATTAACATATGCAACATACTATAGAGTTTGCATCTCGTTGATACACATCTTTAATAATTAGACATTGAATAACTCGACCATCGGATGCCTTTGGTTATTTTGTTTAAGAAATGTGTTATGTATGGTCATTCTCAATCCTCTCGGAGCATATACACACTATGCACAAATTTCATAATGGTTATACTTGGCAAATCAATGTTAACATCTTTTTATAGGAAACTCAAACCTCTCGTGAGCATATACAAACTATGCAAAAAAATGCATAATGATTATATTGGCAAATCAATGTTCACATCTTTTTATAGGAAACTCAAAGCTCTCTAATAATTGAGGTTGCATAAATCAATTTATGTTTTGTGTTCTGTTTTTATCATATAAGATAAGATAAGACTAGATAGATAATTTTGCCCATGTCCACAAATGATGGAAAAAGTGGGTCGTTGGGACCGAAATGTACAACCGGTAACAATATATTGTGGGAATGCCATGCTGAAAACTAAAGAATAAATATATCAGCAAGAAAGTACAATTTAATAACAAAAAGAAAAAATTACTATTCATCATTAGGTAATACATTAGAATTAGAGGAGATGGAAGAAGGTTCTGCTCGCCATTTCACTTGTTGAGGTGCAATTGCACTACCCGACAATGTCATTGGGGGAGTACCCTGTAATGAGACGTACTGGCCGTGTGATCCTCGAGAGGAAATTGGAAGTACTTAGTGGAAGTTCTAACATTTGATTTTGCCAAGAAGAAGCTAGTAATACAAGTTTCAGTGCCGGATGAGGGCCGGTTTTCCAATTGGCATCGGAAACCGGCAATCATCTCGTGGCTAGCTTTTTGTATATGATCATTTCCAATCCCTCTCGAGCACATGCAAAAAAGTAGACAGACTTATTGCAAATGCTTCCCGGGACCGTAAGTGGAATTTTTTTTGATAGCTTTGACCATATCCCTAGCCTAGGATGTTGCAGTGCGACTAGGCATGGTCATCCCCTTTGTGCGTTATGCCCATATCTCGCTTTTGGTTGTTTGGTGTAAATCATATCTACAGATGTTTTAATGTGTAAAATGACACATTCTCCCGGAAGATTTGGGATACATGCTTTCCTCCACCGAAATATATTTCTATTACGTCGGAGGATGACAAGATGCAAGTCACTTTTGTCCGGACATAGTTAAGCATTACATTCAAATTTAAAAACTCGGGATTATCGTGATAGCACTTTGACTAACTCAAGGCTATGAAAAATCAAAAACGGAGTCGATAATCGTATCAAACAACAAAAACAAAAAAAATCAAAACTCCGCTTGGGTCCGGTTGCTCAGGGGAAGAGTTGTCCATGCTCCAAAGTCCGGATTTTTTGGATAGGTCCTAAAGCCTAGATTTTTTTAATTGATCCGCAATCGTTACTTGGACTCGCCATACTCTATATTCATATTTGAGGGCGAGTTAAGGTTTCGAACTCTCTAAGTCAATGCAATATACAACTTAATGAACTGGGCTCTAGTCGTCTATGGTCTTACTCTTTGTCTACACTCTAGTGTCTTCAGCCATCTTCCTTTGTCCTCGCTCATCTACAAGAAGAAGCTTCATCGTGATAAAAAAAAATGAACTGTTAATTTTGTAATTGGTAAATGAAAACATAAAAGAAGAGAAGAAACGTTTGTATAAAAATCGTTAATATTAGAAGGCTTCGTGTAATAGAAAATAGGGATATTATATTTGCAACTTGTAGAGAAGGGAAAACAAAGCACCACGATAATCAACTCGGGAATTCTTAGATGTTTAAACCATTTGCAAGTACCATAGTTTTAAAAATTGGTTCGGGACCGAACTGAACCGATAAAACCGGCCGCTTGGATAGGGCCGTGGGTCAAACCGGCCACCAACTTGGATCGTGGACTGGTTTGGTACCAAACTAGTATATTTTGTACTTGTGGCATGAGAAAGGACAACCATCTTTATACCCGCCTTGAGTACCGACCGAACTTCAGTTTTTCATCTTTATGACTATCATTACCGCTAACTAGTAACTCACCTTCTCGGATCTTCAACAACTTGGCCCCCTTCCCACTTTGGAGAGGTAAAAAATGCTAATCTTCAACAACTTGGCCCCTTCCCACTGGAGAGGCAAAAATGCTAAATCTTGTTATAATTTAAGGGTTTATCCAAATGAGTAGATCGTATCCTGGATTGCCAAAATTTGATAACGTAAATACCATTGGTGAAATTGAATAGCCCACCTCCATATCAAAGCCAAGAGGATGCCTAAGGGATGACTTAACATACAAAAATAGTCAAGTGAAATGAACTAGCCCTTGGTAAAATATCAATCAATCTAAGACGAGATTAACTTAACTACAATGCGATGCTCACCACGAAAATTTGGGGGAATAGATGAGAATCACGTCAAGAAAATTTAATTCGGACTCATATAATCACCGTTTTCAGGGAGCACGAGTCTCTCGAGTGGAACAAACGCGAGCACAGTACACTAGACAAGTATTCAAAAAAAAGCTACCGCAACCATCATATCCCACAAGGACGAAGTGACCAATACCATCACATGCTACCTTTTTGGAAAGGTGGATATCAATTGCATTGCCCCCCTTCACATGGCACTTTTAAGATGGAAACCATCCCGGCTTGAATTGCATCTGTCTCCTTCACCTGGGCACTTCTAACATGGTGAGTGTACAGATTGAGATGGTCATTGGGACACATGATCTTATGGATTTTGATTTTGAGATGACCAAATTCTACAATCACCAAATATGATTTTAAGGACTTTAATTTTGAGATGACCAAGTTCAAGGTTCAAATGTAATTCCATGTTTATATTTATTAAGCACTCACATTCCCATTCTTACACGTAAGGTCTACACTTAATTTAATTTTATGTTTATTTTCATTAAGCATTCTCATTCAACCTTAATTTAATTTAATTTTTTTGTTTATTAAGCACTCACATTCTCATTCTAACATAAAAAAAATTATACTTAATTTAATTTTATGTTTCTCATTCTCACTTGGAAGGTCTACACTTGCCAAATTTTTTAAAAAATTAAGATATCTTTACGTAGCAATCCCTGGTTCAGATTGCAAAAAGAGTTGAAGTCATAAGCTGTAATGTATTGTAGTAAAGTTGAACCAATGTTTTATATAATGGGATTGCAAATTTGTTTAGGTTTTGAACCCAGCTTGGTGCATTGTAGTAAATATAAACCAATGTTTTATAAAATGCACAATAGACAAATACCTTTATATTAAAAATTCACAAGATATTACCAAACCACACGAGTGATCAACTCACAAAAAAATCTTAACGTTTGTTACGGTTTTGAAATCAAAGATTGTATTTTAAAAGAACAAAGTAGCAGTTGATCCAAAAAGAGGCAATATCGATGAAACTGCTTTTTGAATTGGTACATAAATAGGGGAATCCATCAAGTCAACTCGTGAAGATTGGCTTCCATAAATAGTCATATGACAAAATTGATCTTTATAAGCCGGTGATACAAAATCTCGGAGAAATTGTCCATTGAAGGCATCAAATGCCCTAACACTTAATCAACTTGCAGCAGAGTTCATTTGCCCAAAAGGTGGTTTCCCGCAACATAATGCTTTGATAGAGCAATTTCTTCCTCTATGATCACAAGTCACCACTCGTTGTATTGCCGGTCCGTGGTCGTTGCTTAGGGATCACGTGAAAGTCGTTGTCTCTCTCGTAAAAAATGCCGGATATTTATTGCGTGAAAAGACAACTCTTGTACAAGATAAAGCTTTTGCAATTAGATCCTTAGGTCCGTGGCATCTCCTTCCGTCGATAGTCTACATATTATCTCGAAGACCTTTTAAATGGAGCAGAACCAGTCATATAGTGTATGGTATTAATTTATCGCACCACCTTAACAACTAAGTGCTTCATAAGTGACTAGAAGGGGCCTTATGCCATGTCCTTGATGTGCATTCATCCAATAGGTCCAAGGTGTTAATGGAATACTAAAATTCAATATTTGGGCCAAATGGATCCGTGTGCATAATTGATTTAACATTGTTATATTTCCACTATGCAAAGTGCTTGTAATTGAGTAACTTCGATAGTGTTTATGATCCGGTATAGACATAGACCGGATCTCGGGATATAAGGAAAATTCAACAATATGGAAGATAACACTAAAATCAAGAACAAATGGATCATTGAACCCATTCATTTGACCTTGGGACTAATGTAGTTGGTGACATTTCCATATATGCAAGCAGGAAAACACTCTTATTATATGCTTCAAGATAAAAAAATAAGTGGACAAAAATAACTGAGTGTCGAAGATGTGTTGAATGACAAGAAAATGTTCGAGATGGGCACAGCTTTCCATTATCAAAAAACAAGAAGAAATACCGTGCCGAGATTGTCTAGAAAGCATGTGTAGCAGGATATTTGAAAGGAAGTGTCATAGATTTGGAGCACATGATTTTTTCTCTCATCGGTAGAAGTTTATTATTTTGTGTGGTCTTTGTAAGGTTAGCAACAGGGGTTCAAGGAAAACGTTCTAGAAAAATCTATAATAAGCCTAATAATGAATCATTCTTTTGCTTAGCCCTCGCTATGGCTTTATGAACCTCTTGCCTCGTACTTGTTATAACCAAATCAATGTTCCCTTGACCCTCGGAATCTTTGGGATTGCTTTAGCTTGAGAATTTGCGGATCTCCTTAGTATCCTTTCCTCTCGATTAACTACCACTTAATACCATTTCGACCCTTCTCTCGTAACGTCTTGTACGCATCCCATCAATGGCCTTTTGATGGATCTCATTTATCATATAAAATTGGTTCTTCAAGTTTGGTAACTTAGTGACAGTGTTTCTTTTGGAGTCACTCCTCTCATTTAGCATATCAAACGGAGTTCTTTGAGTCTCGCTAACTCTTAATAACATGTTTTTTTCCGAGTTGCTTACCTTTTTTCTCTCTACTTAGTTTTGATCCACAATTGTGGTGATGATATGTCAAAGATCCGTACTAGATCATCGAACGATCATCGTTCCAAACCGCTTTAGGGGGGCAATCGTAGAATGGGGATATTCTCGTCGCCCTCGTTTTTTGTAGGGAATGTCGGAGTGACAGTTCCTAGGCAATAAATGGATGACCGAGGATGCTTTCTAGGTGTCTTCTTATCTCCAACGAAAAGAAGGGGTATGTGTTCCCTTTCATACAGGGGGATGTGTTCCTTTTCATACTCGGTGAATATGGATCCTTCTTAATTCACTAACAATAAGTGTTTTAATGGCTTCAGCTTAATTATTGTAGGTGTGCCGATTTTCAGCTTTTCACATTGGGACTAATTCTGACTCGAATAATGTCATGAACATAATGATTGTAGTATATCCGGAAAGAAATAATTTCTTCAAAATTGACGGTATCTTTTTCTTCAATCATGCTTAGAAGGTTGCTGTAATCATAATTTGTCGTTTGATGTATATTTTGCCTTTTATTGGATCTACTAATGAATCATAATGATAGGGACAAATGACCTTTTTGTCTTTAGACTCGGTTTTTCTCGCTATAAGGTCAGTATTCTAGTCTTTGAAAGTTTGGTTGAGATATTATCTCGCTAACTATTTAAAAGCACGAACATCCAAGTAGAACTTTTTCGTTAACTTATTTAATTAAGAACTGATAAATACTCGACCTTCTATGGTTAAAGCAAAGCATGAAATATGACAAGGTTTTATTATATGTTAATTCATTTAAACTTTAAAGTTTATGTGAACGGTTCAGTGTACATTTTAAGTGAGATGCGTGAAAAATATTGCACTGGACAAAAGTTGCTTATATATTGCCCATAATATCATTATGTAAATTGTGACCGCCTAATGGCACGTTATCTAAACACGGACTCGAAGTTAAGACTTTGTAAACATCGTTTTATAATCTGTTGGTATAAGTGATTGAAGATTTTGTTGTTTGAGCTATTGATGGTCATAATTTTTTGTTTAATTATTTTCCGATCATAAATTTGTCTGTATTTTGACTCTCCTCTTTCCTTTGTATGTCCTTTTTATCTTCAAGAAAAGAGATTTTCAGTGTTGCATTTGATAGTCTCCTTTCTTTAAGAGAAGGAAAAAGAGATTAACATGGACTATTACACTCGTAAAGTCTTTTAGACCTCTTGTATTTAAGAAATAAATAGTATTATTCTTTTGTCTGTTGGTTTACAGATTCCATGTTTCCAAAGGAGTCAGGGCATTTTCGAATTTATGTAATATGCGGGGTGTGAATTTGGAGCAACAACACACCATGAGATGTTAACTTCTTTCTATGGCACCTCTCGTGTTGAGAAATTCTTGTCGGGTGCCAGATAATCACCTTTGCATGAACTTATGCCTTGCAAATGGCCAAGATATCTCGAAAGATAGCCATTTTCTTTTACAATCTTTTGATAAAATCGAAAAGCAATTTTTGTAAATCCATGTTATAGTCGTCAAAAATTCAAGATTTTGGGTGCTCCCTGGAGGTTTCGATCCGCATTTGAATCCATTTCCATCATTAAAAACTCCATTCAAACATTCCCATCGCTACATTTAACTCCGGTAGGAATTTTTGAAAATCCACTTTATAGTCTGTCAAACTTCAAGATTTTGGATGCCCCTGAAAGTTTTTTAATGGCATTGAATCTATTTCCACCATTAAATACTTTGATTCAAACATTTCCTACTCGCTAATGTTATATTCAAGCCATTTTTTGTCACCAAGTCAAATTTGAAGACTAAATAAACTACCAAAAAACAAGTTTTCATTTTTTATTAATTTATTCTCACCTGGTTCCAACAATTGTGGTGTCAAGATGAGTTTGATCTTCAACAAAGTCTCTAATTAATCCAAAATCTGCAATTTTGGGTTTGAAATGTTGGCCTTGCTAACTTTTATGTCTCTATGGATAATGCGAATATCTCGATTTTTTAATCAAGATAAGGTAGCCCAACAAGAACTCCTAAGATAATTTCAAACCTCAACTCCGCCACTCCGATATCGCCCAGTGTTTTCATCTCAGTTGCAAAATTACAATTCGGTCTCAAATAACTATATTAACTAACTAAACAATATATTAACTAACTAAACAATAGTGTTTGAAATGTCACATTGATCGGAGCTAAAAATCAAGTTTTAGGGTGAAGAAATATCACCAAATATGAATAGATCAAGACTCTTGTTGGGAAGGTATTCATAAACCAAGAGTCTATCTCGTGGTATCCACACAACATCCAAGCAGTTTGACGAGATTTCTATGTTGAACATTGCTTATCGAGTCACTTCGTTGAAGAAGTCGTTCACACTGCGTTCTTTCTCTCGCAAATAATTTCTTCACCTCAACTTCGCTAGCCATTTGGTAAAATTCCCTCGTCAACATGTCCTCTATATTACTCAATTTACTCTTCGTATTTCATAACTCTTTGTAGGATAAAAGGAATTTGGATATCACCTTATAAACCGAACCAAAGCCTCCTTCGCCAATCTTGTTTGTTGGGTTAAAAAATTTTTGGCTGCAGCTCGTGAGAGCATCGTATTTGTAATTTAATTTTGATTTGGATATAGTCATTGACTGTTCAATTGATAGTTTGGAATGCCCCTGCAAAAATAACCATCACGTAGATCTACCGAGTTAAGTTATTTATCTATGACCATTTCCATGAGAGGAATTCATCAGTAGAAGTTTATTATTTTGTGTGGTCTTTGTAAGGTTAGCAACATGTCCAAGGAAAAAAATTCTAGGAAAATCTATAATAAGCCTAATAATGAAAAAAAAAGTTGGAGGTGACAGTTAATCTAGATACAACTAAAAACAACAATTCTATGGGACCTCATAGTTGGTGGGTGGGATGTTTCCTATTGGCCGTAGTTTGTGCCGAGTGCACAGGGGAAGCTATTCAACTCTGATTGACAAGAATAGAAAGTTGTCTTCATCTCGATGAGTCAATTTGCAATTCCTTCAAGGCATCGTAGGCGTGGAAGGTAGTTACGATAATATACAACTCCTCTTCAAACAAGAAGAAGGATGCAGCCCTATAGATACATGGTAAAAAAAGAACATAGTCTAGGAGTTCGAGCCTCGCAGAGATTAGATGTACTTAGAAAGCTTTCTTACATTCAAGCAATTAGAAATGTTAGTAGATAAGAATGTGCCATCATGTTGGAGAAGCAAGTTTGTCTCTTTGGAAGTCGGAAATTTTATCTACATATGTGCTACTATATAAAAGTTAATATTGGTAATAATAAAGGTTGGTTGTGTTTCGAGAGAAAAATCATCACTCGTGAATTCCACAGACTTTTTCATGTTTGTGATTGATAGGTATATGATATACATGGTAAAGCAAGTATAAATAAAATTTATAAATATTGACCACCCCAAGGCTAGTTAAATTTTTTATTTATTGTTTACTCCATACACAAATCTATATAAATAATATTTTTAGTTCGAAAAATGAATATTGTATTAAATTCCTCCTCAATAAAAATGTTCTTCAAGGAATGGTCTACATTCGTAGGGTTACCTATATCTAAATGAAAACCAGCTTTGTTGCCTTTGGCTACATCTTTTCTAACAGACTCAAACTTATCTTAAAATAGAACCGATTTTTTTCATTGCTCTTTTTGGTTACTATATAGTAAGTATATCATGAATTCGAGACCAATGCAACCCTGAGAACCCAAATGAAGGGGGATAAAAACTATATTTGAGGGTGAAGCACTTTGTATTATACATATGAACATATTCTAATTTAAGATAATGCAACCAAGTGTATTTAAATGAATGGGATACTGAAAGGTGACTGGGTTTGGATAATAGATAGAAATTTAGTCAATTATGTTTTGATGTATATATTTGTTTAATTACATTTTTTTATTTTATTATATTAAAAAAGTCATGACCAATTTTATTTCATGGAAATGATAATATTAGATAAATATAAAATTTTTAAGATTAGGGAGGAGTTGAAGTTGTTCACTATCTTATACTTTCACTTTATTATATTTTTAAACAAAGATTAATGCTCCTCTCACGAACTAGGTACATATTCCGTAGAGGTCATTGAATATGCATTTTGTGGATAGTTTTTTTGAAGGTTTCGTAGGTAGGCATGAAGAGAAAAAAACAATTTTCAAGATAACTCACAAAAGTTGATAAACAAACCACCCATTCTTCCAAAACATTTTGTATTTCCTCTAACTTGATCACCTACATCACCTTTATCTCGCATGGAAAATGTATCCCCACTCCTCGAAATTACCGTGCACCTCTCTGTGCAAATGCTAGTATTACTTGATTTTCCATGCTTATGTGGAACATGGTCAAGAGAAGGAACTATAACAACAATGGATTTGCATGAAAGCTTTATAATATTTTCAAACATGAAAGTTGTGATGCATTACTAAGTTTCTTCATTATTTTATAGATCAATACATGTTAAACTGACTTTACTCCTTGACCGCATTGCATTCAACATTGTGCGTAGGTATGTTTTAAATCTATCAATCAAAAGTATGATTTTATCTATATTTGATAATGCAAGTTGAATACATCATACAATACATAGGAGCGTTATGGCTATGAAGTTCAATATGAAATAATCTATTGATTTCTACTATTACTATTATATAAGGGGTGCTCTTCCAATGGCCGTTTATTAGCTATGTTAAGAAGGCTTTGTGGAATTTTTATTTACTATAAGATTATGTATAGTTGAGTTGCGGACAACAAAGTAGAATTTGGTAGGAAGTTTGGAGTATGTGTAATTCATAATGATCTTGTCTTCTCTTCATTGATGACTTTTTCAATGTGTGAGTTTTGACCTAAGCCATTGCATTATCAATGTGTCAAGGTTCACAACTCGACCTATATGCCAACTACTTCTTATGATCGTTCCTAGGAACATGAATCCTAATTTTTGAAGGTTTAAAATTTATAACAAGTTTTCTCTATTGTGGTCGAATTTGTGGTGGTTATTTTTAAAATTTATTTAAGGTACCATGCATCTAAATTTCTTATGAACTTTCAACACTATAACAAACTTTGGTGCAAATTGTTCATCAATTCTCACTTGGTTAGGGTTATAGATGTTAATGAAAATTTAATGTGCGTGCATGAGAGTTGGGTGCAAATGCACAATGTTGTGTAGCATTAGTGTGATAAATATGTGATAGTGCAAAGCATAGTTTTTAAGATTAGTCTAAGTTGACTCGGCACCTAATCAACTTAGTCAAGTTGATTGTTGGTTGAACGGTTAATTGTTGGTTCAATGGACATAAGATCTTGTAGGCACACATACCAAAGGGAAAAAATGGATCCCATCATGGGGTACTCTTTGTAATTCTCCACCACTACTACCTTCCATGCTTCCTCAAACTCCTCTCCAACCTCAATATCAATGCTTGTAGTAGCATGAGCAACAACACTACGCTTAGCGTGAACTAGAAGAACGCGTTTTCCAAATTGCACGAGAACTACTTCCCTCACGAGTCACCATGTGCCATGCTTGGTCTCTGTGGTTCTCTTCCTTCAACTCCTAGTTCAACTACCATATCTTCATTGGAACCAACACCCCAAACTCCACTAGACAATGATTCACCATTTCTTTGTAGTAGTGATTCGCCATTTGTACTATTGATTCAGCCATGTTTTTTACAAGATAATATAATCTCTTGAGAGATTTGCCAAAAAATTATATATACATATTATATTATTAATAAAATCGCCTTTCCATTTTTCCTATGTATCATGGGGATTCACCCATTTATTATATATATAAATTTAGGGGGGTTCTTAAAATTTTCCCCTGCTTTGTTTTTGTTTAGTGGAACTTCTTATTCCTGTTTTTCCAACCTCATCGGGATGAACATTCTCTAGTGTCTTTGTCAGCCATTTGGGAGGACCTTTCTGAGATGGCCCAGGCTGCTCATTTGACTGAGTTGGGATTGATTCAAGATTCAATCTCCCAATTCTGTCAATCACATCATTCAATGTGTCATCTGTGGTTGTTTCTTCATGTGGGGGAGAGAGTGCTTCAGGAAATGATTCCATAGTTTGATTCAATATAGGAATCCCCCCTTCAAGATGTGGAATCTGATTATCAAATTCTTGGAAAGACTTTGCATGTGTGAATCTATCCAGGTGATCAAGTTGCCGCTCAACAGCCTTGTCACTCTTGGAAGATTCAGGGAATATGACATCTCTTGCTATTACAAACTTCTTATTGGCTTCATCATAGAGACGATATCCTTTGGAGGTATTGGAGTACCCCAAGAAGATACATTTTCGACTTCTAGCACCAAGTTTATTCCTTTGTCCCTTGGGTATCAAGGCATAACGGGTGGACCCAAAGACCCTGAAATGCTTTACCGAAGGAATGTGGCCATGCCACATTTCAAAAGGAGTTTTGTTTCTAATTGAACTTGAAGGACACCTATTCTTTATGTAAACAGCACATAGAACTACATCAGCCCAAAACATCAATTTTACATTCTTGAAAAATAACATGGAGCGAACCATATTTAAAATAGTTATGTTCATTCTTTCAGCTACACCATTCTGTTGGGGATTATACGACACAGTTGTTTCATGTTTGATCCCATGTTGACGAAGATAATTTTCAAATTCGTTTGAAGTGTATTCTTTTCCATTATCAGTACGTAGAGAGCCAATATGAGTTTGTGCATCAATTTCAATCCATGCATGAAAATTCTTGAATGTTTGAAAAGCATCAGACTTGTTCTTCAATAAGTAAATCCAACACATTTTGGTGTAGTCATCAATAAATGTCATCATATATTTATTTCCATTTGCAGAGGCAATAGGCATAGGGCCACATAAATCTGAATGAATAAGCTCAAGTTTTCTATGTGCTCTGGAGTGTGAATCATGAAATGGCTGTTTGCTATGCTTTCCTAGAATACAAGCATCACATTCCTTAGGTTTCCTAGGAATTGTGGGCAGTCCATTAACACCATTTTTCTTCAACAAACGAAGGCTTTCATAGTTTAAGTGTCCAAATCTAGCATGCCATAAAAGACTTGATGGGAATGTACCTTCATCATGATGTGAGCTGAATGCAAAGTTTTGAGCATGAGCAGATGAACCTTTCAGCTTCAAGAGTCTCCCTTCTTCTATTCCCTCCATGACAAGTGAGTGATCTGATGCTTTTCTGACCTCTACCTTGCCATCAAACAAGTGAATGGAGTGTCCTTGCTGGCGGATTTGGACCAAGGACAGCAAGTTTCTCCTCAACTCAGGGAGGTATAGAACCTCATGTAGAATATGATTTGGAAGACCAGGCAACTTAAGCCTGACTGTGCCAAGCCCTGATGGCTTGAGTTTGGATTTATCTGCGAAATATACTGCTCCATCAACTTTGTCAGTGAATTCTTCAAAAAAATATTTTCTAAATGTCACGTGACATGTTGCTCCTGAATCTAGCAACCAATCATCTCTCCATGAAGTAAATGAAACATCAAACAAGTCTTCAGTTACTCCATTGTTACAATGTGCTAGAACATAATGAGTGGATTCAGGTGCTTTACCTTTGTCTTTGTCATTATTTTTACCTTTGTCTTGATTTCTTTGCTGCTCAATTTTATCCCAAGGTGTCCTGCATTTGGATGCATCATGTCCATCTTTATTGCAACGTGTGCAATGAAGATCGGATTTGTCAGATTGTCTGCCCCCCCTTTCTCTGAAGTTTCTTCTTCCTTTTCCTCTTCTGCCACCTCTTCCTCTGGAATAATCTGGAGCATGACTCTTTTCTCTATGTGCATAGTATGCAGCCTCTTCAGAAGATGAAGGGATTGTCATCTTCCCGGAAGCTTTCTCTCTTTCTGCAAACTTTTTCTCAAGGGTCTCAAAGGTGATATGCTCAAGGTTTCCACTTGCTTGCAATGACTCAAGATAATGTGAGTAAGTCGGATATAATGCCTTAACATATGCTATGAGAGATATGTCAATTTTTACACCAGTGCTGTCAATGTCATGCATGATAGATCTTACTTCTGAAGCTAAAGCAAGGGGATCATCATTCTTCATTTCAAGACTGAACAACTTAATCATCAATTGAACAATTTCTAGTTCTGAATGTGAGTCATAGAGTTCTTTTAGCTTGCTCAAGGCTTCATAGGCATTTGAAAATGGTGAAATATGGCGACTCACCTCTTCATTTACGGAGGTTGCAATCAAGGCATAGGCCTTGTAGTTCTTGTTTTCCCAAATGGCGAGCTCATTGTTTGAAGTGGGCTTTGCTGGTGGATTTCCTTCTTGTCCTTCAAAAATTCCTTTCCACAACTCATTTAAAATGAGAGTGCGCTTGATTTTCCGAGACCATTCAAGATAGTTCTCCTTGCCAGAGAGAACCACCCCTACAATAGATATGAGAGAATGCATTCTTTTGAAGGGAAAAAATAATTACTTTGCTGAAAAATTTCTTTTGAAGGAGGGAAAAAAAACTTTGCTGGAAATATACTCAATTCTGCAAATTTTATTTTTTATTTTTTGGGGAAAAAATTTATGTGGGGGCGGGATTATGAATGAGAGGCATTATGAATGGGAGGTATTAAATGTGGTGGCATTAAAAAACAGCGCAGAGGGGGGGTGGATTCATAATATGGGAGGGGGGCGCTGCTGTGCGTGGAGCACAGGCAGGGGTTGTAGTGGAGCATGTAGGGTCTGGGTGGGGAGTCGGTTGGGTAGGCAGTCGGGTGGGGAGGGGTTGGGTAGGCAGTTGGGAGGGTTAGGGGAGTCTGTTGGGAAGTCGGGAGGGTAAAGGGGTAGGGGAGTTGGGCGGGTAGGTAGTCAGGCGGGGAGGATTTGGGTAGACAGTGGGGTGAGGTGGGAGGGACGAAGCGAGGGGCAGTGGGTAGAGAGTCGGGTGAGGTGGGAGTCGAGTGGATGGGGTGAGCGATGAGTGGGTAAGGCGGAGTGCTGTGAGGTAGAGCGAATGGAGAATGGGGAGGGACGGAGGGAGGGGCAGTGGGGAGGGAGTCGAGTGGATGGGGTGAGCGATGAGCGGGTGAGGCGGAGTGTTGTGAGGTAGAGCGAATGGAGAATGGGGAGGCCGAGAGGCCATTAGAAATTTAGAAATTGTAGAATTTCAACAATTGCAGAATTTGCAGGTATTTGCAGGAGATGCAAATTGCAGAATTGCATAATCTTCAGAAGCTGCAAAAAGTTCAAAACTGGGCAAAAATTTCAGAGATAATTTAAAAAAAAAATGCCGAATTGCAGTATATAAACTCAGAATGGCATCAATATAGTGGAGCAACAAAAACTAGATGCAATGAACATAAAACTGAATGTACAAAGACTGTTGGCAAAAATGAGGGAGTTACACCAAAGGCAAGAATGCCAATAGTGGGACTGGCTTTGATACCATGTCAAACCAAGAGGCAACTCCGCAAATCACAATGTGTATTAGATGAAGAATGTGAATGTATTTATACATGGAGGTGAGGCTATTGGGATTCACTTTCCAATGACTCTTGACCTTCCTTATTTCCTAATATAATTTAATATACAATATTAAATATCCTCACCCAACCCTTAGGATTAGGGGTCAACAAAATTGACATCTCCTGACATTAGATTCCAAAATATTAGCCAAGTCTACTGACAATCAAGCTATTCTCCTTAGTAAAGGCCCTCCGTTAGTTCTACTCCCTGTTGACCTAGCTAACGTTGCTCCATCACTATCACTTACATTTTCGACAAAAAAAAAATGGTTGGTCTTGAGCAATATATGTGGTAAGGTTTAAGTTAACTAATAGGTTCAAAGCATAGTTGAAAAAAATTATTGAATTAACAACTTTAAAGTAATCTCACCTTTATTTTTATTTTTATAACAAAATAGGAAGCAGGCTTTCAAAGAGTACTACGTCCAAGGGATTTAGAACTTGAAAGACTTAGAACTTGAAGAAGATTCACTCCAACCTCAAAGAAGCCATGCACCACTTACAATCAAAGGATGGAATCAATGTGAGGGGTCAAGTTGAAAATCCAATGGTGAAGGTCACACTATGAATCCACCCTCGACTGAATAGCAAGAAGGGTCACACTATGACATTGCCCTCCACTCCACAATAAAGATATTGCTACACTATGGCATTGCCCTCCACTCCATAATAAGGGTATTGCTACATTGTATACAATTATTGTTTTGCTTGCAAAACCACATTTAAAAATTACATGTAGCATTTTATCAAAATCATTGAATCTTGAATTTCTATAAAACGTTCTTATTTTTCAAATGTAATTTGTTTAGTGAAAAAAACAAATGTTTAATGAAAACAAATTCTTACAAAGAAAAATCCACTGATTTCTTTCTTTGGTTAACCAAGGTGGAAATTTTCATTTTAGTGTTTGTTAATTAGGCTTGCAATCTGCCAAATTTTTTAAGTACTCCCAATATTTTGAAAAGTTCAAAATTCCATGCTATCAAGGCATACCTGTTATCTTTGAGATTTCTACCATCATTTTCTCCTAATTGTAATCTTTTTTCCATTATTGTGTTGATCATGTACTCCGGTAAAACATTACCCTATATATATAAATTCGAAAACCCATATTAGAATTTTACAATTTACTTGCACATGTAGGATATGCAAATTCAAGTAGGTCTTTCTTGTTCACGGGCATTGAGCAAAATCCGTGACAAGTAAAATTTGATAAAGAAACTTTAGAATAGGGTTCTGATCTTGCATGCATGGCACAAAGAGGCCTCCACAACATTTACACATCGACGTCAATTTGGACACGATGTTTGTAGCATGGTCACTCACCTGTAAAATATTAAATTTATCACAGGATAGAGGCTTATTTGAATTTATCACAGGATAGAGGCTTCGAGTATCAGTTCCATTGCTTTTTTTAATTGGATCATTTTATATGTTCTTTTAATTGGAATTTTTATATCTGTATTTTTTTTAAGGTCTTTGACATGTTCGATTAATGAGTTTATTTTTTTAAAATTAGTCTAGTTTTATCTTAATTTTATATCTAAAGAATGTAGATAGGGATTAAATCTATTTTTACTCTAAAAAATGTTTGTAAGATTTGATCCATCTAAGCACTTAATAGATCAAGAATTAACTTGATGAATATATATTGGTTTAATCATTAATTATTCTTATTTTAAAATTTTTATTATGTAATCTGACTTAATCAAAATGTTTTTATTATTATTATTATTTATTTTTTTAATTTTTTTATGTAATTTGACTTAGCCAAAATGTTTACATAACATAACAGGAAAAAAAAATATCTTATTGAAGAGCATTTTTGGAAACAAAGACTCCAACATTCCTCTTTGATATTTGAAACATCTTCAAATATTTCCAAATGAGCAGCAAACACAAAAGCACCTTTACTAGCCAAGCTTGCATGCCCTATGCATTTTAAGACATCCACACCAACAGTCTTTACTAACTTAAACCTTTAAATGAAATAATATATTTTTAAATGAAATTGCATTTAGATTTGATATTAATTACAAGCAAAGGAAAAAAGAGATTTCATATTTCTCATACTCAAATTCCTTGTTTGGTTGAACATGAAATCCTAGAGTGGCATTGAATACGTACCACTATGGAACCCAACTCTTTAAGTGTGTTGCAACCTTTTCCTCTTGTCATGAAAAACAGAACCATTGGTAATAATGATGGTTTTTTATGGATACTTTGATAGCAACTTCTCGTTGAGTGCATAGTTTTAAAAATTGGTTGGACCGACTCGGAATTGGCCGAGCCAACCGAGCCAAACCCCTGACCGGACTGAGTCGGTAGAAAAACCATTCCGGAGGCCGATTTGTGACCGAACCAGCCGAGCCGGTCACCGACTCGGCTAGTTCGGTCACAAATCCACTGGTTCGGCCGAGCCCGAGCTAAACCGGTCGAGTGAGTCCAAGCTGGCCGTGGACCTCATCTTGCCTCCAAGTAAAACTTCAATTTATATTTTTCTCTACTATTAGGGTTTTATTTAGCCTCCTAACTCCTCCCTATCCTATCAAATCTACCCAACTCCTATCATTTCCTCACATCTATCTCATTGCATTTGAGTGAGCATTTGTGAGGAATTTGTGAAGAGTTGTGGAGTTGGTTTTTGGAGCAGCTTTGAGGAGTCTTTTGGGCAAGCTTTAGAGCAGCATTGAAGAGATTATTGGGCAAGATTTGGAGCAGCATTGAGGAGTTGGTTTGTTGGAGTTTCATTGAGGAGGCTAGAGGCTAGAGGTATTTTTTTTCCCTTCTAAAATTTGTCTTTGCTTGTTTTATTTTTTTTGCAAATCTGAAAATGGAAAACATAGTTTTTTGTGAAAGAAATGAACATAGAATGAATAGTTTTTTTTTGTTTTCATTTTAATATTTAAGCCTTTCCTTTCCAAGTCAAAATCTCAGTTCAAAATGGCCCCTAGAATGAAAGACGCTACTTGGGCATATGCTGAAATGGCTGATGATAAAATACATTGCAAATTTTGTAAGAGAAAAATTAAGGCGGGTGGAGGGGGAATTCATAGACTAAAACTACATTTGGCTGGTCTTAGAGGCAAAATTACTCCATGTGAAGCACCAATAGAAGAAATTGGGGAAATTAGGAAGGATTTGAGAGATCAATTTCAAAAGTTTGAGGAAGACAGAGCTAGGCAAAAAGAAATAGAGGTTGAATTGGGAGGAAGAGAAATATACAACACATGATGGCTGCCAACCCAACTTTTGATTATAAGGGTTCTTCATCTATCTTTTGCACTGATGCATCAAACCCCTTTCGCTATGTTCCTCCCTCTATGGAGTCTATTCAAGAAAAGGGTAAGGGTGCAATGAGAAATAAGGGCACTATCAAAAAAAAATTCACACCCTCTTCTCCCTCTGATAGTGCACATGGTCCTAATCCTACAAGTAGAGGTCAAGTGCATCTCACTTTAGATCAGCATTGGAAAAAAATAATTGAGAGAAACTGCTTGTGATTAAATTGCTAGATGGTGGTATGATGTTAATATTCCCTTCAATGCTTCTTGTTCACCATATTATGAACCTATTTTTGATGCCATATATGTTGTTGGAAAGGGCTTCAAAGGCCCTACTATGCATGAGTTAAGATGATCTCTTTTGCAAAAAGAGATTGTGTCCATTGATGAATATTTGAAAGAATTCAAAAACTCATGGGCACATACAGGATATACCATCATGTCATATGGATGGACTGATAAGAGGAACTGTACCATCATAAAATTTCTTGTCTTTTGCCCACGAAGAACCATGTTTCTAAGATCATTTGATGCATCTGATAGGATGAAACATGGAAACTTGTTGTTTCAGCTTTTGGATGAGTTTGTTGAAGAGGTGGGGGTGGAAAATTTTGTTCAAATCATCAAAAAGAATGCCTCTAACTATGTTCTTGCTGGTAAATTGTTAGAGGAAAAACACTCAACCATCTTTTGGACCCCATGTGCTACACATTGCATAGACCTCATGCTTGAGGATATTGGTAAAATATATTGGATGAAGAACACTATAGAGCATGCTGAAAGCATCACAAAATATATTTACAATCACTCATGGATTCTGAACTTGATGCGAAAACACATAGGGGACAAGGAAATTATTAGGCCTGCCTTCACTAGATTTGCAACACATTTTTTGACATTGCAATCTATGCTTTCCCAACATAGAAACTTGAAAAAGTTATTTTTCAGTGATGAATGGAATGAATGTTAGTGGGCTCACAAACATGATGGAAAAGATGTGAAAAATAAAGTTAATGAAGAAATATTTTGGAAAAAGGCACCAGAGATTGTGAAACTTGTTGAGCCACTAGTTAAGGTGTTTTCGTTGGTGGATGGGGAAAGATTGGCTATGGGCTTCATTTATGAGGCTATGGATCAAGAAAAGGAGAAAATAAGGGCAACATACAAGCACAAAGTGGGTAAGTATGGGACCATTTGGGCAATCATTGATAATATATGGAACAATCAACTCCATAGCCCTATACATGCAGCTGGGTATTTTCTAAACCCAAGGTATCATTATAAAGATCAAGAAGCAAGAGCTTTGACTGGGGAGGTTAGAGATGGATTGATTGAATTCATTGATCGCATGATCCCCACAAAGAGTGGTTAGTTGTTGATACACAATCAGATCATTGTGTTCAACCAAGCCACATGTACCTTTAGCAAGAACCTTGCAAGGATTGCAAGGGAATCATATGAGCTAGGTAAACAAAGAATTTTAATTTTCAAATTCATATAATATTATTTTGTATAATTGTTTATAATTTCAAAGTTGGATATAATTTTTTGAGCTAACTGAAACTCATTACACAACTATGTTTTTTTCAGCACAATGGTGGGAGGCATTTGGTAGCCACTGTCCTGAATTGCGGAGGTTTGCAATCCACATTTTGAGTCAAACTTGCAATGCTTCTGAGTGTGAGCGCAATTGGTATGTATTTTAGAGGACTCACACAAAGAATATAAATTGTTTGGAGCAAAAACGGTTAAATGATCTAGTGTATGTCCAGTACAACCTCCGACTAAGACGCAACCAATTGTTGAACAAAAGACCTGATTTAGATCTCATTGTGTTGGAGGATATTGATCCAACATCAGATTGGGTAGTGGAGACTTGTCCACCAGAGTTTGACTCTGATGAGGACATTGGTGTGGGGATGGACTTCGATACATAGGTAGAGGCTCTGCTCAATGTAGATCCACTAGTGGCAGGCCCAGTTCCAGCCATAGGCACTTCCTCTTGTCAGCCACGACGGAGGCACATAATTCGTCTATCTCAGGCTCAATGTGCTACAATTCTAGTTGAGGATGTTGATTCAGAGGAGGAGGAGCAAGCAGTTTCCCCCTTTGGTTCATAGTTTGAGGCAAAGGATATTTCCTTATCAGATTTCTAGCAGTAGTGACTATTCATGTTTTTTTGTAGAGGCCATTTAGAGCCTCCTTGGTTATGTTTTTTGTTCTGATCTCTATATCATCATCATGTATTGGACAATGCTCTGGGTGCAATTTTGATATAACGGATATATTCATGAGCCTACATTGATCATATGTTGTCTTTTGTATATATTGTAATTCTTTGTGTTTGGAAACATGAATGAAAATCTTTAAAATTATGTATTTTATAAAAAAAAATATTTAATGTATTTTTTACAAAAACTGAGTCATTGAAACCGAACAAGACGAATCGATACCGAGTTGGAGTCGGAGTCGAAGCCGACCCTCGGCCATTTCGGAACCCGAGTCCGAGTTTTAAAACATCAGTTGAGTGACAAAATAGATGCTTGTAAGGCTAGTGTAATGCACAATTATGCTCATTTCCAATGACAAGTAGTAGTTTAGGAAACCCTTTTTTTCTAGTTTTCCTTTTTGTGATTATTTTGTTAATTATTAATTTTAGTTTCATTGCGACAAAGTGATGGCTCAAGAGAAAAATTATATTTAACATTATAATTATTGCACCAACCTTTAAAACATGCTAGAATTCAAATTATATGTGATGTGCCCTTACTTTATCTCTCAATCTCAATAGTAATGTGTGAGAATATTGGAATTAACAATGGTGCATATATTAACAATAAATTAATGACTATGATCATTGCTTTTTGCATTCAATTTTAATTTTTAAATTAATTTTAATACATTGACTGCAAAACACATTTTACACATGCATATCCAAAGAATCTAGTAATTAAAATTATAATTATTTCCCTGCCTTTTAAAACATACATACTTAATCTGTGATGTGTTCTTACCTTTCAATCGACAGATTATAATATATGTGGAAAATTCGAAATCAACAACAATGCAGCCACCAACCAAAAATACTTTAATGATTGTAGTCATTGATATTGGCATTTACTTTTAAATTCATTTTAATACACCGACTGCAAGGAGGATTTAAATTCAAATTCATCTTGCTCATCATAGAACCTTTTTTTGATGATAGAATGCTGGAAAATTTTCCAATGATGGGTAGATATTTATTCTGCGAAAAAAAAAATTGGTAGTCGCAACTTCACCCTGGGATTTCCCATGGGAGGTTTGTGATGGTTAAATGTGGCATTTTAGTTATTGCAATTGTTTTCAAAGAGACACGTAATTAAAAAAAATAATTATGATTTTAATTATTTATTTGGTAGTGTCACACCTCTATGGTGGTCGCATGAGTCTAAGCCTGTCGAGTCACCAAGCACCGACACGTTTTCTCCTCAAGGGAGAAGACAACTTGAAGTTACTGTTATCCGAACTATTCCTCTAACCTATATGTACTTTATTCACAAGATCACTATCTGAACTTGCAGAATTAGTTTTGACTATGCCTCTAACCTATACGTACTTTTTTCACGAACTTGCAGAATTAGTTTTCAAACAATCTCAATACAATGGCCATTCAATTATTTTAACATTTAGCTTATTTTTCCAATCTACTTCCTTAATAATTTACTTCAGTTATATAGTTCAATTCCACAATATAAACGTTAAACAAATTCACGGTATAAAACACAACAACAATATACAAGTGTAACAACAATATAACATGGGAGGGGGAACTCCCAATCATTTCCCCACACTTCAATAAACTTCAATATAACTTCAGTTTTTGAAACAACTCAGTTAGTAGGAACCTTAGTTGTTTGATAGCTCAACCCCTTCAATAGTAAACCAGACCACATTGCACAACCCTTTGACTCATGACCAAAACTCCTAGTACACAACATACCAAGAAATCAACATGTGTGTAGCCCTTCGACTTACACACATAGCCAAAAAATAAAAGAACTGTAAAATAGTCCAAGTCTCGTCCCTTCGGCATGTTCAAAGATACTTCACAAAAAATGACCCTTTGCAAGTTTTCCTCTCTCTTGGCTCACAAGGTGTGATCCCTCCCAAGAGTCTCAATTCATCTTGCTTCGTTCGCCCTTCCTGCATCCTCTTATCTCTCGTGGTTCAGTTTTTTCTTGGTTACTCCCTTGGTCGAGTATTTTGGCCAAACTCGTCCACCCTTTGGTGTGATTTTATGTGTTCACATCTTCACTTGAATGATCATGTTCATTCACAACAACTCGAGCCAACCTTAAAACAACTGGTTGTTTGCCCCTTATGCGTGTCGCATGTCTTGGGTCGATGCCCTCAACTGTATGGTCTCGTCATTGCTATATTAGCTCAGTACACTTCATCGGGTGCGCTTTCCTTGTAGGTGGGAGCCCTCACATGACACCCTCTTCCATTGCACGTCTTAGGCGATCCCATCGTGCACAGATCTCCCATCACACAACTTAAATTTTTTCATCTCTTCGAGCCGACTTGGGCATGCCTTCATGCACGCTTAGGCTCAAAGGCTTGACATTATCCACCACTCTAAAATGGTTGTACTCATCAACAACATCACTCCTCAACAAAATTGTTCACCAAGGCTCCACATGGAAGATCCATACATATCCCAATCATCCAGGAAAGTTGCTCTCACCTCACTGCTCAAGTCAACTAACCCATCAATATTTGTGAACGAACCTTAATCAAGGCCCATCAATATGCATGACTCCTCCTTTCTTCCTCGTTCATAAAAAAAGGCTCCATGTATAAAATATCTCAAACTTCCCATGGTCATTGCTCACAATACGTCACAAGTATCTACACTCCCTCAAGCCATCACATAAGGCCACTTCCTCCATCTCTTGGTTGCAATATATCAAAACGCAATTACCATTGTATCAACCACCACATCTCTGTGAACTTGGCTTCCATGCTCCAACTCAAATTTGATGTCTCTACGCACTTCTAGACCCCATGACTTGAACTAGTTGGGTGATTAGTCCAACCATCACGCTCAAATCATGAGAATGCATCTCCTCACAGCATCATTAGTTGTTTCTCTAGCACTCTCGTCACGTCTTCAACTGTCAATAAATCCTCCATAATGTTGTAAGTTTTGCACATTTGTATACAAAACTCGAACAAAGGCACCTCATGCCCTTGGTGCAAAAGACCTCCAAAAGAAGTTCAATCTTTGTCTCCACATTGGCCCATGAAGAATCTTTCACTCATCTCCTCTCAAACATGTTTCTCATACTTCTATGAAGGAGGCAAGCCTTCACTCACCTCATAATCGTGTCTATGTATTGTCCCAAGAATTTGTGCTAATAATCTCCATAGATGCCCATGCCCTTCTCCTTCGAGAAGGCTCTCCTTATAATGGTCAACTCATATCGCAATGGGTAAGTACCTTCAGAATCATCCTACGCCTCAAGTGTCTCACACCAGGACATCTTCATTACTACAACCATTGTCCAACTCCAAGGTGTCACTAGAGAAATTTTGAGGTCTAAATTGGGCCTCCTAAGGAATATTATAAAATAATAGTGGAAATAATAAAATAAGATTAGATTATCTCATCAATTTTTAGAGGGAAAAAAAGAAAAAAATAGTTTTTCAACTTGTATTTTCAACTTATCTCCCTATGATTTTACTCAAATTTCGAGTGGGAGTACCCATGTTACATACTTTTGATGGACCTTATTACAGAAAATATCTGCAATACATGAAAAGCATATTGCAATCATGTTTTTTAAAGTATTTCACATTTTTCATGTAGTAGGGTGCATCAAAAGTATGCAACATGGGTACTCTTTGGATGTAAAATTAAATTATGCATCCAACAAGTGCTCCTACTTGAAATTTGAGTAAAATCTAAGGAGATAAGTTGAAAAGTAGTTTTTTTTTTTTTTTAATAACTCTAAAAATGATGAATCATCCCCCATGGTTGATATCATCATATTGAATCCTATTGGTTCTTATAAAGTTGATTTTTTTGTACATTTTTGTTTTGAGGCCCATTTTTTAGCTCAAAATTTCTCTAATGCTTGCATCTATCTATGCCTATCAAGTAGGCTCCTCATGAACACATCCCATACTGATCCGATGCTAAAAAATATGCTCAAAAATTTAATTTCTTCGAATGGAACAAAACCTATGCGCTTGCGTATATCTCGTCGTTCTCAATCCAATGCAATTCGTTTCACGCAAAATCGACATCGTATGCTCCCAGAAATGAGTTCTGATTGATATCCCAAACAGGGCAATTTTGGCAAAAAAATGTGCAGGTTGCCCAGTCAACAGTCCGTACAGCTGACTGGGCCTATTGATTGTGCAAGGTGACTGGGCTTAAGGAGCCAATCTCCATGTGACAAGTGTCATTCTCTCATTGGTGTTGAGTTGGAAATGTTTTATTGGTTGTTGGTGTTTGTTATGTGGACCAACAAGAGGTCTCCATGTAGCCCAGCCAGAGGCTACCACATGGGACCTCAATGACCCCTCCGCTGGATTCAAACCATGAACCTCCATCGAACTAACCACTTGTCTAACCGTTATACCACCATCACAGTTCTTAATAGTGTATGGTTTCAAACCTTATTTAAGGTTTAATTGCATGTTATGGGGAGTGGGGACTGTGGTTAACCCCCGACCCCGGTCCACGAACCATGGTTAGGGGATAACCACGGCCCCAAACATTGTTTCAACATTAACTGCACTACACCACGCCATGTGAATTCCAAATAAACCGTGGCCTTAACCACACACCAATCGACATTAACCTCGCCATGTGATAGCCCATCGAACCGCCAACCACAACCGCACCAACCTAATCGTCATCCCTCACCACCAGCCTTAACCACACCATGTGACTGTCCCATCATGACTGCCAAGAAAACCACCAACGGAGGGGCCATCCCCATGTCCTATGGACCCCACATGACAAGGTGTGTGCACAAATTTGGGGGCTTGTAGCACATTTTAACGACCCTACAATTTTTTGCGCCGAGCGGGAATTGTACTAGGTTTGGAGGACATTTTCCATGTTCAGGGCGCCTGTGCTAGGTTTGGGCCGAATTGTGGGGAATTTAGCTGCAGAATTGGGAAAAATAGAGAAAGAAGCATAAATTGCTCAGTTTTTGGTCTTTTTGGGAGTAGAAAGAGGTTAAACAAGCATTTTTTATAGCTCTGAAGCTATTGGAGCAAGTTTTGAAGCCATTTTGGCACTATATCTCATTGTAATCACCATTTTATGATCACAATGAAAGAGGGTCAAGCATTGGAAATTGGACTAGGAGACGTAGCCTAGGAGGGGTGAACTCCTTCATCACTTGTTATTTTTTGGTTACTATTATGGCTTTATTGATCTATTATTTTCTACAATTTATGAGTTAAATTCATGTTTAAATGTGTTAGAGAATTTAAATTAAGTGCCCTAAAAACTCATTCAATTTACTTGCAATTTATACAATCCTCAAGCACATAAATATATAGATCAAGTTTGGTATCAAGCACTGGTTTTCCTTTCTTATGTGAGGATTTAATTGTTTGCAAGTATATGTGATGCTTACAAGGTTGAAGCTCAAGAGAGAAAGAAAGCTTGTGGTTGCAAGTCCTCAAATTAGGTTAAGGACAAGGAGAGCAAGTTTTCCACAATCTCCACCACAAATTCTACCTCAAATTGCAGTTGAATCTTCAGCATGTATGTTACATGAAGGGGAGCCTTATAATATGTCAGAGGATGAGAAGGCTTTCAGAAAAGCATTCTTTGACATGACTAAAATGGTGAAAGTTCTATATGAAGAGATAAATTCAAGATTGCAGGGTGAGAGTTCCAAACCTTCAAAAGGAGAGGGATCTTATGGAGGAAAAGGAGGAGATGATGACAAGCCTTCAAAAGGAAATAGTGAAAAACCACCATCTTCTCCACCATCATATTCACCTCCATCCTCACCTTCATCTTCATCATCTTCCACAACAACCTTTACTCAAACACCTCCACATACACCAAAGGGTCATGGTAAAACTCCCTTAGTGAAACTTGATATTAAATTCGAATTGCCTATGTATAACGGTGAAGTTAATGCTGAAAAAATTGATAATTGGGTTTGTCAAATTGAAGTATATTGTAGGATTCAAAACATCAAAGATGATGAAACAAAGATTCAGTTGGCTTCATTAAGGTTGGAAAGTGCTACTTTGATTTGGTGGGAATCCAAACCACAAGAGGAAATGAAAAAACATGGTAAGGTCTCAATCTCCTGAATAGATTTTATTGATGCACTTAGAAGACAATTTTATCCATTAGCTTACACGCAGAAGGATATTATGGATTGGCATAATTTTAGACAACTAAAAGGTCAAAGTGTGCAAAGTTACACCCAAGAGTTTAGAAGAAGATATCTAATTTTAGGTGTAGATTTGTCATCACAAGTCACTTTGTTGTAATATATTGGGGGTTTAAACAATTATTTATGTAGAAATTTGCTGAATAATGATCAATTATCCACCGAGACTATCCCGATCACATATCAATTCGAATTCATATGCAACACATAATCTCTTCCACTCAGATCATCACACATGCAGAAATAAAACAAGCGATAGCACATCAATTCATCATACACATTAACACAGTATGTATGGGGAAATCTTATAGCTGAAAACCCCGCAGCTATATGTGTATATTATAATGGAGAAAACATGTAACAAACTCAGTACAATACTCCTCACAAGTACTCAGTACTATCTCATGAAGTTACACACAAACTAGCTTGGTTTTGAACAAGTCACAGGTTCAAAACACACCCACTAATTTCCTGCCTCTATTGCGCAATCATGGCCTGTATAAATAGAGATCCAAGGTTCAAATCTCCTTGGCTTGATAGCGCAATAATCATGGGCAATTTCCTCCAAGTGTGGTGCAAATCTCATGCACAACTGATGTCACAACTGATAGCTGTACTCACCCTTTCATCTACCTCTTTCACTGGTCTCCACTGAACTGTCCATGCACTGTAGTGAATTGATGTGTTCTTGAGTTGAATAATGAGTTACTAATTAGTGAATTAAATAATATTTAATTCACTCCACTCATTACTAGTTGATTAGCTAGTTAAACTAATCTCAACTAGTTCAACTAAGTTAAACCGAACACAACTCCACCAACCGTCTCATCAACTCCACCAAACTTCTGCCACTGAAGTCCTAACTGAAGTAAACCATGCATGAGCTCACAAAACCCTTAGGAGTAGCGTAATTCCTCTGTCAGATGCATGAGACACTTCTGTAGCTTGAACTGAAGTGCTCCAAGAGAGTAAACTGAAGTTTAGAGTCCAAATATTATTAAGGGTAAATAATATTTGACTTCCCTATTTTTAGGATAGGCAGTCTAAAAATAGACTTCGACCTATAAGTCCAAAAAATAGAGGTCCATCTATTTTTACCAACATGACCAATACTCCAAGAATAACATACTGCAATCCCTGGACCATGCTCCATATGTCTAAAAATAGACATAGTCTAAAAATAGACTTTTGCGCCAGAATTTGCCTGCGGGCCCACTTAGTGAAGGCGACTTCATTTCACTAAGCTCCATCATCTTGCTGCATTTTCAACACTCCCTCTCAGCAAGATATGGATTATCTGCAACCCCTATCCTGCCTCTGTGGAATTCGAACTTGCTCCTGGTGAGCGCCTTCGTCAGGATGTCGGCATCCCGATCCTCCGTGGGAACATATGAAAGCATCATGATTCTCCGCTGAACACAATCTCTGATATGATGGTACCTGATGTCGATGTGTTTGGATCTATCATGAAATACTGGATTAGCCGAGAGTTTAATGCAACTCTGGTTATCACAGTAAATCACTGTAGGCTCCAAATGCAACCCGAACAATCTAACGAGGATCTTCCTCATCCAAATAGCCTCGCATGCAGCCAAGCTAGCTGCCATGTACTCGGCCTCTGCTGAACTGAGTGCCACGGATCTCTGCTTCCTGCTGTACCAGGAAACTGCTGTCGACCCAATGCTGAAAACTCCTCCGGATGTGCTCTTCCGGTCCGTTGGGCTCCCTGCCCAATCTGCATCAGTGAAGCCAGAAAGCTTCGCTCCATCCTCCTGTCTGTACCATAGACCATATCCCGATGTGCCTCTAAGATAGCGCAATACATGCTTGCCTGCCTTCCAGAAGAGCTTGGTAGGCTTAACCATAGCTTGCGAAAGCTGGTTAACAGCATAGCATATATCGGGTCGTGTATTGACCAGATACATAAGCGACCCCACCAACTGTCGATAGACAGTGGCATCCACTACCTTCGCTGAAGTAGCATCCTCCTTCCTCCAACCACCAGAAAGAGGAGTGTCAACAGGCTTGCAGCCATGCATGTTGAACCTCTCCAGAATCTCCCGGGCATACTTGCCCTGAGAAACAAACAGTCCTCCACTGCGCTGCCAAATCTCCAATCCCAGGAAATAATGAAGGATGCCCAGGTTCTTCATCTCAAACTCTCGTGCAAGATCCTCCTTGCATGAAAGTATCAACTGCTCGTCGCCAGTCAAAATCAGATCATCTACATACAGTACGATGATCAACAGCTTCCCCTCCACCACAATCTGGTACAGGTTTAGATCCGCCTCACTCTTGGAGAATCCAAGCCCGGTGAAGTAGCTGTCTATCCGAGTGTACCAAGCACGAGGTGCTTGCTTCAGCCCGTACAGTGCTCTCTTGAGTCGGCACACATGCGACTCACGGCTGAAGATCTCAAAACCTTCAGGCTGCTCTATGTACACCTCCTCCTCAATAACTCCATTGAGGAACGCAGTCTTCACATCCATCTGATGAATGTGCCACCCCATCTGCGCTGAGAGAGCAAGGATCGTCCGTATGGAAGAGTACCTTGCGACAAGTGCAAAAGTCTCCTCATAGTCAATCCCCTCGATCTGTGAAAAGCCACGGGCGACAAATCTCGCCTTGTACTTCTCCACACTCCCGTCAGCCGCCTGCTTCACTTTGTAGATCCATCGCGAACCCACCACCGATTTCCCCTCCGGTCTTGGGACAATCTCCCATGCACTGTTTCTGACGATCGAATCATATTCTTCGATCATGGCATCTACCCATGCGGGTTCCTCCACAGCTTCCTCAAAAGAGGATGGCTCCGTCACAACACATTGACTCACAAGAGCCATGTATCCAATGTACCGATCCGGTGACTGTCTCTGTCTGCGCTGTGCTGTAGGTGGTCCTACAACCTTCTCTGCATCCCGAGCCAGTCGCTCAGCTTCTGTAGTGCGCATGCGCCCTCTGATGGTTGGCGCTGCCTGGGTGGTTTCTTCCACTTCCTGAACCTCCTCTTGTGGCTGATCCACATCCGGAAGCTCCTCCTTAGGAACTAACAGCTCCTCATCTGCATGCAAGTGTAGCTCCCTCTCAAGCGAACACCGCATGGCTTTCTCCTCCTGAAATTTTATATCCCGTCGCACAACAGTCTTTCGACTGTCTGACAAATACACCCGGTAGTTGTGAGGTGTATCAGTGCACCCCACAAATATTCCAACCTCAGCAGTTGGATCCAGCTTCCTTCTCGCATCCTTCGTCACATGCATGTAGACAGGAGAACCAAAAATCCGCAAATGGGAAATATCAGGCCTCTTGCCAGAATAAGCCTCCTCCGATGTACTCATGCCAAGAACCTTGTGAGGACAACGGTTCTGCACATACACTGCTGTATTGCATGCCTCAGCCCACAAGTGAAGGGGTAGGCCCCGATCATGCAACATCGCCCGTGCAGCACCCACGATCGTTCTGTTCTTCCGCTCAGCCACCCCGTTCTGCTGTGGGTTATGGGGTGCGATGAGCTCTCTCCGAATCCCTTCTGCGCTGCAGAACTCCTTGAATTCAGCCGAGATGAATTCACCACCGTTATTACTCCTTAGAGCAATCACCTTCTTCCCCGACTCCTTCTCGACCAGTGCTTTAAACTCACATAACTTCGCGAATGTATCGCTCTTCTTCTGCATGAAGAAGATCCAGCACTTTCGAGAGAAATCATCAACAAAGATCACATAATACTTGTGCTTTGCTGTCGAAGCAACTGAGAAAGGACCACACACGTCTCTGTGAACTCTCTCAAGGATCGTCGTGGCGCAACTATCCTTCTCGTGAAAGGTGGCTTTCACATACTTCCCCAAGGTACACCCCTTGCACTGATCTGACTGCGCAAGAGTGCCCTTAGGAAGCCCAGTAGAAATCTGCTGCAGGATCTTCAAGGCTCCATGGTGAAGGTGGCCCAATCTCCTGTGCCACAGTTCGCCCTCATCATCCCAGCTCACCACTTCTCCCGCCTTGCATGCCATTGCTGCGTAGCCATCTACCTGTAACTGATAAAGGTTCTTGGTTCGAACCCCTATCTTCCGGGTCTCTCCAAAGAGTCTTACCGTGCAGAAGGCTTTTCCTTCACCGAAGACCACATCATACCCCTTATCCTCCAACATCGATAAACCCTTGGGTTTACTAGTTTTTTTGGTTTTTAATTTTAATAACCCCTTGGGTTTATTAATCTCTCGAGTTTAAAATATTAGTCCTATAGATTGATATTAATGCATGTTCCAATGTCACATTATGAAAAACATTGTCTCAATACGAAAATCAACCTTGGGAAACCATTGTTAAGGAGTGTTAGCCATAGTCGATCAATGTCTTCCATGGTCAAATGTCACATT
>CM076572.1:961651556-961880657 GCA_034641835.2 Pinus albicaulis
AATGATCATATTTAAGGATCTATATGCCAGTTCATGCAAAAAAAGTCGATACATGCGGACAAGAATGAGAAAAGTAGTGTATTCCTTTTGCACTCTAAAATTATATTACTAGTAGTCATTACCATGGTTTTAGCCCACAGTATTGAGCGTTGAGTCGTATATTTGATTCCATCCAAGAATACCATTAGCACTTGTGTAGTTTTGGCTCATGGTATTGACAAAGGCTCAAACTATATAAGGAGAAGAAGATCATAATGCAAGGGTGTGAAAGTGTTTGGGTTTTGATTGAATACTTCACTCTGAATTATATCTGCATGGAATGTGTTACAGTTTATTGATTGATCTAAAATTATGATGCACTATGAATACAATGATGGACCAGGATCTCTAGACCTGAAATGATTATGTATTTGCTTGATCTGTTTGTGATATGTTTAGATCTGTGATCTGGCGCATGCTTGCTGAAGTAAAGGGTATAATTTGAGTAAGTATGTTGATCTGAAACTTTCTGCAGTCCTGAATATTTACAGATCTATACGATGGTTCATCACTGTAAAAGCACATATACATGCAGGTTGGTTTCAACAAAAGCACATATGGAAGTTAGGGTTTTTTGAATATCGATGAAGGGGTTATCTGATTATTGCTGATACATTTCTGTTGTCTATCAAATAAGTCTTCATATAGATCCGTGTTACACAAAATTTTGTCACTATCCATAAAATCTCCATCCCAAACATTGGAGGCTCATTTCTGTGACCAAAATAAAGTGTCATGCCTTGCAAATACCATCATTACATCCCTTGCCATGAGTGCAATAAACCTTATGTTGACAATTTCCTAAACAGACCATCAGAAACACCTATTTTTTCCTTGGCACTGGTAGCCCATTATGACCTCGCGCCAATGAGGAAGATTAACACTAACCCCCGAGCCAGCTGGCGCTCTGTCTCAATTAGCTGCCCGCACCAATCTATTTATGGAAATTTTCTTAAAAATAGAGGCGAAGTTTCCATCATAACAACTTCGTGGGAAAGTCATAGGGAGTGGTTCGACTGAATAACCACAGCCTTACTCCTTTGGCCTCTTGTTTCCACCTTTTGGGGAAACCTCCCAAAGGATAAGGCCTCCCTTCCACCATAGTATGGATTCCAACCTCCTCCTTTCCCTCTATAAATATAGCCATATGCCATTGATGTGCTAGCTGAAATGAACATATTGTTGTAGGAACACTAAAGAGATTTATATTCACTTTGCTAGAGAAAGATAGAACATAAGAGACCCTTATTGAGAGAGCTTAGGCTTGAGTCTTCATCCCATCCGAATTCCCTGACATTCATTGGGACACGCTTCGATTGAACCCTGCTGAATGAGGTTGCAACGTCAAGGCTTGGTTGTAACTCTTTCTTCTATCAATACATATGCATGACTATTGTCTGGTTCCCATTTCGCATTGATGTATTTTATTTGATGCAATGTGCTTAACCCTCCTTGATTGGTTAGTAGTTATGGATGAGATTGTTGTTTCGTATGTTGCTTTTGTTTGTTGATCTTAGTGCAGGTATCCAAGCATCACTGCGAAGGATCGTGACCCGCCAAGACATGAATCGAGAGGCCACCACTACAACAGCTATGACAAAAACGTTGGACTCTAGGTAGGTTGATCTACCTCGTCTTTTTCATTCATTAATTAGGAACCTACACTCTAGCTTGTATTTTTGTTACTAGACCCACTCTAGGGCTAGAGGGATCATCTCTGTCTGCAAAGAGGATTTACCTACATAAAAAATTGGTGACTCCACTGGGGATCAGTGTGAGTTTGTCTTTTTTCCCTTGTCAAGTTGACTTCGATTGTTTGCATGATTGTCTATCTTTTCTAGCTTCTTTGATTGATTATAGTCTTCTTGTTCAGCTCTAAAGAGTCAAGATTTACCTCTGTTCATTGGTTTTCCCATTCTCCCATAGATATCTGGTTTGGCACATTTTTTTATTGACCAGTCGTGCCGATTGGCACATGTTGCTTGTGTTACAGTAGCTCCAACCCCTGTTTGGAGCGGATTACTGCCTTACAATCGTGCCAAATCCTATAGGGTTTGGTTTAACCTCTCTTTTGAAGTTTTTGGTCAGTTCTACTTGGCTCTGAGTGGTTTTCTGATTTGCAATTTTTTTCTTGGGATTGTTATTACTGTCATAAGCTTTCTCTTCTCAGTTGTTCATCCATTTTCTTATCAGTGCAGTTTATGGCCTTAGGGTTTATGAGTGTCTTAGCTCACTGAGCCTTCTAATTGAAAGTCAAGTCTTTTGATTCTTGTCAGTCTCATCCTTTAATCAGTTGCGTTGAAGTATTTATTGATCCTTTTAACATTTGTTTGGGTGAATGATCATTTCGAGTTTCATTTGATTCTTCTTCTCACCGTTCCGAGCATAGATAACATAGCTCATTTGGATCATTTCGAAAGCTTTCTCTTTGTTTGGAAGAGTGCTTCATTGGTTTGAGTGAATTTTTGGGTTTGTGTTGCTTTCATCAAATAATTCGGTTTAGCTCTTTACATTCACAATCCTCGAACTAGTGCTTGTTTTGTTTTTTCGTGTAATTAGTGCATTGTGTGCTTCATTTCATTGGAAAAATAAAAAAAATTGCATTCTTTCGTTTGCATGACAAAGGAAAAGTTCTTCTGCATAACTAGTGCCTGATAACTAGGAAAGAGTTTTCATTTTTCGCTTGATTGTATTAGATGCATGAGAGTATTTCTTTGTGTAATTTCATTGATTGCTATTGTTTGAAAGATCTCTATCCTTCTCTTAATTAGTGTTCATTGAATGGAAAATGGTGTTCATTTGCATATAGTTTGCATTTAGGAAATTTGAGATCAAAATTCGGTAAGGCCTTGAAATTGAAACACTTATTCAAGATCAACTATAAAATTAATTAAATTAACCTAAGGAAACATTAGAACCTAATGTGAAAATTTTAGTGGTCTAGGCTAGAGACGTGTTCCGGCATCTTAAAACCTAGTAGTTGTCATTTTCTTTCTGGCTTTAGACAACGCTAGTACGGACTTGTGCTCCCCGTACCGTCAAGTACATAAAGGGAGACCCCATTAGGTTGAAATCCTTTATCCATAGGAAACCGAGTATGCCGCCTTGTAATCGTGATACACCGAACACAACATTTGGGGAGACTACTTGCACGCACATTAAGTCCTTGGTCATTTCTCTTTCATATGATTACCAAGGTTTATATGGCAGTTCAAGGAAACTTGGTACACCCTCTTTCTTAGATTACCTGAGTAGTCTCTTCGATCTTTTCGTGACTCATTAAAAAGAGAAGAGATCATCGAGCACTTTTCCTTTCATGCTCGTTTAAAATTGAAAGTGACTAGAGTCATCTTTTGTCTATTTCTCGACTCTTAAAACATGAAACAACAAAGTCTGGTTTCAATGTCGTAAAATTAGTTACCCATGATCACATGCCCGTTAAAATTTTGTTACTTGGCTTATTTTTATTTTTCCTTAGACTTGATCTTGAAGCCTTCATTTGATTATCTCTTTTTCCTTTCTGTTTTGAAATATGGTCACAGTGGTGGAACCACCAATTTCGTCGTCTTCTTCACTACCTCCTATTGGTAGTTCCTTTCCTAACGTTTCTTACGAAACCCCTCAGTCCACTAGATCTGCCGAGTTTTCCTAGCCTATTCTCCCGACTCTTTTACCTCTTACTACCCGATATCCCCCTAAGGAGTTAGTTGAGTTCAATTGGCCTCCTCCAGGTGCTTGGTATGGTTTTGGGGACGAGGAATAATTTCGTCCTCTTACTTCAAGATCACTATTTATAGCTGCAGCTATACCTCCTAGTCCTCGCCGTCTTTTTGACGATATTACGGCTTCGTCAGATATGGATTATTCGAGTCCTGTTGGCAGTGAAGAAATGCCTATTTCTACAGGGGAATATCGAATTTTCCCAGAGGATATCCTGCATGTTTCTGTTCAATCCTCTCCGCAATCGGTGTCACTTCCACCTAGTTATCGGACTTTGAGTCAGATTATGTCTGGTGTTGTATCCATAGCACAATCCAGTACATCAACTCCCCCAAGGAGTTCGATCCTCCCTTTGTTGGGACTGTCACCTTCGACACTGAGTTCTTCGGTCACTGTTATGTCTGTCCCGGTCCAACCTATCATCTATGTGGCTTTCTCTACACTGGTTGTTATGACTCAGTCATCAGGATATTTCCACACTTGCAGGTCTATTGTTCTTAATCCCATGTGGCCTGTCAACCAGGTTCAGAGTAGATCACAAGCTCGTGCTCTGGAGACTGCAACTGCTGGTGCGGCTACAACTACCGCTATGGTTTCTACCCATAATTTTGAAGCGCACATGTTGGACATTCACCGACGATATGCTCCTTCTTCAGATGCTCATTCTCCTGAGGCCCCGTCTACTTCTAGCATGAATTCCATTGTCCCTATGATTCCTGGTGGTCTTACTTTTGAAAAGTATTTGTTGGATATTCAGCAACAGAACTCTTACGGCTCTGAGCAGCCTCAAGCTCCTGTTAATCCTCCCCATCACTATGATGCTGTCGGTAACCCCGTCTATTTTCTTCTTGTCGATCCCAATAAAGCTGTCTATTTGCCTTCAACAAATCCTTATCAGACCGTTACTCATCAAGGACCTGTGTTACAAGGACAACCCTCAGGCTCATAAGGACAACCCTTACAGGAAAACCTTTAGCCCAGCAGGGACAACCCTTTGGTCCTCAGGGACAACCTTACGGTCTGCAAGGTCAACCTTTAGTCTAACAAGGATAACCCTACGATCCTTCAAGTTAGCTGTTTGGTCAGTTTAGTGTGTCCTAAATTGCTACATTAATTTGTCAATCCGGGATTCGTAAGCTGACGAATTGTGGCGCACTATATGTGCAAGATAACCTATTTCTTACTTTTTGTCGTTTTTGTTTTTTGTTTTTATCTTGGGGGTTTTTATCTTGGTTGGTTTCCTAATGTGAGATGGAAATTCTAAAAGACACGTATGGATATAAATGTTCAAGGCAATGATGTCATTTATAATGATTTCCCAAACTTCAAACTTCAAAAGAGTTTTTAAAACATGCAATGATAAAATTAATTCCTAAAATAAAATGAAAATGTGCCACTATAATAGTCAAAAAAACAGTGAACTATTAATCATGAAACCCATTACCCTTGCCGCCGTCTAAATACAAAAGAAATCGTGCTCAAAGAAATCCAAGAATTGCAAGCAAAGTAAAGTTAAAATCAAATTACATCAACTCATATTCTCGAATTTCTCACCATTAGTCTCGCTATGGCTTTCGGAGGTAATCATAAACAACTTAAGCAATCCGATATCTAATTTGCGTAAAAATAACTAATATCAAATTACACACTCATACTTCAATCCCTCACCATTAGTCTCGCTATGGTTTTCGGAGGTAACCTATAATGACATGAGTAATTTAATATCTACTTAACTAATAAAGAAAATGTACAAAACTGAAATAAATAAAACAAAGGCCGGGAATTAAAAGCTAAGAAAAATAAATCAACATAAGGACAAGACTGATTCCATGTCATTAGTAATTGTAACACTATGTGTAAATGCCCGGCCGCCTATTGTAACTGAACAGACACCGATTAGTTAACAACAGATAAAGCATGAAAAATTATGGATGTAAATAAAACGTTAATACCATAAAAATGTAATATATACACGTGAATAACTATGGCATAATGAACGCAAGGAAATAAAGCATGAAACTATATAGCAATAAACAAAACTCCTACAGGTGAAGGGGCCTCGCACAACTTAGCAACAGCTTATCAACCACGAATTATGCTTATGAAATCGTAGTCTTCTCATGTATTCAAAAACGCAAATATAACAAGGAAATAATTTCACTAAGTACGTTGGATTTCTTCAGCAAAATTACATTACAGTAAGTTGAAGGCTCGTACGCGTATGAGAACGCATTATTTATAACAGAGGATGAAATAACTAATTTCCTACAATCTACGCCGATAAAAGACACGTGAACAACCACGTCCCGTAAATCTAGCATTATGGCCGTGAAGATTAAATCTATGGAGGGTGGCCATTGGACCCGCCCTTATGGAGCACACAGGTGTTGATATGTCCCCCGAGATTTAGGAACGGCCACGCAAGTCTTCACGTGGTGAAAACGAGTTCGCCACCGTAGGACTCTTAGGTTGACCACCGCTTGACTACCTTTGACCACGACCTTCTTGGTGAATTCGACCGAGCCAAAGAGGGACTTTCTTGGCCCATGTCCATGTCATTTCCAACTTGCCCATGTGGCTCGATTTGCCCGAAGACACCGCAATATAGACTTTAACAACATGGTTGCGGAAAGTTGAAGCAGCTCGCGGAAAGTGACAAGATTCCGCAACTCAATGAGAAAAAATCTAATTCAAACAAATCGTACACAAAACATAGTTAAAAACCACTTTAAATTTTCTTTTATGATTAATATGCAATGATGTTGATGACTTAGGAGGTCCGTAAATGGAAAAGTCTAGAAAGGTGTATAGGAAAGATGCAAGTTTGGGACTCAACATACCCCCACCGTGAAGGTGTTGCATGTCCCCATGCAACCAAAATTTTGATCATCCTCCTTCAATTCATATGCCCCGATACCTCTTCCAAGACATCCACTCCTCTTCTCCTCTTTCTTGGTGTCGCTAACATCCTCATTTTCTTCTTCATCAAGCATCCGAATTTGAGATTAATCGCGTTCTTACTTATCTTCTTGCATTTCTTCTTCTTCAATTTCCTCGTTCTTTTTGTGCCACGTCCCCAATGTAGCATAGGGTTGTCATGAATGATCTTGTCCAATCTCGTTTTTCTCTTCCTTTAATGCTTCATTTTCATTTTTAATATGTCTATTTAAAACCTCCAATTCAAAGACTTCTTGTTTCAACGATTGACCAGAGCTTGTGGCCGTGTGAGGCCGAGTGGATGAAGTGCCGGGACCCGTGGTCGTTCTTTCTAAGGATTCTATGTAATCATACACCTCTTGCTGCTTTGGATCTATCTCGGTGTCGTTTCTTCCCTTGGCCGTCCCCAAAATGATGTGGAGGAGAATTGACTTCAAAATCGTCGAAAAGGACTCATGTCAACATCTTCGAGGACTATTTTCAACGTTTTGCCGAGAATGAGGTGGACTACGCGCGCTGAGTTTGTCTGTGTGTTCCTTCTCCCAAATCAATAAAATGGGGTCCTTTTTTTGTGTGCTTTCCTCCACTTTCCTTTAAGCCTCGCTCGCTTCTTCTTACATGCTGTGGACTACCTGCTTTTTCTTCTCGTTTTCCTTTCTTTTTGGCCATAGCCGACCGTTCCCCGAAGGTGAACCAGTCTCTCGAAAATACTTGATGGTCTTCTTCTCGAGGGAAGGGGTTTGACGTGTACCCTCAATGCTTCTTTTTCTCTTTTGATTTTGTCGGGCTTTTTACCCCGCCTTTTTCCTTCCTCCTTTTACGCCTTTTCTTCTCTACTAGTTCTTTCAACTATGTTAGTAGGAGTGTTGAGTTTTATCACATGTTCTCTTTCTTATACTTCTTTTTGATGCATCGCTCTTCGTGGGTTTTCGGGGTTCTTCAAAGAAATTTCTAATTAAAAACTCAAGCCTCGTGTGTCCTTTTTTTCTTTTAATTGTTTTTTCTAACAAGATTTTCACGAGACCATGGTGTGATACAAATGTGGTTCTACGTCCCTGCATGCTTTTGGATGGTTACGTACATCTTTTTCAAATTGTTTAGTAAAAAGTATGGCAGATTGAGGGTTTGGTTGTCTAGGAAATTCATCAACAATTGGGTATGATACATATACATTGATCCAAAACGTCCTCAATAGGTGATAAAATTTTGAATAACCAATAGTAACCAGCTCCACTCCTTCTTTTAAAGCATGAACAAGAATTCCTTTGAAAATGGTGACATCCATACCGGGTTACGTAGGATCACTCTCCGTGCTTCCTCGCCAATGCTCTTGCTCTTGAACCAAATAAGCCGACCTTCGAGGGAGTTCGATAAATATACCGCTATGGATGCCTCAAATACCTAGAATTTGAGGTCCCCAATTTCCACCTCCCGACCGTTGAAAGACCTCGCAAAAGATTTTGTTACCTCCTTATTGTGGCCTTTAAACTTTTGAATAAATCGAAGCCATTTTGATTTCTTCAATATGTCTTTGACTTGAGGTTATCCTTCCATAAATTTGGGTCCTCTCGGTTCGTCCTCAACAACCGACCCATCCTTCCTTCTCGTTCTTTAAAACTCGTCCGCGTGAGGAGGGCGAGCGGAGGCAAGACGGTTTTAATTAGCGGAAATGAACAGTGGTTTATGAAGGAGACCAAAGGATCGTAAGTGGATATCGCAGAATAGGTACACGAATGAAGCACGAGAACAAAATGGGTGAAGGCTGCGGGAGCATGGTGGAAATGCACGTGAAGTCAATAGAATAGTAGGGGGAGTGAAGTGCATCCCAAGCAGTATTTAAAATCGTGGTCAGCAGAGTAGACGCAAGCACGTTTATGAAACGGCCACGTGATTTTGCATGTTCGAGAGAAGCCGTAGTAAAATCAACCATGTTCCATAATACAAAATGGAGTATCAAAGCATATACCTCGAACATGAGTGAAGACCGGAGGTTTGATTATGAGGCCGTTTAAAAAATGAATGCAAGGATTGTGGGGGGAATCGTATAGAGATCGTGGAACGGTTATGGAGTTATCAACGCAATCATTGCATATAATGGAGCTATGGTTTATAAATATGTAAAAATGCTTGAATGCCATTTGAAATAAATTTCTACTCATACCTCGTGGAATTTTTGCCATTTTTCATTAGTCTTCAATCAGCGGTTTCCTCATCGATGCTTTGAATGCCTCATGTCTTCATAATATGTCTTCATACCGTATTTGATTTCATGATTGTTGAACTAACATTTGACCGTAAATTTTTGAAAACAGAGGGTGTACGTGCGTAAATCGCTTCGACTGCGGGAATCGGTGTCGACCATGAAACTCGACACAACAATTATTCGTGAATGGAGATGGGATAGATGATAAATCGATCGAATGAAAATGGTCATGAAAGAAAATTTTTATTGGTGAAATGAAATGAAATAGATGAAATGAAGTGAAATGAAATGAAGTGAAGTGGAATGAAGTGAAATGAAATGGAGTGGGTTGTTATAAAACTTGTGAAATGAGAGAGAGAGAGAAAATCTTCTTTTTTTTTGGAAAATATAGGGTGTCAGGTGCTCCTGATTTTCACCCTAAATTTTCTCGTATAAGACTCGCCAATCGTTGATTGGTTTTCGTGCTTATACAATTTTTTTTTTTTTTGAAACTCGAAAAGAACAAAGGCTAGGCCGGTGGAGAAGAAGGATTCTTCTTCACCAAATTTTTATCACAGAATTGTTCTGAAACATTTTGACAAATTCCTCTTTTGAGAGTGGCTTATGATATATCTTCAATCCGTGGCCATTCACAATAAGAGGAGTTTGAGATTCATCAATGGTCTTGATTCTTACGCTCCATTGCTAGAAGATCTTGTCAATCTCATATGGCCCAAGCCAATGAGTTCCAAATTTTCCTTTAAAATCCTTAAACTTGGAATCAAAATAGCAATGCCCAATCTCCTTCTTGAAACTTCTCTTTGATGTGTTTGTCATGCCATTTAGCTCTTTGTTGAACTATAGACTCGCTCTTAATTACCTCTCGTCCGATCTCATCTAACTCATTCAACCGCTCCATTCTATGCTTTTGGGCTTCGATAGATCCATCCCCAACCGAACCGCCATCTTGAAGGTTTTAACTTGGAACTCAATGGGGAGCAGGACTTCTTTCCCATAAACAAGTTCATAGGGAGAATGTCCCGTTGTATTTCTCCATGTAGTTCCGTAGGCCCACAAGGCTTCGTTAAAACCTTTCCGCCCAATCTCTTCCTTCGTGTATGAACATTTTTGGTGATGATACTTTCGAGAACTTGTTTGTGTACTCCACTTGACCATTTTCTTGCGGATGGTAAGGAGTAGATCTTCGTGCTTGATTTGCATTCTTCCATTAGCTTCTCCACCAAAGTTGGATGTGAATTGGCTTCCCCGATCCGTCACAATTCTCTTGGAACACCAAAGCGAGTAAAAATATCCTCATAAAGAAAATTAACAACTCGAATTTTCAGTAGCTAGACACTAATGCTTTGGCTTCTACCCATTTAAAAGAACATAACTTCCGCATAAACCAATATATACTTATTTTGCTTGGGAGCAGGATTAATGGGTCCAATGAAATCTGAAAGCCCATTTTTCAAAGGGTTCGATGAGTACCGTGGTTGCAATGGCATTTCATTTGAAAGGATAGGTTTCCTACTCTTTGGCAATTGCCACACCTTTTGACATATTGTTTTGCATCTTTGAAGAGGGAAGGCCAACAATATCCTAAAGAGAGGATTTTATAGCCGTCCTTTTGTCGCAAAGTGTCCGCCGCATGGTTCATCATGACATGCCTTGAGTGATATCGTGCATTTCATCCTCCTCGACACATCTTCCGATCACAAGATCCGGCCCCGTTTTAAACAATTCGTTAGAAATCCATGAATATTTTGAACCTCCCGAATAATCTTTCTTCTTTCACTGGAAATAAATGTGGAGGCAGTTTTCCGTAACCAAATAGTTAGCAATATCGCATACCAAGGGGTCTTAGTAGTTACTCGCAAACAAGTATTCATCGTAAAACTTATCCTATGTGAGAATCTTCTTCGTTATTCGAATCCTAGACAAGAAATCAGCTACCGTATTTTGTTTCCCCGTCTATCCAACACAAAGAATATTGAATTCCCCGCAAAAGTAGGAGCCATCTTGTCACTTCCGCCATTAGTAACAGGTTTGTTCATTAGATATCTAATCGTTGCATCGACTGCGTATGAATAAAAGTTTCATAGCCTCGTTATATAATGTCTAAACTTATTGATCGCATGAACAATGTGCCTAAAAACTCTTTTTCGCCATGCGCATAGTTCAACCCGGGGGAGTCAAATTTTACTCAGAGTAGTAAATGGCATAAGGGACTAAATCCTTTTGACTCCAACACAAACCTCCTAGAGTCAGATTCGAAGTATCTATAGAAATATGGAAAGGGAGTTTCCAATTTGGTCCTCTCAAGATAGGTGCTTCGTATATTCTTGTTTTCAAAGTTTCAAAGGTCGATTGACAATCGTAGATCCCATCTCGAATTCAATAGCCTTTTGTGCGCTTCAAGAGTGGAGATGCCATTTAGTGAAGTTTTCTATAAATCTTCTATAGTATCCAAGAACTTGTGAAAACTTCTAACATCTCTTTTCGACAATTTGAATACAGTAACTGGAGATGACTTCAACTTTTGATCTATCAACCTTAATCCCATCTCCCGAAATATGATGCCCCAAAACAATACCTTCAAGAAACATCATAAAGAATTTTTCATGGCTTAATGAAAGGTTTGTTTCTTTACATCTTATAAGGACTTTTTCCAAATTTTCTAATGCCTCTTCAAATGAATTACCATAAACTATAAAATCATCCATATAAACCTCTACACAATCATGGATTAGATCTAAAAATTCCTAGTAACGTTCTTCGAATGTTGCGGTGCATTACATAACCCAAAAGGAAGCACTCGATAGGAAAGTCCTGCGGATAGGTAAATGTGGTCTTATCTTGATCTTCGGTGCCACTTCCGAATTTGATTATAGCCACTAAACCATCCAAGAATGAAAAGTACTTTTGCCTGCTAATGTATCTAATACCGATCGATAAAGGCAAAGGAAAGTGATCCTTCAAAGCTTATTTGTTTAATTTCCCGTAATCAATGAATACCCTCCATTTACCATTCTTTTTAGGTACTATAACCAAAGGAGAAACCCATCACATTCGAAATTGGATAAATGAAGTTTACATTGAGTAGTTTTTGGAGCTCTTCTTTCACTATCTCCTAAGGTTTGGATTCATCCTTCTCCGAGGTCAGTTCGATTGGTCTACTCGTTTTCTTTCTCTCAATATAGATATGATGGATGCAAGTCTTAGGATCAATACCTTCATATCGCATACTCCCATGCAAATGCAAATGAGAATGTTTTCGCAAGATTTTGGTTAGTTCTTCCCGTTGTGACTTTTTCAAATTTTTGTTGATATTCAATGTTTTTTCTCGAAAAATATCAATGGTAGAACTACCGAACTCTTCCATAGATAAAGAGACATTTGTCTTGATGATAAATATTCAATGTCGCATTCCAACCGAAATTGTGTGGGGTCATATCCCGAAGATGTCTCAAAATTTTCTAATGTGTTCAAAATTTGACTATCCTCACCGATTTCGCAAATGGTAAAGACAAAGTTGTATAGTGTCCTCATTATCGACCCATTCATTGTCTCCTACTTCTCATGTGATTGCTTTTTCTCGAGGATACAAATTGAATTTCTTTTGTCGAATTACCATTAGAAATGTACATATCCCCGCATCTACAACTAATGAAAGCATTAGCTGTGGCTAGTCAAGGCTTTCCTAAGATAAGGGTTCCCTCCTAGATTACTCTTGGGAGTCAAAATCATAAAATCTAACCTGATATTCCCAAGAATCTAAGGAGACCGAAATATCTTCTAATACACCATCCGGTTTGATAATTGAACGATCCGTGTGTTGCGTAAAGTAGTAAAAGAAGATTAGGAAGTTCTAGGGCCGTTCCATAGTCTCGTCTACTCATAATGTCGGGAGAAGGCACTTCCTAAGTCAATCAATGTGTTTGGAATTTCTATCCCATTTATATGTCTTGAAAATTGGACTACCCGGGATCTACATACTTCCGCATGGTAATTTTTCCCATCATGATATCTCAGTAATTTTTCCACAAAGTGGATTCTTCTTGTATCTCTTAGTTTCCTTCCTGTTCTTTGAGACTCAACTCCTTTATTGTTTCGCTAGAATAGAATCTCCTCAATGGCTTGTAGCAAGGGAATCTTGATACAAACATTCTTTTAATTCATCTAGAAAATCATAGTTAGGCAACAAGATTTGTTTTTCCACCCCTTTATCAATTTGTAATCTTTCGTGAAAGGAGGTGTGGATGAAGATGCAGTGTCGTTCAACCATAGGAGTTGTGGGGGTTAAATTTTCTTTCTCTTTTTGAATTCTTGAGTTTTGAAGAGATGCTTCCTCGTAACCCTATTGACTTTAAGAGAGTCCTCCTTAGAGGTATCTTTGCTCGACATCTATAGAAGGTTTTTCTAAAAATCTACTGCATTCGAGTTGTACATCATCGTAGAGAGGAACAATCATATAGGTAGGAAATTGTTGTCCTTCTATCATGTAAGTATTCCGAGGATTTTTATTGTTAGGATTTGGAAATGGCCGATTGGAAGTTGATTTGTCTTTTGTTGGAATGGAAGCATGAGTTGAGAATTTGATTTTGTTGAGAAGGTTTTTGTTGTGGAAATGGCAAAGGAAAGTTGTAGATTTGGGTTTGGAAGTTGTGGAGCTTGTTGATTTTGAAAAGATGGAGGATATTGATAAAATTGAGCAAATCTCCCATAAGGATTTTGCATACCTTGTACCCATGGCCGATATGTGAATTTTGAGGTTAGGGCCAAGGTTGTTGCCAAGGATCTCCAATTTGGTGGGGGTTGAAGATTCATAGGGTTGTTAAACCCTTGAGTTTGTTGCCCCCGCCAAGGTCTTCTTCGCAACAAAAATGTAGAGATTCTACCGAATTTGGATCTTCTTGAATGATGCCTTTGAGTCCAGGAATTGAAGGACAACTTTGGTTTCATGATTCTCTGACAAATCATACATGTTTCTACAACTTTTGCATCCAAGGGACATTCCCTTAAAGCATGTTTCTTCCTACATTTTGACAAAAGATGGCTAGAGCACGCTCGCTTTTCTGCTTGTTTTGAATTTTAAGGGTGTCTAGTTGTTCACTAAGGCTCCCTAAGATATCGCCTTTGAATTCATCACATATTTCCAATCTCCCCGCTCTACTTACCGACTCCGCCATGCATTTTTTTGCCCCGATAAGAGAAGGATCTCTAGGCCCTTTTCCCGTTTTTGACTTCCCCTTGAGAGATGGACACATAGTTCTGTTATATCACGAAGTGGAAGTTGAGAAATGTCTCCTTTCCCCATCGTGTTTAAAATATCTATCCATTCATCTCTCGATGGCTTAATAGAAGTGGCTTTCAAAGTTTCCTCATCTAAGTTTCTCATATTTTCTCTTTTTTAAGTTGTATTGAAATATTTCAAGTAAATCTTCCAAATTTTCATCTTCTTTTGCACCATTTTGAATACCTCATCCTTGTGATTGGTGGGCATGCAATAGTCCAGGTATCTATCCAAAAATGTTTTATTTTACATCATTCCAAGTCCTAATAGATTGGGTGACTAATCCCATGAACCATTTCAAAGCGGCTCCCTTCAATGTTGAAGGAAACAGCTTGAGTTTTTGGTGAGTCTTCCATATAGTCATAGGTTCGGCACACGACTTCAAACTCAAACAGAATGTTTCAGGATCCTCACTTCACAATCCATAAAAGTTGGGGAGGACATATGGTGAGATTTTTTCATCGTTGTATGAGTTTCCTCATCAAATATAGGGAATCCAAACGAGTTGTCTCCTTCCCTATTTCTTCCATTATTACCTCCACCTCCACCATTGTTGCCTCCATTATTTCCTCCTCCTCTACCTCTACCTCTACCTCCGAATCCATCTACTACTTCCCTTCCGTCATGATAGTTTCTTCGTAGTCCTCGGTGAGTCCTCCGGTTCTTCTATCAAGGGAGGATAAGAGGGAGTTTCTTCCTTTTCTTCTTCAGTGATTCTACTTCTTTTAATTACAATATACTCTCCGTAGAAATAAAGAAAGACACACAAGTCTTCTTCAAATGAGATTTGGTAGATGGTGTAGGAGAATCCTCTAATTCAACCGCTTCCTGAATTTCTAGGAATCTTAAGGCTAGGGTGATGGTGGTGAATCTTGTCTATGCCTCAAGAAGATGGAGTTGTGAAAATCGAACCTTTGGCTCTAGCTATAAACCTTCCCTAGAATCTCTTGCTCTATGCATGTCATTTTTTTTATTTTTTAAGTTGGGCTAATAATTGTCTTTCCGATCTTCCAGGTCACACTAGGTGCAAGAAGAGAGCATACTTAATAAATTATTGAACCAATAACTCTCTCTTTCGATCCTCCGCATCACACTAGGTGCAAGAGGAGAGCATACTAAGAAGTTATCAAATTTTACCTTCTTTTTATTGTTTTTTTTAAAGAAATTGGCTACCTAGCTTACACTTCCCCGCAACCGCGCTCAAAATTCGGGCTCAGTGTGTCCTAAATTGCTACATTAATTTGTATAAATTTTATTTTGAAATTTTATTTAAGTGTGGCGCACTATATGTGCAAGATAACCTATTTCTTACTTTTTGTCATTTTTGTTTTTTTTGTTTTTATCTTGGGGGTTTTTATCTTGGTTGGTTTCCTAATGTGAAATGGAAATTCTAAAAGACACGTATGGATATAAATTTTCAAGGCAATGATGTCCTTTATAATGATTTCCCAAACTTCAAACTTCAAAAGAGTTTTTAAAACATGCAATGACAAAATTAATTCCTAAAATAAAATGAAAATGTGCCACTATACTAGTCAAACAAACAAATGAACTATTGATCATGAAACCCATTACCCTTGCCGCCGTCTAAATACAAAAGAAACTCGTGCTCAAAGAAATCCAAGAATTGCAAGCAAAGTAAAGTTAAAATCAAATTACATCAACTCATATTCTCGACCCCCTCACCATTAGTCTCGCTATGGCTTTCTTGAGATAATCATAAACAACTTCCGAGAGCAATCCGATATCTAATTTGGGTGTAGTAAACTAATATCAAATTACACACTCATACTTCAATCCCTCACCATTAGTCTCGCTATGGTTTTCTGAGGTAAGTGATAATGACATGAGTAATTTAATATCTAATTTAACTAATAAAGCAAATGTACAAAACCGAAATAAATAAAACAATGCCGGAATTAAAAGCTAAGAAAAATAAATTAGCAGTATGACAAGATCGATTCCATGTCATTAGTCATTGTAAAACTATGTGCAAATGCCCGGCCGCCTATTGTAATCCGGAACAAAGACACCGATCAAGCACGTAGTATAAAGCATGAAAAATTATGGATGTAGTAAATAAAACGTTAATACCATAAAAGATGTAATATATACACGTGAATAACTATGGCATAATGAACGTAAGGAAATAAAGCATGAAACTATACAAATTAATAAACAAAATCCCCGCGTGTGCATGGGACCTTCGCACAATCCTCGGGAACAGCTTATCAACCACGAATTATGCTTATGAAATCGCAGTCTTCTCATGTATTCAAAACACAATCATAACAAGGAAATAATGTCAATAAGATAGTGGCTTTATTTTCGGTGAAATTACATTACGTAAGTTAGCTCCTATGCGTATGAGAACGCATTATTTATAACAAGAGGATGAAATAACTAATTTCCTACAATCTACGCCTCGATAAAAGACACGTGAACAACCACGCTCCGTAAATCTAGCATTATGGCCGCCGTGAAGATTAAATCTATGGAGGGTGGCCGCACCCGGCTTATGGAGCAAGTCATTGTGTTGATATGTCCCCCGAGATTTAGGAACGTCACGCAAGTCTTCACGGTGGTGAAAACGGAGTTCCGTCACCGTAGGACTTCTAGGGTTGACCACCGCTTGACTACCTTTGACCACGCCTTCTTTGGTGAATTCGACCGAGCGTAGGACTCCTGGCCCATGTTCATGTCATTTCCAACTTGCCCATGTGGCTCGATTTTCCCGAAGACACCCGCAATATAGACTTTAACAAAATGGTCAAGTGAAAGTTGGAAGCAACAAGGAAAGTGATGCAAGATTCCGCAAATTAATGAGAAAAATTCCAATTCAAACAACAGATACAAAACATAGTTAAAAACCACTTTAAATGCTCTTTTATGATTAATATGCAATGATGTTGATGACTTAGGATGTCTAGGTAAATGGAAAAAGTCTAGAAAGGTGAGTAGGAAAGATGCAAGTTTGGGACTCACATCGGCCTCAACTAGGAACGTCTTATCTTGCTAGGGGGAAAATGTATCCACCACAGGGACAACCTCTCGGTACAATAGCAAAGCAATGCATACGTTCGTATGGTGAAAACTTTGTGCAACATGGAAAACCCTATGGTCCTCGCTCCGAGTCAACTCATTAACAGTGGACAACTCGGTCCATCTCCACCATCGGCCAACCTCTTCCACAAGGAAACCCGTGGCCCTCATTATCTAGGCCAACCTTCTCCACAAGGGAAGCCGCCCAACATCAAGAATCGATTCAAGCTTCCCAACCAAATTTCTCATCACCCGTTCAGCCCCTCGTCCAACCCGCTCAATAGTCGATTCAACCTTTTATCCAACTCAGCAAGGTCCTCTTGTTCAACAAAGGTCCACTTGTTCAACGAAGGCGACTCAACTCGCTCAATGTGGTCCCCCCGCTCAACCCCAAGGCGCTTATTACCCTCAAGGTCAATATCGCTGGTATATAGTGTACCCCAAGGTTTCACTTATTACCCTAAAATCAATCTCGCTTGTGTAGACCCAACCTCAAGGTTGCTGGCGTTTACATTCCGCAACAAAATCCAAACGCGCGTTCGGGAAGAAGTGACCCTCAATGGTATGCTCGTAACCGCATCCTAGTCCTCAACCCTATGACGTTGCACTATCAAAGCTTATAACCCCTATGGTCGAATCCTCCGAGACAAAACATATGGGGAAGAATTTCTCGCCGAATCGATCGGAATGTTAACACTAGGTCCTTATCGTGAGACCTCCAATGCCTTTTAATCCTCAATTACCATTTCTCGCTACGTTGGAACTCGCCTAATGTTTCAAAGCTTACGAATGATCCGATTCTTCATAAATCGTATTGGCCTCTGGGTCAACTAAGATTCCTGAAGCAAGGATTGTCCCAAGTTTGAGGGAAATCCAGAGAAGACCCCCAAGCGCATGTTATGACTTACCACTAGGTGTTCCTCTAACTCTTGGGTTGACAATTCCATATGAATTTGTCTTTTCCAATCCACTCTTATTGGTGCCACCGCAAAGTGGTACATTGAGCTTTCTCGTGGCATTTTTCAAGACTTCAACTCTCTCACCATGGCATTCCTTACCCATTTTCGCCACTAATTCATTATGAGACCAGACACATTCTCCTGAAATAGGACCGAGCCACTCACATCTCGCATCATATTCATGAATGGAGGTGTCTTCGTCACTTAATCAAGTTTGATATTCCGATTAGCTTCTAGAATCGATTGGTTCACTACCTCTTTTTCAATCGATCGTGAAATACATAGCTATGGGAGCATGTGTAATCGAGGAACAGCCATTGCTCGTGCTTCCGCACTCCGACCCGTGTACTCACCGCACGTCGTATGATATCTTTCCCCGATGCCCCCTCGACCCGGAACTTCTAAAGCACCAACAACCCCATCCATTGATGGTATTATTGGTTCCGTGTCTCATCTCCCGTAAGTATTCTCCTTCAAATATTCGAAGAAAAGTCTAATTATTCCAATGATGTTACTCCGTCCACTCTCGAATCTTGGTAAAACCTCTCGAAGTCAATGTCGTTTCAGTGCCAATATGGCTGGGATAAAAAATTCCAAGGGGAAAACAAGGGTAAAGGTAAGGCCAAAGTCATACCCCGAAACCAAACATTCTTCAAAACCTCATGCCGATGGTTCACAGCCAGAAGCCAAAGTGCCCTCGTTTCGATCTATGACAAAGAGCACTACACCAAGGACTCCGACGGCCAAAGTAGATTTCTTAAAGGCACCAGGGAACTACAACTATTCTTAAATAACCTTTTTCCATCTCAAGCAGAGACCTGCATGGTAGAGCAACCTTGGCCCCTTCGCCCCATTCGTCTTCAAGTGTTCATGATGAACGGCTTTTGCATCCGTTTCTATTGCTAATCGATCAAAATATTATACCGAATTCGCATTAGGCAATGCGTAAAAGAGATCACCGATGGTTCCTCCTTGTTCGCTTCGGTGACCGTCTGCATTGAAAGGTCACATCGAGTCGACGTACGACCAACTTCCAAATGTACTCCGCAAGCCTTCTTACAATCCAAATGCCCGTGCCGCTTCAACATTACAATATTGTTTAGGATTTGGCTCAAAGGCCATCTACAATGTCTCACTCAAGTACTTTAAATTTGTCCGTCTCGAATGGGAGGCTTTGTTATCTCATGTATTGGTGGGTTTGATCCCTGCTAATACTAGCCTTCTCACTTTCGATTTAGAGAATTTCGTTCCATGACCCCACAATTGCATTTCACTCATTATAAGTTGTCATTAATGGTCCTCGATATAACCTAACTGCCAGGGACAAAGGTGCATCTATGTTCATCATGTCATCTTCTTGCCGATATTGGTTCTCCTACCTTTGACCTCATCACCAAATTCCCTTGAAGCATTTGATGGAAGGGAATCAAAACCTTTCAAAGTTCTCGCTACTACCGCGATTACCTCGAAAGGTAAGACAATTAATGTCAAGGTGTAAAGTAGTTGATGAAGCTCGACCTCACACCCTTCATTTATCGTAGTTGACTCCGCCCACGATGTTGTGCGTCTCATCCACTCTCTTTTGTGTCCCGAAATTTTATCAAGGAAAGATTGTTACCGTTGGATTAATTGTCATTCTTCACCTCCTCTTCGAAGATCACCGTTCCTTATGTAGATCGTATTCCTACTCCCTACGAGAGAATTGGGCCGGGTCTTTTCAAAGATCCCACACTCATGGGCTTTTCCCCTTCCTCCACCAAACTATTCAGATAAATACGATCTCATCCCTCATGACCCATGGATCATCCTTCAACTAACAAATCGTTTCTTTCGCAGAGATTCGATGCCATTGAGTCCGATCGAGATTGAATATTGTACTCTATCATGGCTTTGGATCCTACGCCTTCCGATCATGCTCCTTTGAGAATGTCTCTCGATGCTTATTCTCAATCCTCGTCTCGATTCGGATTCGTCCGATCCCTTGAAACAATTATTTCCCTCCGATGAAGCCATCATGGAAACTATGTCTCTAGAGGATTTACCGTGGGATGATGGTCATCATCATTCCTCGTTCATGCGCGACCTCGCGCCATGTCCGAAGTCTTAAGAGGCTTTGCATCCCCAGTTCCTTCTCCTCCGTCTACAAACAACTAGTCCGACACATGAAGTGTTTGGCAGAGGGTAACTTGAGTAACATTACGCAAATTATGCCTATCGACATTTCCGACAACCGGGACTTGCCGAGAACAACCATTTTGGGGTCACCGTTCTTCGATGAATTTCAAGTTTATAATATCCATTTCGTGAGTTTCGAGATGTATTTGCGTGGCCCTACGAAGAAATGCCTAGAATTGATCCCGCATCATGGTCTCGATCCGCTCAAAGTTGAGGCTATTATTAATCTCCCTCTCCATCTTCACATTAGCTATAGAGTTTCCTATAGGAAGGCTAATTTTTACACCGCTTTATACCTAACTATACCGAAGTAGATAAAGGATTCACATGATTACTTAAGAAGGGTGTCCCTTTCCTTTGGGATGAGGTCGCCTCAGAAGTCTTTTGATGCTTTGAAGACATTGACGTGTCAACCGCTCCTCCGTTGCATCCTCCGAACTATCATCGCAAATTTTCCTCTATAGGCCGTCGTCAAAGACGATTTCCATGGTTCCCGGTTCAAGACGATGATGACGATCACACACATGTTATTTATTACGTCTCTCATAACCTTCGATACCAAAATGCACTATTCTCATGTCGAGAAGTTAGCGCAGCTACTGCCTGCGCTCAATGTTGCCAATATATCTTCTGTTGCATACTATGACCGTGATTTCGTAATGCAACCCCGATGACCCATATATTGTCCTTCGACAAATTTCTTGCCGGGGGGAAAATACTCAAAGTGGATCGTTATCCCCAAGAGTTAGATTTGGTGATTACTAATGCCAAGTTAAATAAATCACTCGTCTTGCTGATTTGATCCGCTCCTCTCCGACTCGCTTCGTCCGGTTTTGAAGAACACATTCCGTATGATATGTTTTTTCTAATTAGCACCTCGATCCTTGCTACGTTGATATCCTCGTATATCTTCAAACTTCCAATTTTAGGATCTGAGTTGAAAAGAGGCTCGCCGATGAGTCCACCATCAATCACAACCTTATCATATTTGGCTTGAGATACACTCTACCGCATCGCAGTCGATTCCATTCTCTCGTTCGTGTTTGACTCGAGGAGGCCGAGAAAGTTCTCAATGATTGTCACGTTGGCGCCCGTGGCGGTCACATGTCTATTTATGCTTACTGAGTGTGAAATACCTTTGTTCAAGTTGGCTATTGACCATCGCCCAACATCATCTCAAGAAGAGCGTCTTCTCTACTTAGAAAGTTGGCCGGATGAAACTTTCCACCTTGCTTCTTTGGTCATCAAGGCACAGAAGAAGTGGATCAAAGCCCATTTGACTCGTCGGGCTTCCCTCGCTCCTTTCGTACAAGGAGACCTCATCCTTCCCAGACGACCAAGCTCATGATAAGCCGGGGGTAGGCAAATTTCAACCCATGTGGCATGGTCCTTACATTGTTAAACGCGTTTTGAAGAATGGGGCCTCGTGAGCTCATTGGTTACGAAGGTCATCCTTTATATTAGCCTTAAATGGGTTGTATCTCAAAAGTACTATGCATGAGTCATTCATGCATGTTTTGTGTACACAGTGTTTTTTTCATTTTTGTACATTTTTTCGTCATGTGTTTTAAGCATTTTCCCTCGCTTATTGGTTCGTTACTTATTGTGCATATGTCTATTACTCCTTATGTCAGCCAGATGGTGGTTCCTCGTATTACCCGAAACTTGTCTTTTGGACAACCTGGGGTTATTTATGCATCCTACCGGTGAGTTCGTAGACCCGCAATGTATTTTTCTAGGACAACCAGTAAACAATGCTCGCCGAATATAGTGTTGTCATTGAACTCGTTAACAAGCGATTACCCCGCATTAGTGCGGCTGGTTGTAAATATAGACTACGCCTTGTTGTTCTTCAACTTAATGGGCACTATTTAGTTATAAAACCCCACATTTTAAGATTGTATTTATGTGTTTGCTCATGGAAAGGTATTTTGATTATATCACATATCAACATATTCCTAGAAAAAATGAATGCATTAACTCTCCATATAGTGGTCAACATTGTATTGGATAAACATTTGTGTTATTTGCAAAATAATCATCACATGAAGGAATCATATCAAATAAGAAAATAGATGTGTGTGTGTGTGTATATATATATATATATGTCGAATGTTTGCATTAGTGTGCACCATAAGTTTCAAAATATGTGTGTTTCGTTACATCATGTCTCGAAAATATGCGTGCAATAAAGCCTAGGTGTCTAATCAAGATGATGATCATGATAGCATGTCATTTCTGGACAAGCCGCCCTCAGCAAGTGGTGAACCTTGCCTATTACCCCTACAATGTGTCTCTCGATACGCACGTGGAACATCGTCAACCGAGACATAGTCCGGAACCCCACAGAAATTTCTCCAAGTTGTGCACGATCTCCTCCTCCTCACCCTAAGGGGAAACATCAAAATCGCGATGTTTTCGCCTTTCTCTATCGCAGACATCCCTACAAAGTCTCTCTGCCTACATCTACATAATGCATGGATTAATTGTTAGGACATACATACAAAAAAAATCATAATACTCTAAGTAGTATCAAAAATGAGTCTTACCAAGTACTTCATCCCAATCCTCTCCTTCCGGGAGTGGGAGGTCCGAATCACCAAAGTGAAAACATATGCCGGGGATTAGGCTACCCTCCACGAAAATCAACTATCTACGGAACCAATCGAAGAATTACTGCCTCCCGTATCCGTCGACCGCCCCCTACCCTGGCATCGTAGCCACCATCGGGCCATCCATGGTTCCGCGTCGTTGGTGTGAGGACTATCACCCTCCGATGCTAAAATATTGGTAGTCATTCTAGGATGAATGATACTAGGATAGACCCATAACCAAACTCGGCGACTTAAGCCTTTCTCACACTTTTTTAGTCAGTTGTTTTATATTGATCATATCGCTCTGCCTACTGTAGATGATCGGTGGTTGCTGGGGCCTACGTTAAGAAGTAGCTTGTTTTTTTTGCTTCGTGCGTGCCTATGATCCCGAACTCGTGTGATCGGTGTAGCACTACCTCCAATGCTAAATTCAAGATAGGGGCCCCTGATATCCACCTTCCCGCTTTTTTATCCTTTTCCGTGCTCTGACACCCCGTCTATTACCATGCTCATTTTCTCCATGGTAGGCCGGCAATTACCAAGCATTGGTGCTGCTCCCCTCCATGACACCCCGCAGAAATAGACATTTGAAACATCAATCTCGAGTTCGATCTCGAAGAATGAATTTTTCCCCGATCCTCGTCCCGCATGTCGATCCGCACGTTAAACAACTCCCAATTGAGCTCGAGGCTCCACATTCTTTGAAAGCTTTCCATGCATCTCTCATTATCCATGGCAAGTCAGTTCTCTTCATTGTGTTCCTTCTTCCACTTGATCACCATTTTTCTTCTTTTCACCGCAAACATGTTCATATGGACATTATTAGCCAAATAAAAGCTTAAATTTGTGAAATTTAGGCTCATAAAGCTTGCATTGTGAGTTCAAAAAATGCTGCACAAAGGCGTGACTTCATTTAGAAAATCGACTCGCTGGCGCGAGTCCGTGCCCGAAACCCGCGCCGACCGTCATGCCCTATTTTTCACCCCCCTCAAAAATTAAAACCGAAGGTTGTGTGTAATGAAAGAAGATTGGCATCCGGGAAGATGCCGCCCTCTACTCCGGAACTACGTATTCGAGAATGGTCTCGCTAGATTGCCCGTTGTTATCGCCACAACATCACAAAATCTGTAAAAATGGGTAACTATTGCTCCACAAGAGGTAAAAGTGAAAAGTAATTGTTTTTTACCATTTTTGCCATTTTATAACTTTTCGAACCCTAATTAGGTTTTAAGACATGTTTTTCGATTATTACGCTAATTTATTTTGAGAAATGGGTTTCAGCGTTTGTCTCTTGTGCAATGACACATTTTTAATGAGATAGCGATGAAGTAACAAGTTGTATTTCATACATTTTCGGACTTGGTAAAAACATGAAAAATTCACTACCGGAGTCATCTTTCAACTCTTTTCTAACTCTCTAAAACCGAAAATATTGCCGAGACTCGTCGTTTTGAACTCGTTAAATGGTCAAGGAATGATATCTACCCAAGATAATGCTACCGCTTTTTCTCGTCGATGATTATTTATGAAAAAGGAATACCTTAGCCTATCACGACTAAGAGGTTCTTTCTATATTGTTTTCACCTTTTCGTATCCGAGAGACTATTTATGAAAAGGGACATGCCGGAGTTTTCTTTTCTCGCTCTTTCAAACTCTCTAAACATGAAAATTCATCGAGTTGTCCCTTTCAAAACTCGCTAAACCTCGATGACATCGACATCGTCACCATGACATTCACCGAGTTCCTCCTTCCCTAGGCTCGTAAAATGTACTAGGATGGATTTTTATGAAGGAAAAACGCGATGTCGCAAACATATACTATCCCCCACAAGCTTGTTTTCAAAAAAATTATCGGGGGTACTCGCCATAAAATGGTGGGGGAAAAATTGAACCGTATTTCGCTGTGTTGGCAAGATGTCGCTCTTAAACATGACACTTTTCTCGCATTCATGTCGTTGGGGACATCTCATTTTGTCATTCTTCTCTGCGGGGCTCGGGGTAACTGCTTCGACCTCTCACATGCTCTTCCACGTCATCATGACCCTCGCATTCCTCGACAACATCGCCAAATCCAGAGTCATGTCACCGATATGTTCAAGAGAAGTTTTCCTCTCGTTAGCTTAACCCTTCCTCTAATTCTCTCGTTGATCCCGATTCACTTTCTCATCATGTTCCTATATCTCATGTCGATGATGTGGAATACATTATGGCCCCTCCTTTGACCAGGTCACTTCCCCGTCAACTTCAACTCATTATCCAGAAGTTGGTCTAGGGACTCCCTACCGGTACCTTGGAGCCTACATGCTCCAATGGCAGGTCCTTTGCATTCGACGATGTGTCCACATCATCGTCTCTCAATCTAGTGATTTTGCAAGTGTTCGACACCATATCACCGTTCACATTCCGTGGATTGTACCCGTTGTACCTTAAGAGCCATTGTCATTATTGGTGGTTTCTCTCGTACTTGTTAACAACTTTCATCATTAATGGGTAATCGTGTGATTTTCTTGCATGTCTTCGACTTCAGCTCATATTCACATGCTTGAATTTGTACTTGTTCGTATCGAGATGGAGCGCAAGACTCTAGGTTTTTTCTTATAAGATCTAGGTTGTGGGATATTATGGTGTATCATGATTTGCCGCATGAATTTTTTGATTGATGGCCGCGACCATACCCGAATCTATTTTTTGATCCTTACTATTAGATGGCCGCGTCCATACCTCGCATCTCGCTCATATATGTACTCTATTATGGATGGCCGCACCCATGCCACATGTTCATGTATCAAAGATATCGCTTATATTTTTAATTGGCAAAAGGTTCTTCGACACAAATGTTTTTTTTTCAAAGTTCACGTCTCGTAAAGAATTTCACCCCTTTCTCTTCGGACCTCATGCTTTAGGGGCATCTATTACACAAAATTTTTTCAATCGTCCCCGCAATCCCCATCCCAAACATTGGAGGCTCATTTCTCAGGAACAAAATAAAGTGTCATGCCTTGTAAAGACCATCATCAGACCCTTTCCACAGTAAGTAATAACCTTCCGTTGAAGATTTCTACCCACTTACCGAAACACCTCGTTTTTGCCTTGGTGCCGGTAGCCCATTATGCCTCGCGCTCAATGAGAAAGATTAACACTATCTCCGTGCGCGCCCACGCCTGTGTCTTAGTTAACCGCTCGCGATAACTTGCTGAGGAATTTTTTAAAAATAGAGGTGAATTTTCCATCATAACAACTTCGTGGATGAGTCATAGGGAGTGGTTCAAATAAATAACCATGACCTTCCTCCTCCGGCCTCTGTTTCCACCTTTGGGAAACCTCCTGCCAGATAAGGCCTCCCTTCCACCATAGTAGGGATTCCAACCTCCTTTCCCTCTATAAATATAGCCATTTGCCATTGATGTGCTAAATTAACCGAACATATTTTTGTAGAAACGCCGAAGAGATTTCTATTCACTTTGCTAGAGAAAGATAGAATGGAAGAGACCCTTATTGAGAGATTCAGTTTGTGTTTTCATCTCGTCCAAATTTCAACATCTATCAAGGGACACGCTCGGAACAACCCCGCTAAAGGAGGTTGTGACATAAAGGCTTGGCCGTAACTTTTTCTTCTATCAATACATATGCATGACTATTGTCCGGTTCCCATTTTGCGTTGATGTATTTTATTTAATGCAATGTGCTTAACCATCCTTGAATGGTTAGTAGTTATGGATGAGATTGTTGTTTCATATGTCGTCTTTGCTCATGATCTTAGTGCAGTATCCAAGCATCGCCCAAGGATCGTGGACTCGCCAAGACAGAATCGAGAGGCCACCACTACAATGTACTCGCGACAACAACGTTGGACTCTGTGGTAGGTTGATCTACCTCGTATATTTCATTCATTAATTAGGAACCTACACTCTAGCTTGTATTTTTCTTACTAGACCCACTCTAGGGCTAGAGGGATCATCTATGTCCGCAAAGAGGATTTACCTACATAACAATCGGGTTGTTTGAATACCGTGTATGTTGCTAGTTGATTATGTAAAAATATGATCAATGGCTGAGCGATTAAATATGATTGATGATTTTGATTGAATAAAGGTTCTACAAATATGAAAATAAGTATGACTCGAAAGCCTCGCATCTTTTTTGATTCTCGATCATATTCTAAAATTCAAGATACACAAATATTTATGCAGTTGGTGTGCAGAAAGTGCGTGCACATGCAAAGTTACGTAAGTGAAGTACTCGTATGCCATTTAGTGTGATGAATGATCAAGGTTGAAATTGATTTTGCATGGTAATTCAGAAGTATTTGTTTTACTGTGTTCTGGTTACAATGGTCTTACTTTTATATTGAAAGTTTGGATTATGGCTATTGGTGTTGATCTAAATATTGAGTTGTGTTGAACCTGTTGGATCAAGTGTGAAAATTTATGAAACGTGGTCTACAATGGGTCTGAGGGTTGAAGCCTTCAGTATGGAAGTAGAAGCTTCCTGCTAGTAGAATTTGGTGTTATGTTCAGGGGGTTGTAGCTCCCTTCCAGTAGCAGCTGGAGAACGAGAGAAGGTTTCAACCTTCTGCAGGTAGATGCATGTGTAGTGATATGAGTCTGCATCAGTACAACATTGTAAGAAGTTTTCTATATAATAAATATTGAAGAAAAAGATGACAACAGTAGTGGTTTTCTCCCGACTTGGGTTTCCACCTTAAACCTTTGTTGGGCCAAGAAGAAGGTACATTTCACCCCTATCTTTACCATGATTTGTCATGTACTTTTATATATTTTCCCTTCATCTTAGCAATAAAGTAAATGAAAATAATGCAAAATCAAGGAAGAGTGTTCTAATGAAAAAAGGAGTGTTTAATAACGTAAAAACTAATTTGTCACTATCTTTATTAATATGGAAGAAAAATAGCCAAACTACTGACCAGACGACCAAAAGGCAACAGACAAGGAAGGCGAACAGAATCATATCGGCTCCTATGAATCAACGGAATATGTAGAGGCACATGCACTCTTGGAGAGCTTAGTCGATAGCCACGAAGCAGCAGGATCTCATAATGAGAAGGATTTGTTACTTCTTTTGAATTCACCTTTAAGCTATAAAAGGAAGAATATGGACATGACAAAGGACAGTGACTGTAATATAATCTTCCTGTAATAAATGTATTCGGATAGAATCATCAAGTTTTGTACTAATGTATTTATCGGTGGATTAATGAAGAATTTGACGTTTTTGGAATAAAAAACCTCTAAGTATTCCTTAGCATTAGGCTTCTAGTGGCCTTGGGACTAGCCCTGGGGGTTCTCCTGCTACTTCTATGCTATACGTTTATCTACAAAATTTTCATTTCCAGTTATCTATTGTGTTTCATAAGATATCGTTTAATTGGTTAATTGTGAGTGTGTGATGTTATAGCTTCCTCTTCATTATACTAGTTTACCATTCATGTCCTCTTATATGGAATCAATGCTTTTATAATTGTTAGACTAGTTTCAACACGATTGTTGTTCAATTCTGGATATAGTTAATGTTTGGATATTTTCATCATAATTATGAGCATTTGGTTGATGTTTAATTCACAAGGATGTTTTTTTTTAATTAAAAGATAATTCCATTGCTAAATCTAGAATAATTTATTGTTGTTCAATTTATTAGAATTGATGTTCAATTCAATAAGGTAGTTGTTCAATTCATCAAAGCATGCTATTGAATTGCAATTTATTCCTTTCAGTCTTGAGTAGTTATTTATGCATAAGCTTAGACAGAATTAGCTCCTTTGAATAGTCCAAAACATTTCATAATTCACCTCCAAGTTGGTTTGATTGAACTTCAAGAATTAGACAATCTCCCTTATGATGATTTCGAGTAGTTAACCTCCGATGTCACTTGCATATACCTTTCTTACACTCTTGAAATAACAAGACATGCCCTAGGTTGATAATTAATGAGAAGATTTAAGGTTACCTTTAAACAGTCACCTTTATGACCCAACATTTTGGCATCGTTACCTGGGAGAGTGTTTAAGAGTGATGTCCTTTATTTATTTTTCCTTTTGCTGGAGAAGACTTGGGTATTGAAAACGAGAGGTAAGAAACTATGTACCAACAAGAAAAAAACTTGATCTCCATCCTGCTTCTCATCAATTGTGCAGAGGTTAGTAGGATAGGTGTTCTTGTTTTATGACTAGGAAGAAAAAGATAGATTAAAACCCCCCACTTAAACCCACAAAAACCAAAGGATCGGTGGTCCTTGGAAAAACAACATATATAGACAAAATCATTAAGAAGGATGAATCCCAGGCATTCGTAGGACCCAGAACCATTCCTACTTAGAGTCCTACTACACTCCCTCAGGTAGCAGCCTCACCTTCTGTAGCCCACATCAATATTCACAGTGAAATAGAAGGATCTAAACAAAGACTTCAGATTGTTGAGCACGTAAGTCCCGACCCTTCGAGAGAGGGAAATTCTTGCAATTTTTAGGAAGGAGAGGGAGAAAGCAGCAGCGCAATACAAGTAAAAACTCCAGAGCCTGGATCCCCTAAGAGAGTGGTTGAGACAAAGACACCCGATATCCCAGATTGGGGAAGTGATATAAGGCTTCCTGCAAATCCACTCGCTAATTCCACTCAAATTATTCCCATAAAACAAGAAATCCCTGAAGATTATTGGCATATATTTGATCAAATGGAAAAAAAACCAAAACTAGAGGCATACATCGACATTGGAGTATCCCATTGTTGATCCAGCTGCAAATGCCCCTATGAAAGCCATTCCATTACAAAACATCCCCACCTTCCATGGGTTGGCCTCGAAAGATCTGGATGAATTCTTATTTGAATTTGATGTCTTATGTAGGGGATATGACTACACCACTGACCCTTAGAAACTGAAACTATTTCCCTCTACTTTGAAGGGGAAATAATTATGTTCGTTTATGGGGCTTGGTGGAGGAACCATTAATAGTTGGGATCAGATGAAAAACTCTTTCTTAAAAAATATAAATACTACTGCCGAACTCGAGAACTAAAAGACGAAATCTTCAATATGTATGAAAGAGACAATGAGACATTAGAAGAATACGTTGAAATATTTCAATATAATTTTCAAAGATCTCCATATACTACACTATCTAAAGATATCTTAAAAGCAACAATGATTAAGGGAATGAAAGAAGAATGGGTTGAAACACTTAATATAATGGGAAAATGGGACATATATCGAGAATAATATGATGACATTATTGCATTGTGCATCAGGTGTTCTCGAGGTAGTATGCGAAGTAGGCCAACCGAGCGGGACTCGGCGACAAGGAATTATAAATAGTCCGGTGGCAACATGACCAGAGCGAAATTCGGTAATCTTTTAGAATATTTTAAAACCGATATTGTTGAAGAGGTAAATCCCCTCTGCAGACAGAGGCGATCCCTACTAGCCCAGATTGGGTCTAGCAACAATCAAACACGCTACATTGCAGGTTCCTAATTGCAAATAAACCGACTTGCGATGAAGGCTTACCTGGAATCCAAAGTTGTCGTTTGTAGAAGAAGTGGTGCTCCCGTTCCTTCGCCCTGGCAGATCACAATCCTCACGATCTCCGTGTTCGGACACCTGCACATGCAAGAAACAACACAAACGCAAGCATAAAATCCAGTATATACAACTATATGTCGGTCGAAGGTGACATAACTCATGAACATAATCAAGAACAAGAGTGGAACCATAACCAATTGTCGCTTATCATTAATGAGTCAAAAGAAGAATACAACCATAGCTTCGACGCAACACTCTCCTTTGGCGGGTCGTCAGAAAAGCATGTCTCGATAAAGCCTGTCAAGGATGGGACAAGCCTCTCTCTCCGGATACTTGACAATAGTCTCCTTGCTTGGATTTGGTCTTAAGGGAATCAAGAAGGCTCTTGCAGCATAAGGATGTGAAAGCTCTTGGGAACTTGGAGATTAGCTTGCCATGGAGATGAGCAAGCTTTTATAGAAGGAGGAAGGGGAGTTGGGATCCCTATAATTATGGGATTGGCCCTATCATCAAGGAATCTTCCATGAGAGGTGGCAAACCACTTCCTCTCTATGGAAATCCGTAGCCAAACCTCCCAACTCAAGATAGATATCAGTCCAGGAATTTGTTAGGACGAAACTTCCGCCATTTATTTTAAAAAAACACCTCTTAATATGGTTGGCGCGGGTGCGGCTCTATGACAGAGCGCCAATTGGCGCGCCCTCTTTGGAGGATTTTCCCCCTTGGCGCGAGGGCTGAACTGTGGAACCACGCCAATGGAAAAAGAGCTATTTTTAGGGTTTTTTGCAGGGAGATGTCTTCAGGGCAATGAAAGCTCATCTTCAGAGGGATGCAATGAAAGTATTTTCAAGTCTTGTCTCTGCTCACAGGTCACGGAATGAGCCCTCCAATGTGCGGGATGGGGAATGGTAGGGACGGTGACAAATTTCTCTGTAACAGATGCCCCCCAAAGCATGAGGCCCGAGAGAGAGAGAGGGGTGAAATGCTTTACGAGAACATGCCGACTGAAAACACCGCCATCGGAAAACCTGTGGAGCGAAGTACAACTGATGTCTCAGATACATGATATATATGCGTGGTATGGGCGCAACCATCCATAACAGAGTGTACAATAACCTAGATCCAAGGCATGGACGCAGCCATCCAGTGAGGATTGATAAAAAGACTCAGGTATGGTCGCAGCCATCCAATCAGTGAGTAATGTAAATAATCATAATAATCCACAATATCGCAGCCTGGATTACAATAGACACAATCCAGGGTCTTGCGCTCCATCTCGACCCGAACAAAGTACAAGTTCAAGCATGCGAATATGTGAGCTGAAGTCGAACATGCAAGAACATCGTCTGATTACCAGCCAATGATGAGAGCTGTTAACAGACGCGAGAGGAACCACCAATAATGACAATGGCCCTCAAGGTACTGCAGGTACAATCTACGGTGTGTGAATCAATGAGTTGGCGTCGAACACCCGCAGAATCACTCGATCGGAGGCCAATGATGAAAACCTCACGTTGAATGCGACGAACCTGCCATTGAGGCATGCAGGCTCCAAGGTACCATGAAGGAGTCTCTAGATCAACTTCCTGGATAATGAGCTGAAGTCGACAGGAAGTGACCTTGATCGAAGGTGGGCCATAATTTTTCCCACATCATCGACATGAGACAGAGAAACATGATGTTTTTTGTGAATCAGGATCATATGAGAATCAGAGGAAGGTTGATACTTTGCAGAGGTCAACTTCTCTTGAACATATAACGGCACAATAGTGGATTTGGCAGTATTTGACATCAATGGATCAGAGGTCATGGCGACGAGGCAACGAGCAGATGAGAGGTCAAAAGGGATTATCCAAACCCACGGAGGCAAGTGAAGAACGAGATGAGATGTCCCCAACCCGACACGAATGCAGACAAGTGCCATGTTCAAGAGTGACATACTGCCGACACGACAATGATGCTGGTTCCATTTTCCCCCACCATTTCTGGCGAGTACCCCAATTATTTTTGATAACAAGCTTGAAGGGGATAGCATATGCTTGTAATATAAGTCCGCCCTTCGGGCAAATCCATCCTAGTACATTTAACGAGCCCTAGGAAGGAGTGACTCGAATAACGTCATTTCGACTGAATCTGATGTCATCAGGGTTTAACGAGTCTGACAAAGGAAGAACTCGGCGTCTTTTCATATTTAGAGAGTTTGAAAAGACAGCAAAAAGTAAACTCCAGCGGTCCCTTTTCTTAGATAGTTCCCCGGACCCGAAAAGGTAGAAAACAATATCCGAGAAAACCTCCTAGTCACGATAGGCTAGGGTATTCCTTTTTCATAAATAATCCATCCCATCCCGAAAAAGGGGTAAACGTATACCGGGTAGATGTCGATTTGTGTCCACTTTAACGAGATCGAAACGACAAGGGCCTCGGCAATCTTTTCATGTTTAGAGAGTCAGAAAAGAGCTGAAAGATGACTCCAGAGTGACTTTTTCGTGTATTTACCGAGTCCGAAAAAGTATAAAATACAACTCGTTTCACCGTTTAAGTCGCGTAAAAAACCTGTTGCTGCACAAAAAGCAAGTGTAAAACCCATTTTTGACAAAATATATTAAAATATTCAGAAAAATAACTTTCAAAACCTATTTTGAGTTCAAAAAGTTATAAATATGTCAAATGGTAAAAATAAAATTACTTTTCACTATTTACCTCACTAAAGAGCAGCAGTGGTCCATTTTGTGTGCGAACTTCTGACGGCGATTGCGACCGATCCGGGCTACTATTCAGATTCCCGTCTGTTCCAGGTAAGAGGCGCTTCTTTGTACTCCATTTCAATCCGTTTTCCATAAATTTTTATTGCATATTAGACTTCTGTGAGGAATTTTTGAATTTTTAGGGCTCCGCCCATTGGCGCGGGTATCCGGCACGGACCCGCGCCAATGGCATTTTATTTCCAAAGGGCCCGCGCCAACTGGCGCGACTGTTAGGAAAACAGTCGCGCCAGCGGCGCAATCCAATTTTCCGTTTGAAATTTCCACATAATGAATGAATTACATGAATTTTTAAGGATAGCAGAGGTCTAATTGAAGTTTTTTTTTTTTTTGACCATGTGAATGCAGGCAACCGATCAAAATGGTCATTGAGTGGAAAGAGAGGGAGCACGGGGAATAGGATGAACAGGCCATGGAGAATGAAACTTGCATGAATGCCCTCAAGAACTATGGGCTTAAGAAGTTCTTCCTGACACCTTGCTTACGAGCTCAGCCTGAGCTCCTACAGTACCTGATCAACATATGGGACGAACATGAACAAGTGTTCAAGTTGCGGGACCAAGTATTAGAACTGGAGGTTTCTGATGTATACTTCATAACCGGACTATTGCGCAGAGGTCCGGTGCCCATATTGACAGGGAGCAGACCGTCTGGTGAGAAGATGGAGCAAGTGATGGCACGAGTGTGCCAAGGGGCACGACTGGGATTAGGGAGTGGAAAGGTAGACATCCATACTATTCCCGATCTAGCACTCAGGGTAGTGCTTCATACCATCACACGGGCCGCGGGATCACAGGCACCGCACGAGGCAACAAAGGCCCAACTCTTACTGGCCTCAGAGTGCATGAGTCCCCTATTATTTGACTGGGCCACAACAGTGACAATAAATATCAAGAGACAGCTCACGAAGTGTAAGAAGGCCAAACTGAAACAGTTTGGCTACGGTTCTATCCTGGTATCGTTCATTTTGGAACGATTACCAATCTTCCAGGGCCAAGGGGCCGTAGTAGCTGAGCCGATTCCACGAGAGCCAAGAATGGCTCGCTGGGCGGCACTGATGCCCAGAGTTGGAGGAGGCCAACAGATGTCCTGGAGGCCAACAGATGTCCTGGAGGCCGGAGTTTTTTGGGTGGCTACGGCGTCAGTTGATCGTAGTCGAAGACTGGCCATATGCAAGAACCGATTTCACTAGTGATCCAGATCTTCCACTCCCGGAGGGAGATGATTGGGACGAGGAGTTGGGTAAGACCATCTTTTTGATTTTTATGCATTTATGATTTTTTTTTGAGTAATACATGTCCGTCCTGACACATTTTATATGTATGCAGACGTGGGCCCAGAGAGACCAGCCGGTATGTCTCCTATCACGCGGAGGATTCTTCCCGCACCTGAACCTCAGGCAGAGGGTGCAGAGGGGGGGGAGTTGATCCAGAATCTCGAGGGTATTGCCCGAGGGATCCCAGATTACGCCCGGTTGGCAGATGTACCGATGGCGTACCAGAGACATACGGTGGGAGTGCCTAGTCGCCTCCACCGACTTCTGAGACGCTTAGTGCGTGCAGTCACTTGTTATCATGAGCACCATGCGGATTAGACTCCTAGGGATTTTATTTCATGCATATTTTTTGAGAGATATGTCGTCTCCGGATGTATTAAGGCGAACATGTATATTTTTGATTTAATGTGATGCACACTATGCAAACATTCGATATCTATATATATACATATCTATTTCTGGATGGATTTTCCTTTTACATGTGATGATGATTTACAAATTGCGCAAATGTCTATCTAGAACCAAATTAGCTACTGCATCAGTTAACGCATTCATATGCCTGGGTATATGATGATATGTAATATAGTCAAAATTTCTTTCCAGTAAACGAATACGCAGATACAGACGTAAAATGGATGGGTTTCTTACTGAATAGTGTCCGTTCAGTTGTGATACTACAAGTTGCGAGTCTAGATACACAAGCAATTCACAGATACCGAGGTTTACAGCCTCGGTTAATAATTCTAACACAGCACTATATTCCGCAATGTTATTTGTAGTACGTCCCAGACACACACCTTGCAGGTTGACCAACTCACCAACAGGATCGTAGATTACCCAGGCCGCCGAAGACAGATTCCTGGTACTGCGGGAGGCACCATCCGCGAAACCAACAAACGGATTGATGGACATCTGCACAATCAGGAAGACCCGATCAGCAGAAAAATGTTTACATTACAAACCACACCACACATGCACACAAATGAAAAACACACACCTATGTACACACACCACACCAAAAATCACTTCAGGCGTAGTATTTTTTGAGGTACAGCCCATTTCTCGGCTGCGCCAGTGGAACTCCTTCATAATCTATAAGCTCATAAGCCCCATTTTTCAAAACGCGTTTCACTATATAGGGCCCATGCCACATAGGTTGGAACTTACCAGCCCCAAGCTTGTCATGTGCTTGGTCGTATAGGAGGACAAGGTCTCCTTCAATAAAGGAACGCAGAGAAACAGATTGATCAAAGTGAGCTTTGACCCGCTTCTTTTGTGCTTCAATGACTAAAGCAGCTAAACGACGGGTTTCATCTAACCGTTCCAGATACAAAAGACGTTCTTCCTCAGCAGAAGTATCGGGTAGAAGTTCCACAGCTAATTTCAAAGAAGGAATCTCGCATTCAACCGGAAGAGTTGCTTCCAGACCATACACCAATTGAAATGGTGTGAATCCAGTTGCACTCTTTGCAGACGTCCGATATGCCCATAGAGCTGAGAACAGTTGGAGGTGCCAATTGGATTTGTGAATACCAACTGTTCGTTGAAGCATAGTGACCAGAACCTTGTTCACTGCTTCAACCTGGCCATTTTCCTGAGGGTAATATGGCGTTGAGCTATCGTGGCGTAAGCCCAACCTTGAAGTCAGCTCGGCCATCATATAATCTCAGAAATGAGTACCATGGTCAGTAACGATGGCTTGAGGGACCCCGAAACGTGCAATGATGTGGTTGAAGATGAATTGGGCAGCTGTCTTACCGTCGGCAGCTAGTGTAGGCATCGCTTCGGCCCACTTGGTGAAGTAGTCGACAACGACGATTATATACGCATGCCCCCCGACCGAATGAGGGTTACACGTCATAAAATTCACGCCCCATTTCGAAAAAGGGCCGACGGTAATAACAGGATGCAAAGGGAGAGGCGGCGTGCGCATCTTGCGCTGAAACACCTGGCACGCGTGACATTTACGGACTGCAACGATACAGTCTTTGAATATGGATGGCCAGAAGTAACCTGCTCGCAGAATTTTCTGGGCAGTGGCATATCCGGACATATGTCCACCACAGGTGCCACTGTGGCAGTCATTTAGGACCCTTTCAGCCTCTTCCAAGGTTAGGCACCGACGGAGCACCGAATCTACTCCAACGCGGTATAAGGTATCTCCTACGATGCGGTAGGGTTGAGACTGATGCCGAATTCGACGTCGGGCATCTTTAGTCAACTCAGACCGAAATGTGGAGGTCTGAAGATACACGATTATGTCGCCATACCAAGGGTCGCGAGTACTGATGAGGAAAAGAGTTTCGTCCGGGATATGATCCTCAGAAAGTGAAGGAGCGGAGTCTGTCGGGAGTGAGCATATAAGATCCGCGAAAACAAGTGATTTCTTCGACTTAGCGGTAGTGAAATCTAAGTCAAAATCCTACAGGATAACGATCCATTTGGAGTATTTTCCCCCCAGCAATTTTCTAGAGAGAATATATGTCATGGGGTTGCAATCCGAAACCACTGTTATCGTACGCAACAGGATGTAATGGCGAAAGCGCTGCACAGCGTGTACTGCGGCTAACGCCAACTTCTCGACGTGAGCATAACGCGTTTCCGTATCGAGAAGGTTTCGCGATAGATAATAAACAACATGTTCATTACCATCATCATCATCCTGCACCAGAACCATAGCAATGGTGCTAAACGCGGCGGCGAGATATAAAGTGAAATCGCAGCGATAATCAGGCGGACGAAGCAAAGGAGCATTAACCAATAACGTCTTTAGCTTCTCAAAGGACTGCTGAGCAATTTCGTCCCAATGGAAGGGAACATTCTGCTTTAATAGGCGTGTGAATCCTTTAGCCACCTCCGCGTAGTTCGGGATAAAGCGTCGAAGGAAGTTCGCTTTTCCCTGCAGACTCTGTAACTGATATAACGAGGAGGGTGATGGGAGGTTGATGATAGCCTCGAATTTTAAAGGGTCAAGGCGAATTCTGTCTTTGGAGACTATGAATCCCAAAAGACGGCCAGAATTGACGCAGAAGACGCATTTATGAGGATTAAGCCTAATATTGTAGCGTCTACAGCGAAGGAAAATCTGGCGGAGGTGTTCAGGGTGGTCCTCTCGCCTAGCTGAATGAGCTGGCAAGTCGTCCAGATAAGGCTGAACAATATGGCGAATGTCATGGAAAGCGTAAGACATCGCACGCTGAAAAGTGGCTCCAACGTTCTTCACGCTGAACGGGAGCTTTTTATACGCGAAAGTACCCCATGGACAGATGAATGTAGTCTTGTGTTGATCAGCAGGTAGAATGTTGATCTGATTATACCCTGAGAAACCGTCCATTAAGGAATAAATCTCACTTCCGGCACATTCGTCGATGATTTGGTCTATGAATGGAGTGGGATAATTATCCTTCGAACAGGCGCGATTAATGTCGCGGTAATCAACACAGACCCTAATAGTACCCTGCTTTTTATCGACAGGGACAATGTTGGAAACCCATTCTGTGAGGGGGATGGGATAAATAAAGCCCGCGTTCAGAATTTTTTCAACTTCTGCCTTGATTGCAGCGGCTTTACGAGGATGCATCGGGCGTAAGCGTTGGCGCATGGGCTTCGCACCAGGGTAGGTTGGAATCTCATGCACCACGATACTGGGATCAATCCCCGGCATTTCCTCGTAGGACCAGGTGAACACATCTCTGAATTATTTAAAAAGATCAGTATAGACTTGAATCTCATCAGGAGAACAAGTCACTCCCACGTGTATATTCTCAACGATCCCCGGTTTAACGGAGATGTTGATCGGGATGGTTTGAGTGATATTACTCAGGTTTCCCTCCAAAAGAACCTCATGCGTCAAGATTGGCGTTTGGAGAGAAGGAGTAGGAACCTGAGATGCATAACGCTCTAGACAATCTGACATTGCCCCCAAGCTAGGCATGAAAGAGGAACGATGATGTCCGTCGCCCCAAGGTAGCTCCTCGAGAGACATAGTTTCAATGATGGCTTCATCGGAAGGAAAAGTCTCTTTGAGAGGATCAGGTGAATCGGCCTGACCAAGCCAGGGGGATTGAGAGTAGACATCTAGAGCCATGCTCAAAGGAGCATGCTGAGGAGGTGGAGGATCAGATGCGGCAACAATTTCATAGTAGCTAATCTCTACTGGAGTCAAGGGCATTGATTCTCCAAACTCAAACACCTGCTCAGGCGTAGGGATGAGCCAGGGGTCATCAGACCTGGAAATCATGTTAACTTGAGCGGTGTGCGGTGGTGGTGCGGGAAAAATACCCATAAGGATGGGGTCTTTGAAGAGACCGGGTCCTATACTGTCAGGGGGATTCGGAATCTGATCCACGTATGGAACGTTGTTCTCGGAGGTGGAGGTGAAGAAGGACAACTGATCCACCGTAACGATTTTGCCCTCGTGAGGGAACTTAAGAAGTCGAAAAACGGTGGATGGCACGCATAGCATGGCATGAGTCTAGCTGCGGCCGAGAAGTATATTGTAGTTGAGCCTGGCGTCAACCACCTCTACTTCTATGTTGACAGTCTTCCCCTGTAAAGTGATCACTAAACTCTCGAGAACACCCAGGGGTTTAGATTCTCGACCATCAAATGCCTCTAGGGCATTGGGAGATGACGAAAGGGCTGGAGAGCCGATGGCCTTCCAGCAAGCAGACGACATGACGCAGGTAGAGGCACCTTCATCCACAATGGCCCTATGGATGTTAAGACCGTTGATCCTGACTTGAATAACAAGAGCGATCTGATGTGGAAGTCGGGGGGTGAAATTCTCTAAGTCGAAGGTGAGAAGACTCGAATCGGCGGGATCTATGCCACCGATTGCATAAAATAAAGCCTTCCGTTATGAAGGACAACTTTGAAGAACTTCTAGTGCAGACATAGCAGAAGGCACCTGTGCCAAATCCTCAACAATACTGTAGTGTTGAGCGGCACGAGCATTCGGATTATAAGAAGATCTTCGAAGAACACCTTTAGAAGGTGGCTTCACAACAGGTTCAGGAGTAGGCTTCTCGATTTCCAACGAACCGGAGACAGGTGGGGGAGGTGGTCCATCCGCAACTGCCTTCCCAGGTGCCTGCCGCGATTCGTTGTAATCCTTCGAACGTGTGGCAACAGAGATAGGTGCAGCACCATTCATCATAAAAACTTGGGACCCAAATGGTGCAGATGGTGAAGGCTGTTCAACCATCTGGGTCTGCTGAGATGGGAATGGCTCTTTAAGAACTGTCGGAGTCCCTTTCAAGCCTTTGAGAAGTTGACTAACTTCGGATCGTCGTGGACAATCCTTAGTATAATGGTCTCCTTCACAAATGAGGTAGGGGTACTTCGGTTTACGTTGAGAACCATCCTCAGTACGAGATTTGGATTCTGGCTTTGGGGCGTCAGATTTGGATTTACCTCTGCCCTTCTTTTTCCCCTTGGAGGTTTTCTTCGTAGGATTGGCCTAAACGGCGTTAACCTCCGCGGTTTTTCCAGAATCGGTGGGGGCAGGAGGAGCAGAATTGTTGGATGAGTTAGACTTCTACTTCCCATTCGAAGATTTCTTCGAATTCTGAGACACGGAACCAATGACACCATCCACTGCAGGGGTAGGTGGAGCCTTAGAGGTTTCGGACCGTGGAGCATCAGGCAAGATATCATAAAGCATGTCGGATTAAGAATATACAAGATCCAGATATTGGGCATGCGCAATGGCTTGTTCCTCCGTCACACACGCTCCCATCGCAATATCTTGGGCGATTTTGTTCACGAAGGAGGTGGTGAACCAATGAGTTAGTATCTGATCAGGTATATGAAACTTGATCAGTCTACGACGGCGCCGCCACTCATGAATGTGATCAGAAATGTGAGTGGCTTTATCCTGCTTCAAAGAAGTCAGGAGGTGCGTCCCGGCTTCATAGCGAACCGGTAACTGAAAGTGCGTCAAAAAAGCCATGGCTAAGGAATTGAAATCTTGGAAGATGCCACGGGATAACTCTATGTACCACTTAGCAGCAGCTCCAGTCAAAGTGCGCTGGAAGAGGCGCAGACGAATTGAATCATCGACCCAAGAGTTAGACGAACACCAAAGATGATACGTCATCACATGCGCTTGGGGGTCCTCCCCAGCTTTACCCTCAAACTTGGGGCAATCACCTGGTATCTTGGTAGGAACCGGAGGCCAATAAGGATTATGCAAAATCGGATCATTGGTCAGTTTTGAAACATCCGACAACTCCAAGGTGGCCAGGAACGACAATGGCGGATTGACCGGCATGCCAGGCCCAGGATGAGGACCGGTACCTGTACTCCACGCTGGTTGGGAATATCCTTGCCCCCATGGGTTCTATCTTATAGGATTCTGACCGTAGGGGGCGTAGGTCGTATAACTAGACTGATTTGGCTACTGGTAACCAGCGTGTGGGGCTTGATAACCAAAGTACGGACCCTGATTATATGTCGGCCCAGTGTAAGCAGCATTTGGATTTGGCTGCTGAGTATAGGTAGACCCAGGTTGATGAGGATAATACTGAGAACCTCGGGGCTGGTTATAATTCAGCTGAGATTGACCATGAGGATAATAACCGCCCTAAGGATGAATCGGCTATCGATAAGTGGAACCCTGTGGAGCCTGATAACTAGGGCGCAGCTGTTGATTTGGCTACGGCATCGAATAAATTGGCTGTTGAGCAGGGTTAATGGAATGAGTGGGCTGCCTTGAGTGAACAAGTTGACCCGGCTGAACGGGCTGCCCTGAGAGAATAGGTTGACCCGGATAGACAGGCTGTGCCGGTTGCGCAGGTTGACCTGGCTGTGAAGGAGCCCCAGGTTGTGCCGGATGGGCCGGTTGGCCTGGAGGCGGAACACCAGTTTGTACCGGATGGGCCGGTTGGCCTGGTGGAGGAATATAGCCAGGTGGTTGCTGGTAACCGGTTTGACCTGGAGCAGGACCATAGGATGGTCCCAGCTGATATGCAACGTTGGAAACAACGGGATATTGCGGTTGCATAGGTTGAGAAGGCTGGATTTTCCCCCCAGGACCATAGACCGGTCCCGGTTGGTACCCCGGCTGAGGTTGCACAGGTTGACCGGAAGGGTTGTAATATTGTCCTTGCGGACCGTACGATGGCCCTTGCTGGCCCGCAGGATAGCCTTGCATGGGCTGCCCCTGTGGGTCATAAGGATAGCCAGGTTGGCCCGAAGGTTGGCCTTGGAAAGGTTGCCCTTGCGGGTTATAAGCCTGGTTATAAGGTAAACCTTGAGCATGGAGGTAGGCCTCAGGAGCGGGTAGACGTAAAATGTCCCCGTGCTCATCATACTGATCTGGAAAAGCATACACGGGTGTACCATCCTGTGCATAGTGCGAAAAATAAGAGCGGTTGGGATCTTGGGAGGATGGTCCAACCTCGGGGTTCGGCTGTTGTAGGGACAACCGATACTCCTCTGGAGAGATGTTCTCCGGCATAGCAGTCGCTAAATAAATGTCTTCAGGAGTCGGCATAGCCCTCGCGGAGGGTGCCGTGACAGTGGGTGTAGAGGCAGCCACACAGAAAGTGGGCCGAGAGGGTACAGAAGTGACGGGTGTCTGAGGAGACACCCCCGGTGAAGGAGCAGCCGGCCTCGGAGAAGGAGCTGACACTCCCATAGAGGCTGCGGCAGAAATGATCTGACCCAAAGATCTATACCCTGGTGGCAGTGAGGGACTGGATGCTGACATAACAGCTGGTTCAGAGTTGTCTCCCGGAAATAATCTTCGTGGGAAGAGCTGATAGTCTTCACCAGACGTTGGGATTTCCTCACCAGAATCACTCATGTTTGAGCCCGCCGCTAGATCTCGTAATAGACGGCGAGGACTAGGAGGAAAAACAGCAGCTATAAAAGGCGAACCCGATGTAAGAGAAAGGAAATCAGCTCCTAATCTCAATTCCGACGAAGGGTCAGAAAAGGGCCAATTGAATTCAACTGGTCCCCCAAAGGGTTTCTCATAAACAATGGGCTGCTGTGGTTCAGCAGAGGATTGGGAAACCTCTGATGAATCGTCCGTATAAGGACTACCAGTAGACGAAACCGAGGGTTCCGACACTATGGTAGTAATGACAAGAGAAAAAGATCAAACACACACACGGGCTGAAAAAGAGTCAAGACACACAATCAAACGGTCAACAAGCAGAAACTAACAAGGCGTGTGATCGTGGGTGATTAATTTTTACCACATTGAAAAATAAGAAACTTCACCGTTTCATGTTTTAAGAGTCAAGAAACGGTCGAAAAGGTGACTCTATCTCTTTCAGATTTGACACAAGCGTGAAAGGACAAGCGCTTGGTGATCCTTTCAAATTTAGGGAGTCAGAAAAGATCAAATGACTACTCAGGAATATTAGGCAAAAGGGTGTACCAAATAACCGTGAACTGCAATATACACCTTGGTTTTAATAATGAAAGAGAAATCAACCAAGGAATTTCCGTACGTGCAGGCAATCTCCCCGAATGCTGTGTTCGGTGTATCACGGGTATAGGGCGGCAGACTCGGCTTCCTATGGATAAAGGATTGAAAACCTAGAGGGGTCTCCCTTTATATACGTGACGGTACGGGGAGCACAAGTCCGTACTAGCGCTGTCTAAAGCCAAAAGGCGAACGACAGCTACTAGGTTTAAAGACGCCGGAACACGTCTCTAGCCTAGACCTCTAAATGTGTTTCGTTAGATTTCAATGCTGCCTTAGTGTAAATTGAGTAAATTTTAAAGTTTATCTTCAATTACGTTTCAGTTTTCAGGCCCTAACGAATGTGATGTTTCAAAAATCTCCTAAATGCAAAACTACATGCCACAGTATATCATTTCATTCGATGAAAGCTAGCTACAGAAGAGTTAAGAGCTTTTTACACAAACAAAATGATCAGAAGACAATCAGTGATATCTCTAATGCAGCTAATGAAACTAAAAACTTTTCTTTCAAAGTCACTAATTGCTAATAACACCGAAAAGATTTTAATTTGCACTAATCAATCAAAAGCAGAAGAGATTTTTTTTTCCAATGTTTGATAGCTAGATGCACTAAAAAAACCGAAAACAAGTGAGAAGCAATTCGAGAAATGATAATAAGAGAGAAAAAACAAGTAGATTTCACTCAATGGCACAAACAATCAGATCTGAAATCGACCAAAAGTCTCTCAAAACCAAGAAAAGTCCCAAAGACACTAATGAGCCGTGTAATCTAGGCCCAAAATGAAGCAAAGCGAAATTCGAATGAAAACGAAATCAGTCACTCAAAAAACGCAATAAGATGATAGACAACTGTTAAACGAATGCAAGGAAGCAATCCCAAAGTCAACTGAACGAACGAAAACCAAAAACTCCCAAGGGAGGCTCGACTCACAAAAGCACCTAGATGCCCTAGGTCTCGAATGCAAAATCGAAAGAAATAGGCAAACAACCAAAGGATGGAGGTTACAATCAGTCAAACTAGGCTCCAGTGCACTCAAACAGCCGAAAAAACAAGATCAAAATCACAAGTCAGTCCCAGAAAGCATAAAACACAGCAAACCCTAATAGCTCACAGGATTGGCGCGACTATGAGCTTGAAATTAGCGCCAGGAAGGTAATGGCGCGGGTGATACACAAGAAACCTGCGCCAATGGGCGCGACTGTCACACTAAAAAGCGTGCCAGCCGAGTTTACTATGGGAAAATGAAAAACAAGCAATCTCAGACACAGACAAGTGATGACAAGGCTAAAACAAAGCCAAACAAACAGAAAAACCAGTCCAAAGAGCTGACCAAGCAAGCAAGGCCAAGAAATTGACCGAAAAGAGAAGACAATACTCCAAGTTGTTCAGTCCGTAAACTAAACCGGAGATTGACTGAAGCAGCGTTGATCTACTCCGCTAATGCAGAGCAAAAGCGTTTCGAAGGCTATCTGGTTGTACTTCAGGCTCCGTCTATAGCTTACAAATCAAACAACAAGCTGAGTCCCCAGCGGAGTCGCCAAATTGTTGAAGAGGTAAATCCCCTCTGCGGACAGAGGCGATCCCTACTAGCCCAGATCGGGTCTAGCAACAATCAAACACGCTACAGTGCAGGTTCCTAATTGTAAATAAACCGACTTGCGAGGAAGGCTTACCTGGAATCCAACGCTATCGTTTGTAGAAGAGGTGGTGCTCCCGTTCCTTTGCCCTGGCAGATCACAATCCTCACGATCTCCGTGATCGGACACCTGCACATGCAAGAAACAACACAAACACAAGCATAAAATCCAGTATATACAACTATATTTCAGTCGAAGAGGACATAACTCATGAACATAATCAAGAACAAGAGTGGAACCATAACCAATAGTCGCTTATCATTAATGAGTCAAAAGAAGAATACAACCATAGCTTCGACGCAGCACTCTCCTTTGGCGGGTCGTCAGCAAAACATGTCTCGATAAAGCCTGTCAAGGGTGGGACAAACCTCTCTCTCCGGATACTTGGAAATAGTCTCCTTGCTTGGATTTGGCCTTAAGGGAATCAAGAAGGCTCTTGCAGCATAAGGATGTGAAAGATCTTGGGAACTAGCTTGCAAAGGAGATGAGCAAGCTTTTATAGATGGAGGAAGGGGAGTTGGGATCCCTATAATCATGGGATTGACCCTATCATCAAGGAAGCTTCCATGAGAGGTGGCAAACCATTTCCTCTACATGGAAATCCGGAGCCAAACCTCCCAACTCAAGATAGATACCAGTTCATGAATTGGTTAGGATGAAACTTCCGCCATTTATTTTAAAAAAACACTCCTTAATATGGTTGGGCGCGGGTGCGGCTCTGTATTGACGCCCGATTGGCGCGAGGTTGGAGCGGAACCCATGCGATGTATAAAAGAGCTATTTTTAGGGTTTTTTGCGGAGATGTCTTCGGGGCAATGAAAGCTCATCTTCGGGATGCGATGAAAGTATTTTCAGGCTTGTCTTTCTGCTCATAGGTCACGGAATGAGCCTCGATGTGCGGGATGGGAATGGTAGGGACGATGACAAATTCTTCATGTAACACCACTATTGAACCACAAAATGTTAATCAAGCTAGTAAAGATGAATGTTTGATTCAAGCCATGAATGAAGAACTTGATCAGATTGAAAAGAATCTTACTTGGGAATTGGTTCCAAGAACTCATGATAAAATTTTTATTGGAACAAAATGGATATTAAAAAACAAGTTAAATGAAAATGGAGATGTTATTAAAAACAAAGCTATACTTCTTTGTAAAGAGTATGCTCAACAAGAAGGTATAGACTTTGAAGAAACATTTGCTCCTGTAGCCAAACTTGAAGCCATAAGAATGTTTCTTTCTTTTTCAAGTTTTCAACAATTCAAAGTCTATCAAATGGATGTAAAATCTGGTTTCCTCAATGGTGATTTAGAAGAATAAGTTTATATAGAACAACCAGAAGGATTCATTCTGGGGAATGATGAAAAACTTGTTTGCAAACTTAAAAAGGCTTTATATGGTCTCAAACAGGCTCCTCGGGCATGGTACTATCATCTTGACAAATATCTTCAACAACAAGGTTTCACAAAAGGATCTGATGACTGTAAATTATACACAAAAATTGAGAATGATAAATTATTGATTATTGTTGTGTATGTTGATGACATCATTTTTGGAAGTAATGAAGATTCCATGAGTCGGAAATTTTCTTCTATTATGCAACAAGAATTTTAAATGTCATTACTTGGGGAACTAAAATATTTTCTTGGCTTACAAGTGCAACAAGCAACATATGGCATATTTCTATCACAAGAAAAACATCTCAAGCAAATTCTGAAGAAGTATGGGATGGAAGACTGCAAACCTGTGAGTACTCCAATGGTAACTGGATGTAACCTCAGTTCTCGTGATGATTCTCCCATGGTGAATCAACCAGAGTATAGATCCATGATTGGAAGTCTTCTTTATCTATCTGGGACAAGACCAGACATTATGCACGCTGTTGGGATTGTTGGACGATTCCAAGCTAACCCAAAAGAGTCTCACCTTTAGGCTGTAAAAGAATATTCAAATATCTACAAGGGACTCAAGACTATGGTCTATGGTATCCAAATAATGTTGATCTCACTCTTCATGCTTACACAAATGATGATTGGGCTGGAAATGTTGATGATCGAAATAGCACTAGTGGTGGTGCATTCTATATGGGGCCTCGATTAGTATCTTGGTTCAGCAAGAAACAAAGTTCTATTGCCTTATCAACAACGAAAGCAGAATATGTGGTTGCCGCATCATTTTGCACACAACTTATTTGGATGATGCAGACATTACAAGATATTCAAATAAAATGTTAACCTCCCATCTCCATTCTGTGTGATAATACAAGTGCCATTAGTATCTTGAAAAATCCTGTTATGCATTCCAAGACCAAGAACATTCCTATCAATTATCACTTCCTACGTGAACAAGTGCTTGAACAAAAGGTTAAATTGGAATATGTTCCCTCCAAAGAACAAGTTGCAGATATATTTACTAAACCTCTTCCCAGGGAAGCATTTGAATATCTCAGATAGAATCTGGGAGTTGTCTCTGCCTCTCTTATGAAATCTGCGTAATTTCAGAAGATTAAATTTGGTACGCTGGTTTCATAAAGGCAAATCATGTATATACGCGAGTTTCTGTGCATAAAACCGCATATGATTTTTGCTAACATAAATTATATGGGTTAGCTTTCAAAACAGTCTGTGGTGTTGTTGAATAATCTTTGTTTTTGTTCCAGTATTCATCTTACTATACCTTTCTTTGATATTTATCACCTTGATGAAGATACTTTGATGAATTGGTTGTTGAAGGTGTTCATGATGCACAAGCTTAGGGGGAGCACTTGCCTTGTTGAAAAGGATGCATTGTTGGCATTCTGATTGGTTGCTATGTTATGATCTCCTGTTTGAGATTCTTTGGTCTTGGCTATTCAAAGTCATATATGTTATTTGACGAAAAGGTCATGTTGAGACCTATGATGTAAAATTGTTATATTCTGTCATGAAAGGACTTGTTCAAATTTGTAAACCCACTTGGTTGGGTAGTTGAGTCAAATATGTAAACCCACTTGGTTGGGAAGTTGAGTCAAATATGTAATTCCACTTGGTTGGATCATTGATTTAAGTATGAGTCCTCGATTATAGAAAAGGTCATACTCGGTCGAGTAATAGAGTCATGTACTTCATTGAAAAATCTATCTAAAGATCCAGCATGAAGTCAGGGGGAGCATGGTAAATTCAGTGCACATTAGAAACCTGTTTTGGTTTTGATCCGACCTTTGCCCTTGATGTCAAAGGGGGAGAGTATCTTGGTGTTTGAATAATGGTTATGATTAATGTATATATCAATTATGGTGATCAAACACCATCATGGTTGCCATCAAGTCCAAAGGGGGAGACTGTTGGCAATATAATGCAATATGTTGTCCTTGATGGCAACCTACTTGATGAAGTTGTCCTTGATGGAAACCTACTTGATGAGTTTCCTTTTTGATAGCATCCTATTTTGTTAAAGATGTAAAAAATGATGTTTCTACAGGTCAATTCATATGTGACAGAGAAAGGAATTATAGTAAGTGCCAAAGAAATGAATTAGGAAATATTTCTCAATGTATACGCAAGTTTAATGAAGGCAACCCGCGTATGAAGGAAATGTATACACTACTTGGTATACAGGCAACCCGCGTATACTTCCAGAATTAGTATATACACAATTTTTATGAAGAGAAATTGCGTATACACGTGGGTACGAAGCAACAAAGTCGCGTATGCCTTTTGCGCTCTAAATTATGATACCAAGGGGCATTACCATGGTATTAGCCCACAGTATTGAGTGTTGTATTGTCTATTTGATTCCATCCAAGAATACCATTGGCAGTTGTGTGGCTTTGGCTCATGGTATTGGTAAAAGCTAAATCTATATAAGGAGAAGAAGATCATAGTGAAAGTGTGTGTAGGTATAAGGACTGTTATTGAATACTTCTCTCTGAAGTATATCTGCATGGGATGAACTATATTTTATTGGTAGATCTGAATCTATGGTGCACCTTTGGATACAATGATGGATCAAGATCTCTGGACCTGAAATGACTATGTAATTGCATGATCTTATTATGAGATGTTTGGATCTGTGAACTGAGGCATGTTTGCTAAAGTGAAGAAAATAAATCTGGGTAAGTTTATAGATATGCATCTTTCTACAATAATAACATTTACAGATCTATATGCTAGTTTGTCACAGTGAAAGCGCGTATATACGCGACTTTGTCTCAGCGAAAACGCGTATGGAAGTCAGAGTCTTCTAAATCTTACTGGAGAGGTTATCTGTTTATTTACTGTTGTATTTTTGATGTCCATCAATGAAGTCTTCATGTAGATCTGGGTTTCTTGAAACTGTATATGCTGCTAAGTTGAATATGTACAAATCTGATCAATGAGTGAGTAAATATGTTAAATGATGACTGACTGATTAAGGGTTCTGCAATACTGAAAAGATATATGACTGAAAGCCTCAGATGTGGTTCTGAAATTGATCGTATTCTGAAAATTCAGTATTTTCAGATCTATACGCAGGTCGGTGTGAAGGAAAGCGCGTATACACGCGGAATCAGTAAAGTGAAGTAGCGTATGTATTTTAAGATAATGAATGATCAGGGTTGAGATTGATTCTGCATGCTGATTATGATATATGGGTTTATTACTGTGTTCTGGTTAGAATAATCTCAATGTTTTGAATGAATTTGGGTTAAGTTTATTGGTGTTGATCTTTATGAAGTGTTGTGTTGAAGTTGTGGGATCTAGTGTGAAAATTGATGAAACGTGGTCTGTAGTGGTTATGAGGGTTGAAGCCTTCAGTATGGAAGTAAAAAATTCCTTCCAATAGAAGCTGGTGTTCTGATCAGGGGGGTTGAAGCTCCCTTCTAGTAGTGGCTAGTAAACGATATCAGGGGGTTGGAGCTCCCTTCCAGTAGTAGCTCGAGAACGAGAGAAGGTTGCAACCTTCTGCAGGTTGATGCCTGCGTACTGATATGAGTCTGCATCAGTACAATAATGTAAGCAGTTTTCTATATAATAAATATTGAAGATAGAGACGACATTAGCGATGCTTTTCTCCCGAATTGGGTTTCCACCTTAAATCTTGGTGTTCATGTGTGATGCTCTTGTGTGATGATTTATTCTGTTATCACTGCACATATTTATTGATTAACTATTTGATGCATACCTGATAAGTTTGGTTAAAGAATGTTTTGAAAGATTATCTAACAATAAAGTCATCTCAGTATACACAAGTTTTTGTTAATGTATCTGTGTATATACACGAGTTGGGCTCATTAAAGTCGCGTATATAAATTCAGTAAATAATAGTAAAAGTTTACAAAAAGTTATAAATACTGATTCACCCCCCCGGGCCACCTCTCAGTATTTTTTCCAACGGTCACTTCTATTGTATTTATGATTCTAGTTAAGGCATAGACTAGACCTAGGGTAATCTTATCTCATAACAACTTGTAATAGTTAACTAGGTGTGATAGACTTAGTTAGCTCAAGAATTTCGAGTTGAGGGTCAAAGGATAGGCATGTAGAATGATTCTATTAGTTCAAGGGTCTAGTTGCAGTTGTAGCACTAGTGTGGTGTGAGTGGGATCTGTTAACTCACATTAATTGAGTTAAAATAAATTTAACTAGTTCTAACTGATTGATGAGCTACTGGACGATCAAGTGAATTAAAATAGATATAATTCAAAAGTAGTGATCTACCATGTAACTGATGATTCACTATTAATAGTTTCATGCATGTCAATTCTGATGGAGACCCAGTTGAGACAAAGGTTTAAGACAAGTAAACTATTAGTTGTATTTTTAGCGAACTGCCCAAGTGCAGTTATAAATTCAGAGGAAGGCTCCATAGGGATTGCACAATCAAGGAAGGCTATTTATCCTATTTAATAAGGATTAATTGCATAGGGATTGTGTGAGTGAGGCTGGGCTAAGGAAGGGCTGAGAATTGGCTAAGTGATGGTCAATTTTTCCTAAGAATTTCCACACAGTTTTGAGCAGGATCAGAGTGAGACAGTCAGGATAGAGCAGGATTTTCTTGATGTGAGAAAGCATTGCATTGTTTCATGATTATTTAACTATGTACAATATACTATAGAGGGGTTTTGAGTAGGTGCTTTCCCCAGATACATATTGTGTCGTGTGATTGATAATTTCCTTTCTATTACATGCATGTGATTGAGTGATCATGTTTTATATTTCGCAAATATAGTAGAAGGATTCAGTATCTTGTTTTAGTAAATTACATGATCGTATTGAATCCATTTATATAGAGTTTCTATATAATTTATACATGGTATTATAGTTGTGTTAGAGATTTTCTACAGCATGGGTGATCGATGAACTAATGGGAAGGAATCAATGACAAGACCATTTTGAAGTTCCAGGGTGGAGAGGGATGTAGCCACTACTGTCATTGTGTACCATATCTTAACTTCCCCAAAGTGGTGTCATTATGTCTAAGAGTTGGAGAAGCACACCAAGGCAATGAGGAATATTATAACAAAGGGCGAGATGGAAAGGGAGCTGGTGGAGTTTGTTAAGGATACGAAAACTTCCAGCACTGAAGACAGAAAAATATAGTGCATACAAGAATTAAACTAGCACACTGAGGAATTTGTCACACTTTCTCTGTCACCGTAGGAAGAGGAGTTGCAACACATCATTGATAAGTTGGACGCTCTCGAGCAACATAACATGTTCTTAATAACCCTTGTCTCTTGGTTGGTGAAGAAGCAAGGAAGGAAGATCCATGTGTGAGTGTTAAAAACCTTCGTGGAGGCTCCATCATCCTCTTTGATGAGACCAAGCACCTTGAAGAATTATGACAATTTAGTTTTATAATAGTATCTATCTTGCCTTTTACAACAATCCATTAGCTTTACATGTAACTTGTTGTTGAAATGATTAAGGCCTAGATTCCCTTAACGGGCCAGTCAAGTTTTGTCTTAGTTCATGATAAATCATGGTTTCCAATCTCAAGGTAGGATGCCCAATGCAATTTTGGTATTAATTTTTGTTATAGTCATAATATTACCTCTCACAATTGTATTAATTGTTATCAATAAATATTACGGACAATAAACCAAAAAATTAATAGAATAAACCTTTTTTCTTTGTATATATATATATATAATTGTGAAAGATACATTTTAATAAATTTATTATAATTAGACATAATATGTTGAAATTTTGTTAATTGGGGTTATCTTGGGTGGTTGAAAGGAAGGAATGGAATCCTCTTCAAATATCCCAAGTGACATGATGAATGTTGACAGTAATGATAGTACAATGTGTTGTACATGTGAAAAAAAATGATTTATATTTATTTATAATTAATGAAATTTTGATCCTACACATTCCCTATAACTAATATATACCTTTTCAATGTGAATCTTATGGTTGAGAGATGAGTGGCAACTTGGGTTTTTGCAGTTCTCTGATCCATGTTGAATTTTAGAGATTCAAAGAATAAATTTGTTGAAGGATTGACGCCTCCGTTTTGTATAGTGCCATACTGAAAGTAGTATATGTTCTTTTGGTTGTTCAGGAAGCCTCGACCCCCAATAATGTTGTGGAACAAGAAGCCTTTAATGTTTATTCTTTTGTTTTAGATAAAGGGTTAGTATGCATATTTAATGGGTTTTGGTCATTATTGTCTTATGTACACAAGTGGATCTCTGAATCGTGGAAACCCTTATTGTCAGATGATCTGACCATTTATCCTCTAGCTAATGGTTTGTTTGTTGTTGGTTTTGATAATGCTGAGGACAAGGAGATAATTTTTTATTATGGGCCCTAGTTTTGGGGCAACACTAGCCTTTTTTTATAGCTCTTGACTCCCACCTTTAATCTGGTATCAACATCTATTTCCTCAGCTCCTATTTGGGTTAGGCTTCTGAATATTCCCTGCATATTTAGAATCTCTCAATGCTATCCTTTATTGGAAATGTGTTAAGGAAGTTTTATTGCTATAATACATCACGAAAAATGTATCATAAAACTACTTATGCATGAATTTGTGTGGAAATGGATTTTAACGAGGGTTTTCTTGCTGAAATTAATCTGTCAAGTCCAGATTATGTGTGGACTTAGAAGATCGATTACGAAAATGTGTCTTTTCATTGTAGAGCATGCTACGAATTTGGGCACGTACTCAAAAAGTGCCCAAAGTGTTTGTAGAACAACAATGCTCGAAAAAATAACTTGAGATCTATATGGTGCGAGGGAGCTCAGTACAAGCATTACTTAGTATATAAGGAAAAACAACCTCAAAATGAGGGAGAAGCAAAGAAAATCCAGGAAGGAAATACTGACAAAGAGGATTCTTTGAAGCAATTGACAATCATTGAGGAAGAAGTGCATGGGGACCCGTCATATTCAAAAATAGTGCATGAACAACAAATTTCAACGAAATATGAGCATCCCCTTGAATCCCTAAGTAAAGTTGCTGAAAAAACCATTCCTTGGGAAAATCAAGAAAATAAGGAAGATATGGAAAATAACAAGGTTCGTACATTAAATAATTCGTTAGACGCAACATAAACTATAGATTGGATTAAAGTGTGAAAGAAGAAGAAACCTATTTCACCAAGAAAAATCATAAGCCAGTCTAAATTAAAGTAGCAAAGAATGGAATGTAAATGCATATTGATTCTAGGAGTTTTTTGGAAAGGGTTACTTTTTTTGTTTCATGGGGAATCATTTAAGGGTTTGGATTGAGCCTTTATGATCAATCTCAAACCAACAAGAATATTGGTACTATTGAAGAATTGTAACGGTTCTGGGTTGGATCCTGACTCTCTCTTTTAATGAAATTCCCATACATGTTTCTTTGAAAAAAATAATGAAATTTTCTATGTAGCATGGGTTCGTGAACCTAGGGGTGGGGTTCTCAAACCCGTTCCCAAGAATTGGGTGCAGGAACGGGTACCTCTTAAATGAACCCGAAAGGACCTGGTGCGACTTGTAAGAACCCGGTACTTCATAAACATTAAACAGGTTCTTTCCATGGAGTGGGTGTGCCAAACCCCGAAAATGGGTGCTTGACAAGTTCATCAAAGCCCCCCGCGGGGGGGGGGCGGCGGGGGGGGGTGGGGGCAATAATTTTTATTATTAAATAAAAACCCACTTTTAATTCAAAACCCCACCTGCATGTCATTTTTTTTCAATTTTCGCAACATTTTCCATTGGAATATCACAACATTCGCCATTGGAATATCATACAGGTCTAGATGATGGCCATTGGAATTTCACATAGGTCCAGACAACAACACACCGAGAGACAATGTGACTGGTCACTAGTGTTTGGATGCAACAAGTTTTTTTTTAAGTTTTTTCCTCAAGAGTTAAATCCTACCATATCTTTTGAATAGTTGAATTGTAGATTTATCGACGTCTTACTTAGGCTTGGATTAAAAACTTAGAAATAATGGCTAGGCATGTTGCCTCACTCATGATGGAACTCACGACATTGTTGTTTTAGATACCATTGTGACTCCATAGTGCATACAAAACTGACCATAACCACTGCACAATTCACAAAGATTTTGAGCACGGGCAATAAGAATACTTAAAAAATTAAAATTAAAAATATCATTTTGATGTTTGTACAAGCATACAAAACTAATATTATAGTTTACCCATTTTCCCAACAATGAAGCATAGAGATTTATCATTTTGCAAATGGGTTGTAGGAATACTCAGAATTAAATTAAAATTTTATTGTTTTGGTCCTTCGACAACATTGCATATAAACTTAGAAGCAATGGGAGAGCCAAGTTTCCAAAAAAATGAAAGGTAGATGAAGTGATGTTGATAACATGGATGTTGATGAGATGGCTTGAGGAAGCCATTGTTTACAGTTTTGAAATTTCCTAGTTCCTGTTTGGAGGTGCCTTGAGGCAAATCTTGAATGTAATATGACAATGGACATATTTCATGGTTCTTATTAAGATGTAAACTCCAATTTGCACTTGATATCAAACTAGAAATTTGAAATTTCAATGTGAATGTTCAATAATGTGCATGTTTAAATCTTTAAAGTTTGAATCATAAATATTTTATTTTTCTTTTTTAAAGTTTGAAAATATACAAATTCAAAAAATCATTTCATTTTGGAATGTGATGCTCTGAGAGACATCAGGGTCCACTCATCATCAATTTCAGTAAGAAAATGATTGAATTGCACAATGCAAAAAACAGGGAGGTTGGTAGTCCCATAGACTATTTTTAGTCTCATGGATGTTAAAAATACCATTCATTCATTTAATTAAGGTTTAATTTAAGTGGTCATATTAATAATGGTTAATATGAAAAGTTTGAATATATATATATATATAAAGGCCATGGAATATGTACACTTTTGTAACTTTTTTTTATTTTATAAACTATAGTGAATTGATAACGTATTGGAGTAATGTGAGCGAGGCCTAGGATCAAATATTCTCACTACCACTATAAAACTAAGAGTGTATCTAACCACTCGCAAGCTAGGTATATTAGTAACTTAGAAAGAGTCGAGACATTTCATGGTTGTGGACACATACTCTTCAAGCCTTATGACAACGAGAAAAATATGTCCCTTGGAATTGAATCTAGTTGGATGGGAGAACAAACCATGCTCCCAACTACTCGATCTAGCAACTCGAGACTCTTGATAAAAAGAAGGACATGAGGATGGACTTTGCTTCACTTGTGTGTGGACGGGTCACAAGCCCATTTAATATAATCTCTCTAGGTACAACCACACATTCGACCACTAGCTCAAGGTATCCTCGTAGCTCTAGTTTAGGTCCTCACGAAAATTGAATATTGCCCAATGGTGAAAAACTATTTGCTTTCTACCATTGGATCCAACTCGTTTGGGCACACCATTATAAACTTTAACACTTAAATCATTACACAAAGAAATTTCTTTATCCCATTAGAAAAAGGTTTCGAGAGACCCTTGTCACACAAATAAAAGCGTCTTATACACTAATTTGTTATGTAATTGATTATAACATTTAAAAAAATATTATTATTATTTAAATTGAAATATATATATATATATATATATAGATAATAAATAACATATTACATTATTTAAATAGTTTTATTTTCCTTCCCATTTTTTAACAATAAAATTGAATATAGGCCTCCTTAATTTAGATCGAATAATCATGCCTCCTTCTCACGTAGGTATATATACAGAATATATTTAAAGCATAGTTTGATAACAATAAGTGAAATAGAGGTACTTTAATAACCAGAAGTGAAATAGAGGATCCCGTGTGTGCTCTGCTGGATCCGAGCGGCCATGAATTTTAGGTTTCTGTACTTCTTCTTTACGTTAATAGAATGGATGAAATTTCCTATCTGGAAAAAGAGTTAAAAGTGGGAAAATAGGCGTTTTATATAATACCGTGTATGTGAAAATCCCAAAGTTCGGTTAATAAAGAAGTTTAAGGGGTAAGGCATTTACATTGGAATATTCATGGTTTCTTGGTCAAAGTATATATGCTTTGAAATTTAGGTAAGGCATCAAAATGAAATTTGATAACGTTTTGAAGAATATAAAAGTTAAAAGGTAATTTTTTTAAAGTTTTTTTTACGTTTTGAAAAATATAAAAAATTAAAAAGGTGACTTCTTCTTTTTTTAAAATAGATAAGTATACAATAAATACAATATAAAATATATATATATATATATATATATATATATATATATGATAAATAGGTTATTTTATGATGATGATGATGATTAACGTTTTTTAAAGACTAATGTAGTTTATCGGATTTCAAAAAAAGAAAAATAATTTAATTGTGGTTCTCTAAAATTTAGTTTCTATAATAAAAAAGAAGAGAAAGAAGCGCTCCAAGATCGCTATAGTTGGGTTGGCTTATAAGTCAAGAAGATTGGTATTGTAGAAGATGTTAGTGAATTGAGAGCGGATGTGAGTAAGAGCCGGGTAGTCTAAAAGTAAGCGTTTTTCATGTTCCGTCTTTTTAGTATCGCAAAGCTGACATATTCTATCATCATAGGGAGTCTTGGGAGTATACCACCACCTCGTTTCACTTCGAAGCTCATTAGAATTAGTTCTTATTATAGCGATGTTCATTTTTTTCTTAGTGTTGGTCAACACAAAGAGATAATTTTGGCTATCAAGGGTGGGGTTGATTACCTCCTTATAATATCTTAGCTTCCTTTTACCCTCGAGCTCCTTATCATCCCACATCTTGTCTTTAGAATTGGAGGTAATAATATCTTTGACACTATCTTTGCTTCACATGATGATCTCCTACTTAATCCACTAATGGTTAAGCCAAGACTGGGCATCCTTATGCCACCTCCGCTTGAGGCGAAGGTGAGGGTTTTGACTAAAGTTAAAAGAAATTTTTGGGAACCTCTTGGATTCCATGTTGTAGAGTTTCTTCTTATACATCAGATATATAACATAGTCATACTTTCAAAGGGGGACAGACCGACTTCGACCAAGAAGATAAGATAGGGAGTGTTTCTCTTGATCTTTAGGTTGTAGGTGATGAATTGCTTTTGAATAATCTCAATCTTTCTCCACGACTCTGTGGATATACTGCAACCCCAAACTTCACATCTGTAAACAAGGGTTACAAGAGTCTTAGAGAGGAATTTTTTTTACTCCAAATGCAAAGATCGATCGACTTACAATTATTTTCAAGCTCATAATAAGCTTTCCAACCTCCAATAACACTTTTCTGGATGCTATAATTCCATATGAGTTGATGAGAAAAGTCAATACCCAAATATTTGTAAGAAGAAACCTGCTCTAAACAATAGTTATCATAGACGAAACTACCATGGGTGGTCTTCTTTGATTTTATGATCATGACTTTAAAAGTTTGTTAAGTCGACCAACGAACCCAACTGGGTTTAAACCAACAACCTGTCCACAACAGGTTGTTTGGTTGGGAAATTTTTGAGCGGAAAATTATTTGGTTAGGAAATTTGTGTGTAGAATAAATTAGCAGATGTATATATTAGATTAAATGTTGTTTATCATGATTTATACTATTAGGTAAATTATATATATATATATATATATATATATATATGTTTTTATTTTTATTTTAATTTATTTTAATTGATTATTATTCAAAATTGTCATAATAGTTATAAAATTGTAATTTTGATTAATAAAATTGTTATTTTAAATATGAAAATTAGATTTTAACATTTTTAAATATTTTAAATCCAATTATACGATATTAATATTTGACTTTTTTTAATTTCACCAATTTAAAATGATTATTGTGAGATTTTGAACCAAAAGTTATTTTCCCTTCTTATTTTTAATAAGGAAAATGTATAATTCATAATCAAAATGTGACTACTAATAATAAAATTATCATTAAGATATCATTAAATCATAAATAAAGTTATCATTAAGATAGACTATAATTTTTTTAAAAGTGATTTTATTTATTAAACATTTTTAGTAATAAAATTGAGTTGAGCTCATAAACTGTATTGTTTTAAGAATTTTTAAATAACATTTAAAAAATAATGAGTCAATTGGTTAGTTTAATTGGCAAATCATTATGAATCAATTGGTTAGCTTAATTGGCAATTGACTTAGTAATGAAGTGTTATGTTCTATAAGATTTCATGTTCAAACTTTTTGTGGGCCAATCAACTAAAAAATAAAAATAAAAATTTAAAAATATTGAATATAAGATAGGATGAAAATAATACTTAAATTAATAGGTGATTATTGTTAAATAATTGAATTTTCTCCTACTTTGAAAATAAATAATTTGACAAGTGACTAAATTTAATTAAAAATGAGTGATCATTATTGGTAAGCTAAACAATTTATAAAATATGACTATTAGTAATAAAATTATCATTAAAATTTCATTAAACCATAATTTATTTAAAAGTGGTTTCATTTATTAAACCTTTTACTAATAAAATTGAGTTTTACCCTTACAAAATGCATCATGCTTTAAGAATTTTTAAATAACATTTAAAAAATAATGATTCAATTTTTATTGAGTTGACCTCATAAAATGTATCGTTTTAAGAATTTTTAACTAACATTTAAATAATGAGTCAATTGGTTAGTTTAATTGACAAATTTCCTTAGTAATGAAGTGTTATGTTCCATAAGATTTCCTGTTCAAACTCTTTGTGGGCCAAAACTAAAAAGATAAAAATAAAAATTTAAGAATATTGAATATAGAATAAGATGAAAATCAAACTTAAATTAATAGATGATTATTGTTAAACAATTGAATTTTTTCCTACTTTGAAAATAAATAATTTAACACGTGACTAATTTAATTGGAAATGAGTGATCATTATTGATAAGCTAAACAATTTATAAAATAATAGTTATAATAAATTATATGTTTAAATTTAATAAAACTTTTTAAAAGTTATTAAATATTATATTTAATAATTTATTTATTTTGTATTTAAATATTAAAAAAAATATATTGTTATTTTTTTAAAAATATTATAAAAGACTAAAAATTTTCATACTAATGAATTTATTATACCAATGATTGAGCCGAATTCAATTATAAAGTTTCCAAAGTACTTGTGTAAGTCTAGGTACAAATTGTTTTCTTCCACGTTAAGAGAAGGAAGATGAAATTTAAGGTCATGTGCAATGCCTGGTGGGTAGTTGGGCAGTGTTTTATATTACTATTGGAAGTTTGGTATTTGCACATTTAATATTGTAGGTTTATTTTATAAAATCATCACTATTATAGGTACGAATGAGGGTACATGCCAATTTTGTTAATAGTTTACATCCTATACACGAAAGCATTTGGGCAGCTTTTGGTGTAATGGAAGAATAGACTCTCCATTTAAGTATGGCAATGCAAAATTAAGTAATATTAAGGTAAGATTCTTTTTGAAGCACGGGATTAATGGACTTGTAATTAAGATTTTCAAGAAAAATTTGAGATCGGATTTTTGGTTGTTGGATTATTTTATTATTGTTTTTGTATATTTTTTTTTTAAGTATTTTTTATTTATTTTAAAGATAATAAGATTTCATAAAAGTTTAAGACTATATATATTCTAGAGAGTTTAATATGTTTAAGTGAAAATTTAATTTGCGTAAAGAGAGTAATGCATTTTTTTAATACTTAAATTAGATTTATAAAGTATTTATTTATTTATTTATTTATTTTAAGTATTGAAAAAACTAAATTTCTAAATTGTTATTTTTGTTTAAAAACATTATAAATATATTTTAGTTTTGAATCTGTAAGTGTGAGGAGTGATCAAACATTTCTTTAAATTTTGCATTCTAAAAAAGGGTGCACTTCAAGAGATTTGATCCATCTTTAATGCGTGATACATTCCAGGTTAAGATGGATTAATATTATATGCATACATGCATAGTTAAGTGCTCTCTGTAATGGATGGTAAGAAAATGCTACAAGATTAGAACAAACTGTTTAATTTGAAAGACACCGAGAGTTGAAACCCCTTTTTCATGCTCCCTCTCTCTCTCAATGTGGATTATTGGTATCTTTGTATATAACCCTTTACTACAACATCTCCCTGATACTAGGCTATGGAGTGTGTGGTGCAATCAAATTAAATAATAAATCACTTTACAACTTAGTATTTAGCATAAATACATAAATACATACGTATACACCATTGTGAATTGGTTGCTCGTTGGAGGAATCTAATAAACATTTTTTTTTGGGTTGTTGGCATGTTTCTACAATGTTCTCTTACATGCTTGCCTTTAATATCAACCAGGGGTAATTTACTTTACAAAACACTCAAAAAAATATATACATCTTTGGACTTCATGCATTTCACAACTAGAAAAGTGAGAAAACTAATTACAACTTATTTATAGTAACCACAATTAATTAGTACAAATCATTGCAACTAAAAATCTAACAAAATTAATCTACAACAATGCTAATTAAAACAACAAAATAATCCATGGAAATAATTAATAGCAAGGAAATAAATGCAAAAGAAAACTAACTACCAAAAAAACCTATTAATCTATTTTTACTAAAAGAAAATTAATCTAAACAAAACATATCTTGAAATAAAACGCATTAGGAACAAACACATTATTTTATGGAACATAAATATAATTACAAAGTTGAATTATATGCTACATAAATAGATGAAATATCTCATAAATATATATTGAAACAAGTATGTGTAGTAGAAAACATATGTAGTGAAAACATGAAGAATAAATGAAATTAATATAGAGAAACCTAGAAATATGTACTAGCAAGAAAATATAGCCACCATGGTTATAGAGTGGCCCTTGCTCTACATTTTTCTAGTGGTTTACATTTTGCACACTCTCAAAAACTAAAACAAGTGATTTCTATTAACAAAAGATAATGGTACAAATCAACTGCCAAAAAAAAAAAAAACATAACCTTTTAAGTTTGGTATGCAAAGTCTTTATACAAAAAATGACACAATTGATTGAAATTTTCCAGCGGTTCTTACTAGAAATAAAGGAGGAAACAACTTTCTGTCAGGTGTCCCAAAACTTATCAAAAAACAAAATCAATTTAAATACTTCCCCATAATTTCCATACTTCAACTTGATTTCAAACCTCATGGGTTGAATGGCCTAAAGTGGGTTAAGACAAAATCAAAAGTTTGATCTAGCAGATAAAAGTAATGTCAGTAAAAAGTAAAATATTTACAATAGAAAAGCACATTGTTGCTAACAAAAGTTTCAACAACAATGGCTTTATTATTTGGAAATGTCTTTGGCTACAAATAATTTTCGTAGTACAATTGTACAACTAGTACAAATCTTAGTGCTGTAGAAAAATAATCCAGCGTGAGTTCCATCCTAAAGACCTGTCCAACTTCATGATTGCCGATGAAAATTCCTACAATCGTCCTCACAAGTGAAACTATAAAAGAGTATCTCGTTTGATATATGCAAACTCATAATCGACCAACATTCACCAGAGCACGTAAAATTGTTAACTAATTATAAAAAAATACTTGTTCATTACCACTAAATTTAATCACTATATGATGAATAATAAGGTAAGAATGGATGAAAATGAACAAAACAACTGATTTTTATAAGGAAATTATGATAGAATGATGGGGTGATTAAGAGTGACAATTTCAACCTTCACCGTTACCTCCCAACTTAATCCTTTGCATGTGCCCTATGCAACTATGGAACTACTTGACTGATGGTTTCCCCTGGATAAAATCTTGCCCATATTATCAATTGACTCCCATTTCCTTCTTTATTTTTCTTTGTTAAGTGTTAGATTCCCTTTGTAATCTGAAATAGGATGTAGTATTAAAGGATATTTATATTTTAACTCAATCCATTGCAATCCTTTAATTCTCAATGATTTCCCATATAACTTGCTTCTATATATTGTTGCATGAAGATTCAAAAGTGAATGGGGTTCCTTTGCTTCCAGGGTTTCATATAATTTCTCCCACCTTTGCTGACATGCATTCATGGCTGCCATATCACAGTTGTTCATGAAGCTTGTAAAATATTCAATTGTCTCATTATGTAGCATATGTATAACTCTTCTTATTTGCATATCATGTGTCTTTCTTCCACGTTCTTTAAGAATATCCTTAATGGAGTTTGGTTATGCTCTTACCATTAAAGGAGCAGTATGTTATTCTGTCTTGTATAACTCGAGTTCATGAGATCTTTGTTGAAATTAGGTATCCTTGGGAGGTACTCCCACAGGCCCTGGTTACTAGGCTTGCGAGGAGAAAACCCACAAAAATAAGAGCTTGTGGGTGAGACACCCAAATTTTGGGGTTATGACCTAAGGTGGGTGGGCTTGAATCCCAAGGAAAACAATTTAATATTATAATTAATGATTAAGGTTGAGTTGGAAACACCTTATTTGTCAAATGGGTTCCAAGAGTGACCTAAGGACAACTATAAGTAGCCAAAGGATAGGATAATGTAGACCAAGTGAGAAGTTACATCACTTGTGTCGAGAGCTAGCATGAAAGAAGTCACAAAAAAGGATAAAGTCTGTGGAGAGCCAAGGAAGAGCAACAAGGAGCCACTACCAACAAGCAAAGAAGGCCAAATTTATACGGTTGAAAGGAGGAATGGGGCATCTATTTGTAGTAGACTGGTCGAAGGCTAAACTGTAGATTCGCAGGTATGTTGCAGGGTTGTAGGGGCCACAGGGCTTTCTGGAGATATTGAGGAGGACAGGTCGAGGCCTATTGGATGTTTACCACACCTTGGAATAGGGAAACATGGTTGTGGATAGCCCTAAACAATTTGTTGTTGAATGTTGAAGGTGACCATGGTCTAAGGGAGTTGAAAATTGGCCAAAAGGAAGTTTTTTAGGGCCTGTCACAAGCAAGAAAAAAGTTAACATCGAGATACACAAGTTTGTAAAGTTTACTGAACCAACAATAAGGTGATAACATGAGGGCTAGTTTTCAATAAGGCATGGAGCATGAGCTAAAGGTACCAGCTCAGGTAGTTACTGCAGTTTGTATTATTTTTGTTTTGTTTTGAGGTATATGAAGGTGCGAGGGACTTGGCCTCAGCCCTAAGTTATTGGTGAAAGGAAAAACATGATTTATTGGCATTGTATTGGGATTATAAAGGGCCATGATCCCTTATACGAGAGCCCTATGGTTTTCTTATTAAAGGATCGATAAGGAACAAAAATTTGGCATTTAACTCTTCTGTACTATCATTGATATTATTGTTGTTATATTTATGTCGTGCAAGTTATTTTAAAGTTAGGCACTACTAGTGTTTCTATGCTTCTATTTAAGACATAAACCAGACCTAGGGTGCGTGGAAATTATAACATGGTATCAGAGAAACTTTGAAGGGTAGTTTTATTAGAGTGTACGCAAGGATCAACTCTAAGAGGGAGCTGAGTTAATTTTTTATTGAAGGAATAAAATTTTCAATAATTATTTATGGCTTGAGGTATGAGGACCGGTTGGATGGGTGTCCAACTACAATCCGTGAAAGGAAAAAACAATCTAGTATTGTTGGTGAATGATCTATGGGAGTTTTTCGATACTAAGGTCGCCCCGCCAACTAACATGGAAAAGTTAGCTAGGCATACAAAGTCAGAGACGAAGGGAAATTTTATCATACTTTATGGAGTCAAGATAACTTGATAACTCATCTCACCAAGAAAAACACTGCATGGGATATGTGGGAGGCTATGAAAGTTTTGTTTTAAAACAAGAATGAGAATTAGAGTATGGTATTGATAGAGAAGCTTCAGGACATCATGATGAAAAGTGGAGAGAACTTAACTTCATTCTTACAAGGGTTCAATAAATTTGTGACAAGATTAGTGCCATTGGTGATGATGTTCCTGAACCTAAGTTAGTGAGGACCGCATCGAAGGGATTCTCGGGGAAGTGGAAGCCATTCATAAAAGGAATATTCTCACGAGAGAATCTACAAAACTGGAACATGTTATGGGGTGATTTCACCTAGGAGGAAATTTTGGGTGAGGATCTTTAGTCGAAGAATATTAATGATGCAAACGTTCCTCTTGCTAGTAAGCTAAAGGAGGGAAAAAGGAAGTTAACAAATTGAAACAAGAGGAAGGACTCAATAAAATTCAAATGCTTTTCATTTGGCGAGTTTGGTCATTATGTGAGTAAGTGTCCACATAGGAAGAAAGGAGGGAATGAGAAGTAGAAGGAGATGGAAATGTCTACTCCAGCTACAGTAAACAATATGATTTCGTGAAAAGGTTCAACGAGGAGTTTTCTTTGATCTCTCATTTATTAGGGAGCACCATTCACGAGTGTGCTTTGTTCATAGATAACAAAGTGTTAAAGCATATGAAAAAATCATGAGAAGTATATGAGAGCTTGACTAAATGGGACTCTGATATACACATGAAAAATGGTTATAAGAGTTATAAGGAAGTCACAGGAACATGGACTGTACCATTTAGGATGGAATCAGGAGGAGTATTGTGAGTCTAATATGTACATTGGGTACCAGAGCTTAGGTGTAGCATGTTGTATGTCTCAACAATTGAGGTAAAGGGGTTTGAAGTGATGTTCTAGGATGGAAAAGTGATGCTAAATCCTAGTGGCTCTAACTCTAGTTTAGGAATGGTTATTGGAGTTAGAGTTAATGGTCTATATAGGCTAAAGGGAAAGCCTATTAACTGAGGAAAGATTGAAGATTTAGAGACTCAGAGAGGGTCAAGTTCCATAGGTAGTTCACAAATTTAGAGGGAGATTCAACAACCCTAAGGGAGCACATTGTTAGTGGGAAGAAAGGAGAAGTATATAGCTAACAAAAAGGAGCCATGGAATGGATTAAATGCATATTTGGAATTGAAGAGGCAGAAGTATTCTAGTATCCAGGACACTTCTGAGAAGTATGTTGTTCATATTATAGGTTATGCTTCTATGGTGGAAAATAAAGCATATGATGATTGTTAGAGGGAAACCATGGAAGAGGATTGTGTTATGACGTAGGAAGCAGAGAGCCCCTAGGGAAACAAAGGACCTCCCTTGCTATGAGGGAGTGTTGAAATTATGTACCCTCGACAGGTACTCCCACACGCCCTGGGTGCTAGGCTTGTGAAGAAAAAATCCACCAAAATAAGAGTTTGTGGGTGAGGCACCCAATCTTTGGGGTTCTTATATAATGTGGGTGGGATTGGAACCTAAGAAAAGAAATTTAATATTATAACTAATTATTAATGGTACTTGGAAACACCTTTATGAGCAAAGGGATTCCAACAGTGACCTAAGGACAACTATAAGTAGCTAAAGAATAGGATAATGGAGATCAACTGAGAAGTGACATCACTTATGTGGGGAGCTAGTAAGCAAGAAGCCATAACAAAGGATAAATTCAATGGAGAGCCTAGGAAAAAAAACAAGAAGCTAAATCCAGTAACCAAAGAATGTCAAGTTTTTGTGGTTTAAAGGTGGAACATGAGATATGTTTGGAGTAGCTTAGCTGAAGGCTAAACTTTAGGTAGGCCATAGGGCCTGCTATAGGCCTTGAGGATGATAGGTTGAGGCACATTGGATGTTTAACACACCTTAGAACATGGAAACATGGATGTGGATATCCCTAAACAATTTGTTGTTGAATGTTGAAGGTGGCCATGGTTTAAGGGAGCATACCAAGGGTAAAAAGGAAGTTTGTTAGGGTCTGTCATAGGCAAGAAAAAATATTATAAAAAGGTATACAGGGTTGTAAAGTTGACTACAACAAAAACACGAGGAATGGTTTCAAAGGACAACAAGCCAATGGCCATGGGCTAAAGGTACCAAATCAGGTAATTATTGTAGTTTGTGTTATTTATGTTTTGTTTTGGGGCAGATGAATGCCTGAGGGACTTTTCCTGAACCATAGGATATTGGTCAAAGGAGAGATCTGAATTATTGACATTGTACTAGGATTCTAAAGAGTTATGATCGCTGGTACAAGAGCCTTATGGTTTTCTTATTAAAGGACTGATAAGGAACAAGATTTTGGAATTTATCTCTTGTGTACTATCATTGATATGTATGTTGTGCAAGTCATTTTGAAGTTAGTCACTACTATTGCATTTATGATTCTAATTAAGGCATAGACTAGACCTAGGGTGCGTGGAAATTATAACAATATCTTGAACTCATTTTCCATCCATGATTGAAAAGCTCACAAATTTATTTCCCCAGTGTAATGCTTTGGATTCCAATTTGAAATTGCAAAAATCATATAACTATGCAAATAAAATTCACACACTAAATTTCTCCTTTTAGGAGTACTATAAAAGTAAAGTGAACAAAAATTTCTACCAGAAGGTCTAACTTTCAGAGGCAAGTTTGAAATGAGCCATTCGATTTGAAATCGAATCCACTGTTCTTTCAAAAAATAAGTATATACTCGCGATGGAGGTTGACATAATATCAATTCAAAAGTTAACTCACCCAATTTGTTAATTTTTTCCTTCAATTCTTGAATTTTTTTCTTCTTTTTCTTGCAACTCTTCATCATAATTGTGTTTAATTGTTGCACATTCTTTGCATAACTAATTTTTTTTTCTCTTGTAGATTCCAAATTGTCTTGATTGCTACAAAATTCAAAAACTCTTTCTTTTCCTTCATGAATGCATTTATGAAAGGTTTCAATAGGGACACACAATTCAAGGTTACATGATGCATATAGTATTTTTTGTGCATTTCACTCGATATTGATCCCTTTTACTTGCTCTCTCAACTTTTGAATTTCCTCCATTACATGAAAATCAACACTTATCTTTTTTTTTTTTTTTTTTCCTTTTTTTATGATGTTCCATTAGCTTCCTAAATGGATATCTTTATCTCTGGGTATTCTACCACCATGGTGCCAGAAGAAAATTTCCCTAAATTTTGCTACTGGATGAATCTGTAATTTCTCTTGTTTTATTTGTCCTTCTTCCCAATGGTTCTTGTTTATCACTAGTAGAACCCTGTTGTTGTTGTTGAGAAATTCTAAAGGGTGGTTTAGACTCAAACACTGGTGAGTCTAAATTCTCAATAAAAACTCCCTAATTGGTAGTTGGTCTTTGTTAAGTAAATGCAACTTTTACGAAAAAGAGAAATTAGCCCATGATGTGCTAACTAGTCATATTTACCATTATGAAATTGGCTCATCATGGCTTGCAGAGATTTCAATAGGAAGTATGGAGCATTAATTCTTCTATTTCTTTTGAGATGTGTTAGGAAATATAAATGATAAGTCACAAAAGGAGAGGCTTTGCCTTCACAAGTGAAGTACCTGATGATATGTTGAAGCACTTTGGCCCAATGTTTTTACTATTTTTCCATTATATTCTAGTAGTTCTTCTTCCTTGAGGAATGCTCTTCTGGAAGTATATGACTCTACTATTTCCTTAAACCACAATTTTCCTTCAGCAAATATTCATGTTACTCAAGCTACCATTTCCTTGGAGACAGTAAAGCTCAAGTCTGTAATTTGAGTTGTATATGTCAGGAGGTCAAAGTATAGAGAAAAATGCTCTGTTAGGGGTAGACTGATGTTCTCAATTATCTAGAAAAAAGTTAGCCACATTGTTCTTCTGAATATTTCTACAATTTCAAGATTTTGTATAAGCATACTCGACAATGGGTTCTTGTTTGAACAAATAACCACCCATTATGAATTTCTTCTTGCACAATTCTACTATTACCACGCTGCTTCTAAAATTTCATGTGGAATTAGTCCAAATTCCCAACTATAGAATGGTTTTGTAGTGAATTAAAATAACAATTAATGTTTTTTTAACATTTTGTGCTCCAAAAATTCCTTGGATTTCACAGATTTTCCAGTCCGGAGTTTCTGATTATCATTATTTTCCACGCATGCTAAATATTTGTCGAAATGTTTTGGGGTGATGATTGACAACGTTGATTTTAAATTTCAATAGCCTTGATATTGTTGCATCTTAATCATACATGATATGGGTGAGTGATTTTGATAGGTGGTAGGTACATTTATCAAATGGCCTGAGCTAGAATTAAGTGGATATTGAATGAATTCATACGAATGATGATGGTGCACAAAATTCAAAAGATTTGCGGGTTGGCCAATGTGATTGGTTATGATGTAACGATCTTGTCAAGAAAGGAATGCAATAATTATTGGAAAAGTGGTACTAAAAAGTAATTTAAATGATATTTCAATGTTACTATGGTGTTTTAAAAGTTGAATATGCCACCTTTCTTGTAGAGTATATGGAACCATTTTTTAGTAAAATCCTCCTTGGATTTGGGTTTCTTGTACTACTTTAATCTATGTCCATTTACCAACAACGGTAAATTTTCTTCATCAATTGTTCTCAATTTTACAGCTCCATTTTCATATATCTGTCCAACTTCATAGGGTCCCAACCACTTGGTAGTTAGTTTCTCCTTAAAATCTTGGAATCTTGAGTCCTACAATAATTCCCAATCACCTTGCTAAAATGACTTATCTTTAATGTGTTGGTCATGCCAACTAATTTTTTTCTACTGAGTTGTTCCTAAGTGTTGTTGAGCTTGTTGTTTGTATTCTTCCATTTGATTAAGTTGAGCAATCATTTCTTTTTGTGTTACAGAAAGATTCATCCCTAGTTCCATTGTTGTCCTCAAAGTTTCAATTTCAAATTCAATGCGTAATAGTACAATTTTAGCAAACACTGATTCACAGGGTGTAAATCTAGTTAAGGTTCTCCACGTGGTCCGGTAAACCCATACTGCTTCTGGAAATCTGTTTTCCCATTCCCTTGTGTGAAACAGAACAATTTTTGTGAGTATATTTTCTATTTCTCTGTTAGTTACTTCAAATTCCCATTTGTTTGGAGATAGTATGGTGTAGTCTTTCTGTGTTTTATATTGTACAAATTCATGAGATTTTCTACTAGCCTGGATGTGAAATGTGTCCCTCCATCTGATACAATTTCTCTGGGCACTCCATATCTGGTGAATATGTTGTCATACGTGATTTTTTCTACTATATTTTCTTATATATTTTTCAATGGTTGCACTTCCACCCATTTAGTTAGATAGTCTATGCATACTAATATGTAATTATATTAATTTGAAGGTGGATTGAATAGTTCTACAAATTCAATTCCCCATTTTTCAAAAGGTTCCAATGAAATTAGGGGTTGTAGAGGCCTTTATTTTATTTTAGTAGGTTGTCTCATTCTTTGATAGACATCACAATGTCTCACATAATCCCTTGCATCTCTATGAAATTTTAGCCAATAATATCTTATAGAGAGTACTTTCCTTGTAGTTCTTATGGTTGCAAAATGACCACCACATGGCTCATCATGATATGCCTTCATGATGTCATATACTTCATCTTCTCTAATGAATCTTCTAAGAATTTGATTGGGTCCCATCTTGAATAAATGCACTTTTATCCAAGTATAAGGTGAATTTTTTTCTAATCAAAGCATTCTTTTGCCTAGAAGAAAAATTTTGAGGGAGCTTGTGTGCCACCAAATAGTTTGCTATATCTGCAAACGAAGGTGTCATCAATGAAACTACAAAAAAATGTATAGCGAGAAAAGAATCATCCAATGGTTCCTTTGCTTTCTCACTAGTAATCATTGATAATAAATTTGCAACCACATTCTTACGACGAGGTTTACCAAGTATAGTTATATGAAATTCTTGAAGAACTAAAAGCCATTGAATTATTCTTCCACTAATAATTAGGTTTATTCATTAGATATTTAATGGATGAATGATTTGTGTGTGAAAAAGTAGGATATCCTACGATGTAGTTTCTAAATTTATTAATTACACACACTAGAGCCGAAAACTCTTTCTCGTCATAGTGAGATTCAACTCTGCATGTGTAAGATTTTTTTTTGTTATAGTGAATGGAATGCATTGATGCTTCTTATTTATGTCTTAAAATAACACCCAAAAATTTATTATAAGCATCATAATAGATATGAAACAATAATTTCAAATTCGGTCATTGCAAAATAGGTTTAGTGGTCAAATTTTCTTTTAAAGTTTCAAAGGCTTGTTGACAAGTTCTTGTCCAAACAAATTTAACATCTTTGGTAAGCAAGCCAAATAATGGTGAAGCTACCTTGCTGGAGTTTTCTTCAAACCTTCGATAATATCCAACATGGCCTAAGAAACTTCTCACATCCCTTTGCTTCATAAGATTTTAATCACTATTATTTTTGTAGAGTCTACCTTTATTCCTTAATGCGAAAGATGATGTCCTAATACAATCCCCTCATTCATCATCAAGAAACAATTTGTATCACTTAATGAAATATGATATTCAATGCATGTATGTAGTAATTTTTCTATTGTAGCTAAAGCTTCTTCAAACTCATTTCCAAAAGTGGTGCAGTCATCCATGAAAACTTCAATATTTTCTGGAATAAGGTTAGAAAATATATTGAGAGCGGTTCGTTGAAATGTTGCTAGTGCATTACATAAACCAAATGGAAAGACTTTATAAGCGAAAGTTCCCCAAGGGAAAGCAAATATGGTTTTATTTGGTCCAAGAGAGCAATTTGTATATTATTATACCCATTACAACCATCTAGAAAGGAGAAATACTTTTTCCCTGCCAAAGTGTCCAAAACTTTGTCAATAAATGACCATGGAAAATGATCCTTTTGAGTAGTTTATTGAGTTCTCTGTTGTCTACATAGATTCTCCATCTCCCTTCCTTTTTCAAAACTATAACTAGTAATGAAACCCATTCATTATGAGAGATAGGATAAATAAATTTGGCTATTAACATTTTTTGTAATTCCTCTTTCACGATATCTTTAAGAGCTAGTTTCATTCTACACTGTGACTCCTTAATACTAGAAGAGATCTATCCAAAATGAAATATGATGTATGAAAATTGAAGTATCTATTCCTAACACATCTTTATAATCCCATGCAAATGTTGATGCATAATTTTGTAGCAATTACAGTAATTTATGCTATTGAATTAGTTGTAGCTAATAGTTAATATTAATTGTCCTTCCTAAAAATAATTCAATTTCTTTAATTTTGGAATTTATAGATTCTTCAATAAAATATTATTCCAAATATTGATGTTCATTTCCTTCTTCTAAAACAAATTTATTATAATCAATATATAAGTTTTGTGATGAATTTATTCATGAATTGTATTTTCTTGATCTTTTTCTTCTCAGTTGTTGAATTCTCTGATTTCAAATGAAGAAGAGTAAATGTTTTGCATATAATTAAAGATAAACCTATCTTAAGTTGGTTCTTTTAGGGTTAATGCTATATCTATAGTAAGAATTGGTGTGGAATATTCTTCAAGATAATCATTTTCATTATCTACATAAATCCATAATGGTTCTTCAAGTTCTTCAATGGATTTTGCAGGAGGGTATAAATTTATTTTCTTCATTGATTCTCCTTGAGAAATTGTCTTCTTTTCTTAGCAGCATTCAACATAATCATCTGCAATTGCTAACCAAGGTCTTCCTAAGATTAATGGATATCCCCGTGTACTAGTTTTGTTGTGTAAAATAAGAAAATTAATAGGATATTCCCATGAATCTACAATTATAATTATATCTTCCAAAATACCCTCTTGTTTACTAATGGACCTATCATCAATTTGTAATAAAGTTGGGGTTTGCCTCATGATATTTTGAAGATTTAAGCTCGTGATAATTTCATCAGTCATCAAATTAGTGACTTCTCCAAGACCAATTAGAATATTTGGAATGACCTTCTTTCATATCAGTACTTGGACAATGGGAGTACCAAGATTCCCATATTTTAGATTTAAAGTTTTCCCAAGCATAATTTTAGATAATTTACCAGTTACCAGTACAAAAAAACATGCCATTAGCACCATAATCTAGTGTTTTTGAGCCTATATTTTGGCTTCGATTTGCGTTGTTAAACCCGATGCAACCTAGCATCTTCACTTGGGTACCATAAATACCGCCAGGAATAGCGTCGGGAACTGTTTCTTCCATTTTTTCTTCCATTGTTGCATACATTTGTACTTCTAGTTTTGATCCCAATTGTGCTTCTTGTTTTTACTATGGTATGGCATCGAAAATAACTTCCTTTTTGGCTTCCTAATTAATGCCAAGTTATGCTTCCATTATAACATCCTTTGTTACGTCGAGTTTTGCTTCCAGTATGACATCACATATTGCATCTAGCTTTGCTTCCATTATGACATCTCCTTTAGCTTCTAATATGGATTCCATTATAGTGTATTTTGTTGCTTATACTATTGCTTCCATGATTACTTCTTAGTTTTCTACTTGAATGTCTTCTTTGTTTTCTTCTTAGGGAATGCCAAGTTTGGATTCTAATATTGCTTCCATTATTACTTCTTTATTTGCTACCTGAATTTATTTTGTTTTTTCTTCTGTGGTGATTCCAATTTTGGATGCTAATGTTGCTTCCATTATTACTTATTTTTTTTCTAACTGAATTGCTTATGTTTTTTCTCCTCACGCCAATTTTTCCTGCTAGTATTTCTTCCATTATTACTTCTTTGTTTGCTACCTAAATTGCTTATTTTTTTGCTTCTTAGTTAACGCCAATTTTTGCTTCTAATATTTCTTCTGGTGTGCTTCTAGTTTGGCTTCCATTTTTGCTTGCTTTTTTTCTTCTAGAAATTGCTTCCTTGTTAGACTCGTGGTTTACTTCCTTTTATTTGGAAGGTTTGCTTCTTGTTTAGCGCCCGAGTTTTCTTCGTTTTTAGGTCCAGGGTTTGCTTCCTTTTTGTGTTGGGATTTGCTTCTTAATTAGCCTCCAATTTTTCTTCATGCCAAGCAACCAATTCAGCCTCTTATTTAGAGCCAGTAGTAGCTCCAAGTATGGCTTCCAGTTTAGTGTTGAATTTTACTTCCATTTTATAGCCACATTTTGCTTCCATTTTAACAACTCATGATGCTTCCTTTATAGCTTCCATTTATTAATTTAATATTTTTTATTTAAATTAAATTAGTTAACTATATAGCGCCTCTTAAACAACTTATATGATTATATAGTACATCATATTGCCTTTGAAAATTTTTATAGCATACCATTTATAAAGAATTTTTAGGGAAATGGATATCCATACAAACTAACAACATTTTTTTTTTACTATAATTGATATTTATATATTATTAATAAACCAAATTTCTGGTCGTGGCAAGCTACACATAATGCACGCCCAGATTCACATCATAGAGATTTTGAGATAAGATCTCTTTCAGGTTTCTTATAATTACAAACCACACGACAACATTGGAATAAAATAAAAATATTATTATTATTATTATTATTTTTAACTATAACCAATATTTTTATATTATTAATAAACAAAGTTATTGGTCTGTGACCAACTACACATAATGCAGGCCTTGATAATACATGTCCAAATGATATAAGTCAAAATAATACAACTCAATATGGTACTGGAGGTGAAAATGATACATATGATAATAAACATGAAAATATGCATCATAACAATTTATCAACAATGATCCATGATAGAGTTTATATAATCAATGTCACTGGATAGTACTAACATATTTCTCATCATCATCATCATCATGTCTGTCATGATCATTAACATCATGATCATCATCTATGTCATCATCATCTACGTTTGCCTCAGCCTCCTCTCCATCTACCTCGTCATCATCGTCTCAAATGTCTGAACCATACCCAACATAATATGGATCAATCTCAGGATCAACTGGATCTTCTGGAAGACCCCTGTTATACAAAAAAAAAACATTGAAAAACAGTGAATCAACTACTTCTGTTGTGATTTGATAGAGACAATGGCCTTTTATCATATGAATTGGCTTAAATTCAAGATCATACTCGTGAAGTTTGGTCATCCAATCCACCCTCTTCTCACCGAACTCTTGTTGTACAAAAATCGATTTGACTGTTGGGTGAGGTACAAAGATAATAACATGCATCTTTAGAAGGTAAGGCCTAAAGTGCTTCATCGCCTTATGTACTGCATAGGCTTGTTTATCTATGATGAGATAGTTTAGTCCAGATCCTTGTAAACCATCACTCATGAATGATATATTCCACTCATTTCCTTGTCATATTTTTGTTTGAGAATGACTCTGAGAGATGTCTGAAGCAAAAGTAAAATAAAAAAAAAACTTTTCCAAAATATGGAATATAAAATGTTGGGGCTTCTGCAATTGCTTGCTTGATTTGGGAAAAGCCATTTTTCTCCATTTTATCCCACTTATATATTGCATCCTTCTTAATCATCTCTTGTAATGACTTTAAAATCTGTGCATAATCTGAGATAAACTTACGAAGGAAGTTTATTTTCACTAGGATAGGGAAAGGGAATATGAGCGATATTGTTTACTCATTCTAGGTCCACTTTAATCCCTCTCTTTGCTATAATGTGGCCCAAGGGATCACCCCCAAAAAATCCAAAGATGTTCTTCTTAGGTTTTAGATATATACCATATTTATGAAATTGCACCAAATCTACCTCAGTTGACAAAATTGAACATATATTTTCTTGGAAAACATTGTAGCATAATCCAAGTATACCATTACGTTTTATCCAATCAAACCACAAAATGTGATGTCCATAGCCTGCTAAAAGGTAGCACCTGCATTGATAAGTCCAAAATACATCTACTTAAATGAAAATTTGCACTACTTCATCCTGAATGTGGTTTTGTGTGTGTCGGGTTCTGCTACTAGAACTTGCTTGTATCCAGAAAATCCATCTAGTAATGAGAACATCTTTGACCCAAACATTGTTTGCAATATCTGTTCCAAAGATGACACAAGATAGTTGTCCTTATTCGAAGTCTGGTTAAATTGTGGAAATCAACACATCGGCTTATCTCTCTAGACTTATTTCATATAGGAACCAAATTGGAGACCCATGTAGAATGACAATATTTCAATATGATCAAAGCATCCAACAATTTTCTCGGTTTTTTATGAATGAGGGCCTTAAGCGTGCGATGAAATTTTCTTAGTTTTATTACATATTAATAATTCACCTGTCATAATTTATCAATTCATCATACATCCATGCAAACACATATCAATATTGTTTGAAAATACGGATAAAAGCTTGTCACTCATAAGGTGTACAAGATGTACCGAGATTCACATACTTCAGATCTTCTTTGGTACCTAGATTCACTTCTACATGGTATCGTGTGGAACTATGTATCTTTGCATTAGTTTCTCCCCTCAAACAATTTTGTAGGTCATAAATATTCTCTAAAGATACCACACCCTTGGGCATGGGATTTACTTTGTTTTCCTGAGTCGATTCCTGCAGGGATTTATCGTGCTCTTCTTCATCAATGGATCCATCCTTGAACACATCATCATTTTCCATGAAGTCCAATATATGTTGGTCATCATTAAAAACACAAAAGTTAGTAACATTATTGGGCACATATGGCTTATAAATAATACTAACTAAAAAATCATATCTTAAAGGTGACAACCTAGCAATAGTTTTAATTAATGTATCTACGGAACATTATGAACACTAGGAATAGAATTTATATTAAAACCTAGGAAATATGAAATGAGATGTCTTACCTCTTTTTGGTAGTTTTTGAGATTAGGTGACACATAATGAAGAGTACTGTGTACTTGGTGTGTAACAATTTCTGATTTACCTATTACTTTGAGCGATTCCACTTTGAGGTCAATGGATTTGTTTAAACAAAAAATAAGTTACATATTCTGCAACGTTGTTAGTGCACTAAAATTTAAAGCAACATGAGATCAGATGTTTGTTTTGTTGTGGGTCTATTAAAATACAACCAACTCCATAACCGAGCCTGTGTTTTTGAACAATCGAAATACAAAGTCCAAATGTTAGCAGCAATAGGGTTAGTTCCTACACTAGTACTATTTAATCTAAAATACAAGGGTTGTTTCCACCAGCTGGATTGCAAGGAAGGAGTTCCAGCTGTGTATCTGGTGATACAAATGAAGGTTGTGTAAGATAATATCCATGATCAACATCTATAAATCAATTTCCAAAAATCATCTGCACATAACCGATAGGCTCATTAGGTGCTTCAAGTGTTGTGACGATATGCTTCATGAACCATAACATGACTTGAACATGATCATACACTCATAAATTATCGACAACACAAAAATAAAAAATTAACAACCAAAACCAACATGTACCCATTGAAACGACAACAAAACGACACTTACCTCCAAGTGTGACATTTAGGATACACATTGCAAATCAAGTGATGACAATAATAAAACAATGCACAAAACTTTGGAAATGAGTCTAATACTTGTCTTTATGATAGATAGGACCCATTAGTGCCAAATTTTCCTCTTTATATGCACGTGAAAAACTTCCTTTATCAAAAGATGACATTTGGGTTTTCTTCACAAAGGGACTTGGAAACCTGGGGAACACGAATGGAATGTCTTTTACTATTAGAAACGACAACTCACATGGTTAAAGGAGATTCCAAAGTTTGAATACAGACCAAAATTTTGAGGGTGTTGTAGCAATGACAACACCCTATAATAGTTTCTAAGCAACCATGGGAGAAGCAACATTCTGTTATGAAACCGATTCTAGCAGTGCTCTGCTACACCATATGAAAGCCCTAGACATATTTTGAAATACGGGTTGGTTAGTCTGTTTTGATAAGTTGTAGGGGTTTAGTGAATATATTTCTATGGAGTTCACACAAACCTTAAATGAGAAAGGTTCAATGGTTATAGGAGTCTATATTTTGTTAAATAGGAAACCATTTATAGGGTGGAAAGTTTGCCTCAGATAGGAATGTGTTGGTTTTGCACGAAATTAGCAATCGCAACAACCAAGTCTACATTTGTACAACAAGGTGAGGAAATAAGGCATTAGGGCAGAGAAATTCATATAAAATCCCTTCCTCATCCTTGGGATGATGTAGATTAATTCATTCTAAAATTTATTGCTTGTGAGGGGAATTTTGGGGTTGTATTTCATTACCATATTTAGCTACTAGCTCATTTTCCCAATGGACAGTTAATTAATATGCCCTAATAAATTTTAAATCGTTACAAAAAATGGAAAAAGTTGTGTGAGTAGCAAAGCATCATGAAAATTTCTTGAATAACCATGGGCTGATAAAATTGATCATAATTGACAAATTCCAACAACAAGGAAGCACATGGACTAGGTTTATAGCAGGCTTGCATGCACGAACTCCTAAGGAGGAAGAAAGAAAAATTGAAGAACAAGAGTAAAAGAGTAAAGCTAAAGTACATGAGAGAAGTGTTGAAACAACACCGGAAAATGTTTAAGAAACACTAGAAAGTGTTGAAGAAACACAAAAAAGGTTTGAAACAATGCCGAAAGAAAGGGAAGTTCCACCTCCCGGGCCTCGTCGGAGGGGTCTTCAAATAAATCACTATGGAAAAAGGCTCGCATTGAAGGATCGACGAACATATTTAGTGGACAGTCTGAAAGTGCTGAGTGTGGATGCCATACTGAAGAAGAAGCACTTGAAACAAATGCACTTGAAACAAAGACACCTAAGACAAAGATGCATAAGAAAAATATATATGAAGAAGTCCATGAAATAAAAATACATGTGCAAACAAGGATGAAGAAGGAATCAGGAGGAAAAAACCATAACAATAGAGTGTGAGTATTTGTTGCACCATCAACTTCCTCAATGCTAGAAATCCATGAAACTATAGCATAATCAAAAGAATCCAAGAAACCAGAGGAACAACCAAGTGAGGGGAAGAAGGAAGAACCCACTCTAGAATAGGAAAACATTCCCTTACCTAGTAAACCTGAAACTGATCCTCTTGTTCAACAAGTTAATGAATTAAAATAGGAAAATGAAAATATGAAGAAGCAACTTGCCATGCTTAAAGAACAATTTCAACTTAAGAAAAAGATAGGATTAGAAAACCTAGAAGAGGTGGGAAGAATGATGTCACCTTTTGATATAGTCGAAAAAATTTGGATGGGTTGTAGACAAGTAATCAAGGAGGCATATTGTAAGGATCCAACCATTGTTTCAATTGGAATTCAAGTGGAAAAATAGGAAGAGGAGTTCCAAATCGCTATTCCACAAGAACTCATTGATGATGTTATTGTTACATAAGAACCAAAAATAGCTAAAGAAGAGCAAGATGGAGAAAATTACTCAGCTACTCCACAAGAACCTATTAAAGATGTTGTTTTGACATAAGAATCAATGGTTGAAATACAAAAAATTGGAAAAAATCAAGTTGTTGGTCCAAAAGAACCTATCAACAATGTTATTACTCCACAAGAACCATTCACTTGAGATAGTGCAACAGAAGAAGAAAGGAGATGAAGAGATATTAGAGGAATTTGTTGAATTTTCCATTGTACATCAATCAGAATATGAGGAAAGATTGAAATCAACATTTTAATTGGAAGAATTAGAGAAGTGGAAGAGCTTGGAAATATCGCAAAAAAGTAAAGTTATCCCTTTAAAGAAGCACAAGGAGATTGTTGATAATATGAAGAGAACTTCAACTGAAAATTTGTTGGACAAGGACTTGTTAAAGATTAAGGTGGAAAGGAAGTAGATGATATTAAGGGTATGGGAACTACAAAAATAAGTAAAGTTATTACAACAAGAAAAGGAGATTTTTTTTGAGCTTGAAACGAATGCATTGAGTTTCAAGGATACTTCTCCTTCCTACTCCTTGTATCCACAGGAAAAAAAATTCCTTTTTAATTAACACAAATTAAGGAACAACGACATAAAACAGTAAAGGAAAACCAAGTGTTTCTGGAAAATTCACAGAAGGATAATTTTTCTAAGCAACATATGATCTGTGAGTTGTGTCTACATTATCATGCCTGCTTTGGGACATGTACATTTAACATCACACCTTATGTTGGAGATATTCAACTAAGGGATTTTACATCATTTATGAAAAATAAAGTTAGTTGGAAGGATGTCCATGATACCATAATAACAAATGAGGGAGTTTGTAAACTATGTATTCAGAATGAGCCAGGGAAATATATAGCCACTAGAAAGATGTTGATGGAATCCAGGAACATGGTTTTGGAGCATTGTCTTAAGGGTATTAGGGGGCTGATATAGAATGTGTTAGGAGGTAGTAAGGCGAGATGGGAAGCCTGCAGGGAGGAATTGAGGAACAAATGCCCATTTTATTTTCAAAATTGTGTATGTGCACTTTCTAGAGTACATCAATATCTTTAATGTATCAAGAGAAGTGGGCCTAGTTGGTATGGGCCTATATTCAGGTTCCCACTTAATTGTCTTCTTATCTATAGGTATCAACATCCATATGAGCTAAATGATAAATTGTGGGAAATGGAGTTAGTTATTTCTCGAGGCTACATAGATCCTAATGAAGACACAACAAGGTCTTATGACCTTTCAAAGCTCCATTCACAACATGTTATAATTTGTTTACAAAGGTCTTCATGAGGACATGAAGATGTTTAAGTTGGGGGAGATGTTGGGATGTAGGATTGGAACCTTTATATACCTATTTTCCCTACCTTTTATTATCATTTTGACTCTTATAGCCATACCTTATCACTCTCACAATCATCATTAATTAAAGTATGTTTCCTTTTTATGTGTCATCCTTACTATATTTTTTTTCTTGTAATCTGGCATAGAAGCTAACTGCATTAGACAAATTTATCAATAAATTGACAAAGGGTTGTTACAGGGTATGTGGATTTTTGAGGTGTTGTTGTAGGACTATATCTCCTAGTTTTCCCTCATAAATAATGGAGTGAATACCTTGTTAACGATGTTGATACACATAGAACTCATTTTGGACGCTTTGTTCTCCTATGTTTATGAACGAAGATTGATTTGGACAGATACTTGGTCATATCCAGTTAAATCATCGAAGGAGACATTTGTGGATAATGGAGTTGTCCTAGTTGAAATAATTAGGGTTATTAATTGACAAATAATTGTAATATTAGACAAGTTGTTACAACTTGGTTTCAACTAGGTTTATTTATTAAAAGACAAATTTTGTATATTCTTTATTTAGATCACATGAGAATCTAGAGATTCTCATGATGATCTTGTATTTTGAAAATAGGGATGTATTTTGTGATTATAAAAGAATGTACTCTTTGCCCGCAAGGCACAAATATACACATAGAAGAGAACAAAGGAGGGAGTACCAGCACTGTAATTTTTTACTTCAAATTTTCATTAATGCAAATCTCTATCATTCTTGGCTTCATACGTTTCTTCTAAGTAGCAAGTGTGCTATGTAATTTTCCAACCCCTGCTAGGAAGGAAGGGCCCTCCTACTTAGCAAGGACCACTGGTTAGAGAGGTATTGTAGCAGTCTATTTATTTCCTCTCAGTTATGATTCATGTGTGATTTATTGTTATTGTTATAGTCTTGTTCATGTATCAACTAGTTGCAAAATTTTGATGTTTGTTATTATGTAACAACATAGGTCCTAGACTGATCCCTTCATTGGTGTGGTGTTTATTTGATTTATGTTACAACTCTTTTGTTTGTTTATTTTATTGAATTAATGTGTCATTAATTTCTTGAGTGTTGATGGTTTCCAAGAGTGTTGTTTTTAGAGTGATTGTGTGACAAATTGAACTTTATTCTGTAGCATGTGTCTTTATTTTTAGAAAGTGTAAGCGAGCGTTGGATTGTAATAGCAAGTGTGTTTTTATTGTTGAGAGTGAGATTACAATTACTGGTTTGAGGTTTTATGAGAGTTATTCTCCATCTATTCCTACATATACTTTGCATGATAGCCTTCAAATAAAAGCTTACCTCAATTGACAATTAATGTGAGGGTTGGATCAATTGTTCTGAATTAAAAGGGAAATTGATCCACCCAACACATATGCAAGAAAAACAAACTAACTGACATTAACAAAAGCTGTTATGGAAACGATTAGAACTGAACTATCATTTCCCATGTGCCAAAAGGGAGGGATCAATTGGAGGAGGAGGGTTATGGTTGTCTAGGAGGACTCGCTCAATTCATTGTAGGTGCTAGTCCATAATTTCATAGAGTGAATTTTGTTCCTCCATCCTGAGGATAAAATCATCTCGATTTGCATTTCGGTCAAATAAAACTTTCCTTAACATTTCTTTGAGCTTCCAATACAACTCCACAATGAGTACATATTGGTTATACCTCCTTATTTCTGAGCCCAAATCAGGTATCTAGGTAGATATGGAGTCAAGCACCTCCATGTATGATATATCTTCATGCTCATCCACCATCTCCTATTCAATATCCTCAATTTCCTACTATATTTCTAGTAATGCGTTCACCCTATAACATTATGAGACTATGTGTGATTTGGCTTCAACATGCTCATTTTAAAGTCCATCGCGACCCCCAAAACGTCTTTAGGAGCGTGCTATCTATCAAGGCCTGCTTAACGAGGATGAATATTACTAGAGTTAACATCAAGTAGAGAAAGAAGCTCAAGCACAACTAGGTGAGAATGACCAACAAGATAATAAAAAACAAGGGGGAGAGTATGCCCCTGCTTGAATGTAGAGACACCTCTGAGGGAAAAGTGAGTGCACATAGAAAAAAAAATGAAGAGATAATGTTGCAACGAAGTTATTGAAGTGTGATTCAATAAGTAATATGAAAAGGATTTACACTATCACCCTAAATGTGGAGAGACCCACTAGATGATCCGAATTTGGATAAGGGCAAAAAATTAGCTCAAAAATGAAAGTGATTAGAATTGCACCAAACTAGATTCAAAGCAACCGCCCCATCACAAGGAATCCAACACAACTTGTTTCATCGAAAACTGAGTTCGGATGAGGAAGTTATGGTCTGCTGATCCCCGTCCAGAACATGTAAAATTTTAAAAATTATTGCAGAACAGGTGCAACTGATGACATGGCAGTCCAGTTAGCATGCAAAAAGTATTCTTAAAATTTTATTCCAATGGGAATGTGACAAGTGTCACAATTGGATTTTCCAATTTGGTTTGTGAAGGTAAAAAATTCGCCCAATGTCTTCCAAGGTTGAATGTGGGTTATGTTATCACCAATAACATTCATTTTTGTTGTTTGGCATCTTCCCTTGCCCTAAGTTTAAAAACCATGAAAAAATTCAAAATCCAAACTTTATCCTTTCTCGCATCACAAAATCACAAATTTTTGTGTCCTCGCCTTATGTTTTCCACTCCCTCTTGCGATTACACGCCCACACCAATGCACTACGCGCCCACACCAACGCGCCACCAGGTTTACCATTGAAAGCCAATGCTCCCATCATGTATTTAAACACGTTTATTGCTCCAAAAGCATGAAAGGAGTTAAGCGTGATTAACACTAACTAAGAAATTAATTAACTCCTAAATACACGCTTAACTTCAAAGAATGATGATTTTAAGTTAGCGGCGGACTTGGCGGAGCCACTAAATTCAGAGGTGGTTCTAGATTTGGCAGGCTTAACTGGCAGTTAGCGAGATTTAGTGGCAGTTTACTAGGCCTGAAGTAAATGAGGCCTATCTTGGTCAATCTTCGACCAATTTTTGCTCAAGGATAGTAATTCTTAGCAGATTGGCATGCTATGAATCCATTGGAATAACTTGCATAGGAAAAGGAGCTCATCTATAGGTGTTTTTGGCACATTGAAGAATTTTGAAGCCTAGGGCCACTAGGAGGGAAGGCCATGCCCATATCAGCTGAAGGCCACTTTCAGTGAATTAATAGTCAATTTTTGATGTATTTGATGCTCTAAACATAGTGGTACAGTTTATAGAGGCGTTGGAGCACATATGAAGGTGTTTTTGTCACTTGGGACATTAAACAAGCTCATGGCCACCAGGATTGGAGGTCAAGCCTAGAGGAGTTGGTAACCAAATTTAGAGATTTGATAGTCATTTTAGGGGTATTTGAGTGTTATGAAGCCAATGGAATGATCAAAAAATCCATTTGAGAAATATTGGTGCTTGTAATAATACATTTTACTCATAATCCGAAGAGGACCTATCTAGTTAAAGCAGGTCCATGTAGATGTAGCCCAGGAGGGGTGAACTCCATCATCATCCATTGTGTTATGTGATTGTTGTGAGTTATTTTACTACATTTAATTTTCTGTTTATGATTTTAAAAAATATAATTAACTCATAAGTACCTCATCAAAGACTCATGAAACTTGACAAATTTATCCCTTCACAAATGGTTAAATGAGATGATCCTTAAACACATTTTTAATATTGAAGAGGGAGCTTGCATAGAAATATAAAGTTTGCCCATATTCAGATCAAGTTGGTATCAGAGCATAAGTTTAGCTCATTTTAGCCAAGGATAGTTAATTCTTCTATTGGTTCCATAGCTATTGGTTGTTGAATTTGTGCAAGGAGAATTTAATAGTTTGCCAAGTTTATGTGTGAAGGAGAAGGTCAAGATTGAGAATTGAGATCTCAAATCACAACAAAGAAGCTTTGTAGGCATTGCATGTGTGATGGCAACTTCATTAAGTGATGTTTCAAGTCAATCTTCATTATCAAAACTATTTGATAAAGAGTTGTTGCAGAAGCTCTACATCATGATTGATAGGATGCAAGAGAAGTATGAAGATAGGAGGGAGAGCATTAAAATTCAAGAGCAATTGATTGCCATGAAGGAGGAGAAGCAAGAGCTTCTTGAAAAGATGCATGAGATGGATACTCAGTTCCATATTGCAAATGAGAACTTTTAAAAGATGCATGAGACGGAGACTCAAATCCATATTGCCAAGGAAGCCTTAGTCAAGCATGTGCTTGAAAAAGAGGTATGAAATTCAAGTTTATCTTCAATTTCCTCTCAAGATGAATGTGTAGGTGCTTTTGAAAGACACAGTAGAGGAATAGGGTCCAAATTATTGATGAAAATGGTCTATGAAGGTAAAGGATTAGGCAAACATGCACAAGGCATAGTTGAGCCAATTTTTGTTGAGGAAAGGGCTAAGTATTTGGGTCTTGGTTATGGAAAACATGATGGAGAAATATCTAAAGCCAAGAATATACATGAAGGTGTTCCAAGAAGGACTTTCATTTCAGGTTCATTACCTCAAGCTTCTGAAGATGGTGTTCATGAGGAATGAAAATTTTTTACACCCACTTTGCAAGAAGGTGCTCATAAACATGCAGGTAATGAGAATGGCAAACAAGAGGATGTTGACTGCATTTTTTGTATTCCGAAGAGAGCCACTACCTCATCAAATTCACCTCCTAAAAAATGTGACAAAATTGAATGTTCAAGGTATAAATATGCTTTTAATCAAGTTGCTTTTGATTATGATAAACATGGAAAATTCTCACAAAAGATTTGGAGAAAATGTCTATGTTCCTTTTGTGTTTTGGATAACCATAATGTTTCGAGGTGTTGGAAGAAGATAGCCATGCACAGGAAAATTTCAAAGAAAAGGAGGCAGAAAGACAAAGCAAACCATGCTGAAAAGAAGAGTTAATTGTTTTGCACTGATTTCCATAAGCAAGGTCATCTTGTAGAAAAGTGTTGGACTTTGTATCCAGCAAGTCATCCACGACATTTGAAGAAAGTGGAGAAAGTGAATTGCAAGAATGGAAAAGAAGATTCAATAATTGATGTGGGTCATGATGATTCATATGAGGATGACGTGCAGCTGAAAGAAGAGCCATTGAAATGGTTTGGTAAGAGATGGTTAGATTTCTTATCCCATTAAGGCTTTGCATGTATTTTGATATTGATGCATTTCTTTGCCAATGGAATGCATTTTGCATGTTTATGCCAATATGTTGATTGAAAGTGGAGTATGTTGACTCACTTTGTTGCAACAAAATTTGTTCATTTAAGCTTTAAGTACATGTACATATGAATGGAGTCCTTGTACTTATGATTGTACTTGTGAGAGAGTTGAAGAATTGTATACATGCATGAGAGTTTGTGTGTATGAACAGTGTAATTTTGATGGTTTCATTGTGCTTGAACATGCATGAGTGATTGACTTGTGTTGGTCGATTGCTTTGCTTAACATGCATGATATCAACTTGAGAGTGTTGATCATTTGCACATGCATGAGTGTCGACTTGTGTTGATTGTGTGTTGCATGCATGTCATATTGACTTGGAAGAAGTTGATTTTGTCTCCAAAGAGGAAAAGGAGATGTTGAAAAAGTGTTTCATGAGATGTGAAATTCATTTGTTTACACATGCTTATGCTTGACTTGAGATTCAGTTGCTTGAAGAGACATGTTTTGTTGATTTGTGTTTGGTCGATGTTTTACACCAAGATGTGAGAGTACACAACGATATTCACATAATGTGAAATTTGTTGCTTTTTGAGGCACAAGAGGAAATGTCGTCAAGTTATGTTTCTTGCATGATGTGTTTTTTAGATTGATGGTTGTGTTTGTGACAAGATGTCCAAGAAAATTTCAGCCAGAAAAAGAGTTTGCAGCCATTGTAAACCATGTTATGTGTTGACATCAAGAAGAGAAGGAGATGGCGAATTCATTCTTCCAAATGTGGAATTTGGAACCATGGAGGTAAAAGAATGGTCATTTCTTTCTTATTGTTATTGATGTTGGAAGCTATTTGTTGTAGTTCACTCTTTGCAAAGGAGGAATATGATTTTCAGTGGGAAGGCACTGATGAATCGATTTGGTACAACAAAAGTGTTATATCAGCAAGCAGCCAGCAAGTGTTGGTGTGGGTCAGCAGCAAAAGGAGAAGAATGGTTGAAGAGCCAAGCCATTTGCAAGGCAAGGCAAGGCATGTTAGTGAACCAAACAGGTTGTCATGATGATTTCTCCAAGTATAATCAAGATGATAGAAATTGGGAAACAGAAGAGTGTTCAACACTCATGAGATGACCAGCTTTTGTGGGTCCAAAAGCATGTCAGTGGGAAGGAGTGATCAGAATCTGGATCAGGGGTAAAAATTAGCTAAAAAATTAAAGTGCTCATAATTGCATCGAACTAGATTCAAAGTGACCGAACCATCACAAGGAATCCAATGCAGATCGTTTCATCGAAAACCAAGTTCGGATGAGGAAGTTATGGTCTGCTGATCGCCGTTCAAAACAGAGAAATTTTTAAAAATATTTGTAGAACACAACTGATGACATGGAAATCAAGTCAGCATGCAGAGAGTCTTCTTCAGTTTTTATTCCAATGGGACTGTGACAAGTGTCACAATTGGATTCACCAGTTTGGTTTGTGAAGGTAAAAAAATCGCCCGATATCCTCCAAGGTTGAATGTGGGTTATGTTATCACGAATAAAATTCATTTTCGTTGTTTTTCATCTTCCCTTGCTCTAAGTTAAAAAACCATCCAAAACTTCAAAATCTGACCTCTATCCTTTCTCGCATCGCAAAATCACAAATTTCTGTGTCCCTGCCTTATGTTTTTCGCTCCCTCTTGCGGTTACGATACCCTGATGTGATATATCGCAGATCGCATTATCGCCCACATTGCATTATGGCATTATCGCCTGCATCACATCATCACATTATCGCCCGCACGCCACTCACCATTTATGTGTCGGATCCTAAACACCAATGCGATAATGCGATATATCGCGTCGCAATCCCGCCACCTTGTTACCACCTCGGTAGGACCCACCTTCCGCCACGTCACTCATCGCAATCACAAATCGAAATTTTTTTTGTTTCCACCTTATGAACTCTGCCCCAACACTATGCGCCCCCACCAATGTGCCACCAGGTTCACTATTGAAAACCAATGCTCCCATCATGCATTTAAATGCGTTTATTGCTCCGAAAATGGGAAAGGAGTTAAGCGTCATTAACTCTAACTACGGAATTAATTAACTCCTATATGCGTACTTAACTTCAGATAATGATGAGTTTAAGTTAGCGACAGACTTGGCGAAGCCACTAAATTTGGAGGTAGTTCCAGATTTGGCAGGCTTAATTGGCAGTTAGCGAGATTTAGTGGCAGTTTACTAGGGCTGATGTAAATGAGTCCTATCTTGGTCAATTTTCGACCAATTTTTGCTCAAGGATTGTCATTATTAGCATATTGGCATGCTTTGAATCCATTGGAATAGTTTTTAGAGGTAAAGAAGCTCATCTACATGTGTTTTTGGCATGTTGAAGAATTTTGAAGCCTAGGGCCACCGGAGGGAAGGCCATGCCCAGATCAATTGAAGGCCAGTTTTAGTGAATGAATAGTCAAATTTTGATGTATTTGATGCTCTAAACATAGTGGTACCATTTATAGAGGCGTTGGAGCACATATGAAGGTAATTTTGTCACTTTTGAGATTGAACAAGCCCATGGCCACCGGGATTGGAGGTCATGCCTAGAGGAGTTGGTAACCAAATTCAGAGATTGGATAGTAATTTCAGGGCTATTTGAGTGTGTTGAAGCCAATGGAATAGTCAAAAAATCCATTGGAGCAATATTTGTGCTTGTAATCATACATTTTACTCATAATCCCAAGATGGCCTAGCTAGTTAAAGCAAGTCCATGGAGATGTAGCCTAGGAGAGGTGAACTCCATCATCATCCATTGTGTTATGTGATTGTTGTGAGTTATTTTACTGCATTTCATTTGCTGTTTATGAGTTTTAAAAATATATTTAGCTCATAATTACCTCATCAAAGACACATGAAATTTGAAAAATTTATCCATTCACAAATGGTTAAATGAGACGATCCTTAAACACATTTTTAATACCGATGAGGGAGCGTGCATAGAAATAACAAGTTTGCCCATATTCAAATCACCAGGGAAATCCACATACACAATTCTAACCAATTGATAGAATCTCACGAGAAAAATATCAACCATAGGAAAAGTGTAAGGATAAGGGAAGGTCCAATGCCAAAAGGGCTTAGTACTTCCCCTAATTTTATTGTAAAAAATTGATAAACTCTCTCTTGCTGAGCTTGGTGGATACTAAACCCAGTGCCAATTGATATGTTGCTTTGATACTTTGAAATTGGAGAGATATTGCTTATAGTTGGCTAAGTCTACTTTAGAAAATGAAGTGATTTGAATGGCACATGGAATTTTATGAAGGAAATTCATTGCATAATTAATTCGAGGAGACTCGTTGTAATGCGATCCCATCACCTTGTTGTCCCTAATTACCATCTGATGGTGATAGATCATCCAAGTGTTACTATCAACTAAGTTTGCATGTGGTGGGCATGTGGTGGCCTCGAGTGCCATTTCCTTGTCATCACTCATGTTGCATCAGTTAGTGTTGGGTTGGCTTGCAATTAAGGTTCTCATTGTGAGAAAGCCTTGTATTGTTTCATGATTCTTTGACTATGTACAATATATGATAGAGGGGAGCAGGTGCTTTCCCCAAATACATTTTGTGAAATTTTCTATGTAGCATGGGTTCGCGAACCTAGGGGTGGGGTTCTCAAACCCGTCCCCAATAACTAGGTGCAGGAACGGGTACCTCTTAAATGAACCCGAAAGAACCTGGTGCGGCTTGTAAGAACCCAGTACTTCGTAAACATTAAACAGGTTCATTCCATGGAGTGGGTGTTGCAAACCCCAAAAATGGGTGCTTGGCGAGTTCATCAAAGCCCCTGGGGGGTGGGGGGGTGGCACAATAAAATAACTTTTTTTATTTTTATTTATTTATTTATTTTTTATTAAATAAAAACCCGCTTTTAATTCAAAACCCCACCCGTATGTCATTTTTTTTTTCATTTTCGCAACATTTTCCATTGGAATATCACAACATTCGCCATTGGAATATCACACAGGTCTAGATGATGGCCATTAGAATTTCACACAGGTCGAGACGACAACACACCGAGAGACAATGTGACTGGTCACTAGTGTTTGGGTGCAACAAGTATTTTTTAAAGTTTTTTCCTCAAGAGTTAAATCCTACCATATCTCTTGAATAGTTGAATTGTAGATTTATCGACTTCTTACTTAGCCTCCGATTAAAAACTTAGAAGTAATGGCTAGGCATGTCGCCTCACTCATGATGGAACTCACGACGTTGTTGTTTTAGATACCACTGTGACTGCATAGTGCATACAGAACCAACTGTAACCACTGCACAATTCACAAAGATTTTGAGCATGGATAATAAGAATACTTAAAAACTTAAAATTAAACATATCATTTTGATGTTTGTACAAGCATACAGAACTACTGTTATAGTTTACCCATTGTATCCAACTCATTTGAGCACACCATTATAAACTTTAATACTTAAATCATTACACAAAAGAATTTCTTTATCCCCTGAGAAAAAGGTTTAGAGAGAACCTTATACACTAATTTGTTATATAATTGATTATAACATTAAAAATAGATTATTATTATTTAAATTTAAAAATATAATTAATTAAATATATATATATATATATTATAAAATAAGTAACATATTACATTATTTAAATAATTTTATTTTCCTTCCTATTTTTTAACAATAAAATTGAATATAAGCCTCCCTAATTTAGATCGAATAATTATGCCTCCTTCTCACGTAGGTATATATACAGAATATATTTAAAGCATACTTTGATAACAATAAGTGAAATAGAGGTACTTTAATAAGAATAAGTGAAATAGAGGATCCCGTGTGTGCTCTGCGGGATCCGAGCGGCCATGAATTTTACGTTTCTGTACTTCTTCTTTACTTTAATAGAATGGATGAAATTTCCTATTTGGAAAAAGAGTTAAAAATGGGAAAATAGGCGTTTTATATAATAAACCGTGTATGTGAAAATTCCAAAGCTAGGTTAATAAAGAAGTTTAAGGGATAAGGCATTTACATTGGAATGTTCATGGTTTCTTGGTCAAAGTACATATGCTTTGAAATATAGGTAAGGCATGAAATTGAAATTTGATAACGTTTTGAAAAATATAAAAGTTAAAAGTAACTTTTTAAAGGGTTTTTTACGTTTTGAAAAATATAAAAAAGTTAAAAAAGGTGATTTTTATTAAAATAGATAAGTGTACAATAAAAAACAATATATTAATAATTATATATATATATATATATATTATTTTATGATGATGATGATTAACATTTTTTAAGAATAAAAATAATTTAATTGTGATTCTTTAAAATTTTGTTTTTGTAATAAAAAGGAAGAGAAAGAAGCACTCTAAGATCGCTATAGCTAGGTTGGCTTAATAAGTCAAGAAGATTTGCATCGTGTCAGATGTTGGTGAATTGAGAGCGGATGTGAGTAAGAGCCGGGTAGTTTAAAAGTAAGCGTTTTTCATTTGCCGCCTTCTTAGTATCGCAAAGCTGACAGATTCTAGGTTGGCTTAATAAGTCAAGAAGATTTGTATTGTGTCATATGTTGGTGAATTGAGAGCGGATGTGAGTAAGAGCCGGGTAGTCTAAAAGTAAGCGTTTTTCATTTGCCACCTTCTTAGTATCGCAAAGCTGACAGATTCTATCATCACAGGGAGTCTTGGGAGTAGACCACCGCTTGGTTTCACTTCGAAGCTCATTAGAATTAGTTCTTATTATAGCGATGTTCATTTTTTTCCTAGTGTTGGTCAACACAAACAGATAATTTTGGTTACCAAGGGTGGGGTTGATTACCTCATAATATCTTAGCTTCATTTTACCCTCCAGCTCCTTATCATCCCACATCTTGTCCTTAAAATTGGAGGTAATAGTATCTTTGACACTATCTTTGCTTCACATGATGATCTCCTCCTTAATCCCCCAATGGTTAAGCCAACACTGCCACCTGTGCTTGAGGCGAAGGTGGGAATTTTGACTAAAGTTAAAAGCAATTTTTGGGAGCCTCTTGGATTCCATGTTGTAGATTTTCTTCTTAAATATCAGATATATAAACATAGGCATACTTTCAATGGGGGACAAACCAACTTCGATAAAAAAGATAAGATAGGGAGTATTTCCCTTGATCTTTAGGTTGTAGGTGATGAATTGCTTTTGAATAATCTCAATATTTCTCCAAACTTCACATCCATAAACAAGGGTTACGAGAGTCTCAAAGAGGGATTTTTTTTACTCCAAATGCAAAGATCGACCGACTTACAATTATTTTCAAACTCATAATAAGCTTTCCAACCTCCAATAACCCTTTTCTCGATGCTATAATTCCAGATGAGTTGATGAGGAAAGTCAATACCCAAATATTTGTAAGAAGAAACGTGCTCTAATCAATGGTTATCATAGACGAAACTACCTTGGGTGGTCTTCTTTGATTTAATGATCATGACTTTAAAAGTTTGTTAAGCAAACCCAATAAGGTTCAAACCAACAACTCAGGTTGTTTGGTTGGGAAATTTCTGAGCGAAAAATTGTCTGGTTGGGAAATTTGTGCATAGAGCAAATTAGTAGGTGTATATGTTAGTTTAAATTTTGTTTATCATGATTTATTATATATATATATATATATATATATATATATATGAAAAATGTTTTTATTTTTATTTTTATTTAATTTATAATTGGTTATTATTCAAAAATGTCACTCTTGTTTAGATAATAGTTATAAAATTGTAATTTTGATTAATAAAATTGTTATTCTAAATATTAAAATTAGATTTTGACATTTTTAAATATTTTAAATCCAATTATACACTATTAATATTTGACTTTTTTCAATTTCACCAATTTAAAATGATTATTGTGAGATTTTGAACCAAAAGTTAATTTTCCTTCTTATTTTTAATAAAGAAAATGTATAATTCATAATTAAACTGTGACTACTAATAATAAAATTATCATTAAGATATCGTTAAACCATAAATAAAGTTATCATTAAGATAAACCATAATTTTTTTAAAGTGATTTTATTTATTAAACATTTTTAGTAATAAAATTGAGTTGATCTCATAAAATGTATTGTTTTAAGAATTTTTAAATAACATTTAAAAAATAATGAGTCAATTGGTTAGTTTAATTGGCAAATCATTATGAGTCAACTGGTTAGTTTAATTGACAATTGACTTAGTAATGAAGTGTTATGTTCCATAAGATTTCATGTTCAAACTTTTTGTAGGCCAATCAACTAAAAAATAAAAATAAAAATTTAAAAATATTGAATATAAGATAAGATGAAAATCAAACTTAAATTAATAGGTGATTATTGTTAAGCAATTGAATTTTCTCCTACTTTGAAAATAAATAATTTAACAAGTGACTAAATTTAGTTAGAAATGAGTGATCATTATTGGTAAGCTGAACAATTTATAAAATATGACTACTAGTAATAAAATTATCATTAAGATATCATTAAGTCATAATTTATTTAAAAGTGATTTCATTTATTAGACCTTTTTACTAATAAAATTGAGTTTACCTCATAAAATGTATTGTTTTAAGAATTTTTAAGTAACGTTTAAAAAATAGTAAGTCAATTGGTTAGTTTAATTGGCAATTGCCTTGTAAAGAAGTGTTATGTTCCATAAAGTTTTATGTTCAAATACTTTGAGTCAATCAACTAAAAAATAAAAATAAAAATTTAAGAATATTGAATATAAGATAGGATGAAAATCGAACTTAAATTAATAAGTGATTATTATTAAACAATTGATTTTTTTCTTATTTTGAAAATAAATAATTTAACACGAGACTAATTTAGTTAGAAATAAATAATCATTATTAGTAAGCTGAACAATTTATAAAATAACACTGATTAATTATATATTTAAATTTAATAAAAATTTTTAAACTATTGATTATTATATTTAATAATTTATTTACTTTATTTATTTATTTATATATATATTAAATATTAAAAAAACTAAAAATTTTCATACTAATGAATTTATTATACCAATGATTGTGCCGAATTCAATTATGAAGTTTCCAAAGTACTTGTGTAAGTCTAGTACATGTTGTTTTCTTCCACGTTAAGAGAAGGCAGATGAAGTTTAATGTTATGTGCAATGTCTCATAAAGAGATGGGTAGTTGGGTAGTGTTTTATATTACTATGGGAAGTTTAGTATTTGCACATTTAATATTGTAAGTTTATCTTATAAAATCATTACTATATTATAGATAGGAATGAGGGTATATGTCAATTTTGTTAATAGTTTATATTCTATATATGATGTAAACTATGATCTTGTGCTGGTTGCTAAATTGGTCCATGGATTGCAGATGCACCTATATGCTCTTGAGCATTTTTATAAATCGATGGGTTGCAAGTCAATACCAGTAAGACCAAAATAATGATTTTCTCTAATAAAAGGAAGCAAAGCCAACATACATTCTTCTTTGAAGGCAACATTCTTGAAGAAGTAAATGAATACAAGTACCTTGGGATCGATTTCAACAACAAGCTTTATTGGGAGGATTGCAGAAAGAAAAGAATTTTAGGAGGGTGGAAAGCACTATATGTACTTCAAAATAGATGTAGAGAGGCAGAGTTATGGGATTGGAACACGATCAAAGTACTTTTTGGACTTCTAGTTTGTCCAGTGCTATTATATGGGTGTGAATTGTGGGCTAGCAACATCCTTGTTTCAAAATGGAAACAATTTGAAAAAATTGAAAAATGCTTGATCATGAGAAAGTTCAAAATATAAAGTTCGGTTCCCTATGAGATAAAGTTGAGTGAAACAGGGGCAAATCCCATCGAAGCAATTGCCATGGTTCATCTTATAAGGTATCTAAAAAGAATTGAGCAAATGCGAGGAGGTAGATGGCCGAAAGTTACCTTCAATGAAGGTATGAGTGAAAGAAAGAAATCATGGACGAAACAAAACAACAAATAGATGAAAAAATGGAATATTTTCTTGAATGCATGTCCCAAAAATAGCAAGGAGTTAAATAATTTTGTGTTGGAGAAGTTTCGTAAGGGCACATGGGAAAGAGTTGGGTAGAAAGAAGAAGTATTATGTTAAGGAATTCAACCCCACTTGTGATCTCCAACAAAAAGAATATATTGGAGCTAACATTCTGTGGAGAGCAAATGTTCTTATTGCTTAATTAATAACTAACTCACATCAACTTCGGTGTGAAATGGGGCGGTGGAAGAGACCTAAAGAAGCTTGGGAGGAAAGGGTATGTAATTTTTGCACTTCTAGGGCAGTGGAATCATAAAAACATCTCATTTTGGAATGTGACACTTTCAAAGACACCAGGGACAGTTACCGCAATATGTTAGCATAAATTCCATGGCATTGTCTTTTCAGTGAAGGAACTGTTAAAAGGTTGTGTCAGCTCATCGTCAATTTGAATAAGAAAATGATTGAATTACAAAAGGCAAAAAACAAGGAAGTTGGTGGTCCCATAGACTATTTTTAGTCTCCTAGACGATAAAATATCATTCATTCATTCATTCTCGAAAGAATTTGGGCAACTTTTGGTGTAATAGATGAATAGACTCCTCATTTAAGTATGGCGATGAAAAATTAAGTAATCTTGAGGTAAGATCCTTTTTTATGCACGAAAATAATGGACTTGGAATTAAGATTTTTAAGTTAAAATTTGAAATCGGATTTTTGGTTGTTGGGTCATTTTATTATTGTTTTTTGTAATATTTTGTTTTAAGTACTTTTTATTTATTTTAAAGACACTAAGAATCCATAAAAGTTTAAGATTATATATATATTTTAGAGAGTTTAATTTGTTTAAGTGGAAATTTAATTTGTGTAAAGAGAATAATGTATTTTTTTAATACTTAAATTAGATTTATAAAGTATTTTCTTTAAAAGTATTGAAAAAACAAAATTTTTAAATTTTTATTTTTGTTTAAAATCATTATAAATATATCTTAATTTTGAATCTATAAGTGTGAGGAGGGATCAAACATTTCTTTAAATTTTGCATTCTAAAAGAGGTTTGCACTTCAAGAGATTTGATCCATCTTTAATGCGTGATAGATTCCAGGTTAAGATGGATTTATATTATATGCATACATGCATAGTTAAGTGCTCTTTGTAATGGATGGTAAGATAATGTTACAAGATTAGAACAAACTGTTTAATTTGAAAGACACCGAGAGTTGAAACCCCTTTTTCATGCTCCCTCTCTCTCTCTCAATGTGGGCAATGGAATGTTTGTAATTTTATCAATAAAAACAAATTGAATTGAATAGACTTATTATTTGTATTGTTATCTTTATTCCTTTTTAATTCTGCAAAAGTTATGTTTCATTATTGGTATCTTTGTATATAACGCTTTACTACAACATCTCCCTGATACTAGGCTAACATCTCCCTGATATTAGGCTATGGAGTGTCTCGTGCAATCAAATTAAATAATAAATCACTTTACAACTTAGTATTTAGCATACATACATAAATACATACGTATACACCATTGTGAATTGGTAGCTCGTTGGAGGAATCAAATAAACATTTTTTTTTTGTTTGTTGGCATGTTTCTACAATGTTCTCTTAAATGTTTGCCTTTAATATCAACCAGGGGTAATTTACTTTACAAAACACTCAAAAAAATATATACATCTTTGGACTTCATCCATTTCACAACTAGAAAAGTGAGAAAAGTAATTACAACTTATTTATAGTAACCACAATTAATTACTGAAAACTGTACAAATCATTGCAACTAAAAATCTAACAAAATTAATCTACAACAACGCTAATTAAAACAAAAAAATAAGCCATGGAAATAATTAATAGCAAGTAAATAAATGCAAAAGAAAACTTACTACCAACAAAACCTATTAATCTATTTTTACTAAAAGAAAATAAATCTAAAGTGTTGCTACATAAATAAACAAAACATATCTTGAAATAAAACACATTAGGAACAAACACAATATTTTATGGAACATAAATATAATTACAAAGTTGAATTATATGCTACAAAAATAGATGAAATATCTCATAAATATACACTGAAACAAGTATGTGTAGTAGAAAACATATGCAGTGAAAACATGAAGAATAAATGAAATTAATATAGAGGAAACCTAGAAGTATGTACTAGCAAGAAAATATAGCCACCATGGTTATAGAGTGGCCCCTTGCTCTACATTTTTCTAGTGGTTTACATATTGCACACTCTCAAAAACTAAAACAAGTGATTTCTATTAACAAAAGATAATGGTACAAATCAACTAAAAAAAGAAAAACATAACCTTTTAAGTTTGGTACGCAAAGTCTTTATACAAAAACTGACACAATTGCTTGAAATTTTCTAGTGGTTCTTACTAGAAATAAAGGAGGAAACAACTTTCCGTCAGGTGTCCCAAAACTTATCAAAAAACAAAATTAATTTAACTACTTCCCCATAATTGCCATACTTCAACTTGATTTCAAACCTCATGGGTTGAATGGCCTAAAGTGGGTTGAGACAAAATCAGAAGTCTGATCTAGCAGATAAAAGTAAATGTCAGTAAGTAAAAAGTAAAATATTTACAATAGAAAAGCACATTGTTGCTAATAAAAGTTTCAACAACAATGACTTTATTATTTGGAAATGTCTTTGGCTACAGAGAATTTTCGTAGTATAGTTGTACAACTGGTACAAATTAGTGCTGTAGAAAAATACTCTAGCGTGAGTTCCATCCTAAAGATCTATCCAAATTTGTGATTGCTAATGAAAATTCCTACAATCATCCTCACAAGTGAAACTATAAAAGGGTATCTCATTTGATACATGCAAACTCATAATCGACCAACATTCACGAGAGAAAGTAAAATTGTTAACTAATTATAAAAAAATACTTGTTCATTACCACTAAATTTAATCAATATTTGATGAATAATAAGGTAAAAATGGATGAAAATGGACAAAACAATTGATTTTTATAGGGAAATTATGATAGAATGATGGGGTGATTAAGAGTGACAATTTAAGGCTTCACCGTTACCTCCCAACTTAATCCTTTGTATGTGCCCTATGCAACTAATCAAAATCAGAATCATAAGAGATAAATTGAGTGTCTTGTTCATCATAGACAACCCGAAATTTATATGGAACTACTTGAGTGATGGTTTCCCCTGGATAAAATCTTGCCCATATTATCAATTGACTCCCATTTCCTTCTTTCTTTTTCTTTGTTAATTGTTAGATTCCCTTTGTAATATGAAATAGGATGTAGTATTAAAGGATATTTATATTTTAACTCAATCCATTGCAATCCTTTAATTCTCAATGATTTCCCATATAAATTGCTTATATATATTGTTGCATGAAGATTCAAAAGTGAATGGGGTTCCTTTGCTTCTAGGGTTTTATATAATTCCTCCCACCTTTGCTGACATGCATTCATGGCTGCCATATCACAGTTGTTCATGAAGCTTGTAAAATCTTCAATTATCTCATTATGTAGCATATGTATAACTCTTCTTATTTGCATATCATGTGTCTTTATTCCATGTTATTTTAGAATATCCTTAATGGAGTTTGGTTATGCTCTTACCATTAAAGGAGCAGTAATTTATTCTGTCTTGTATAACTCCAATTCATGAGATCTTTGTTGAAATTAGGTATCCTTGGGAGGTACTCCGACATGCCTTGGTTGCTTGGCTTGTGAGGATAAAACCCACAAAAATAAGAGTTTGTGGGTGAGACACCCAAAGTGGGTGGGCTTGAAACTGAAGGAAAGCAATTTAATATTATAATTAATGATTAAGGTTGAGTTGGAAACACCTTAATTGTTAAATGGGTTCCAAGAGTGACCTAAGGAAAGCTATAAGTAGCCAAAGGATAGGATAATGTAGACCAAGTGAGAAGTTACATCACTTGTGTCGAGAGCTAGCAAGAAAGAAGTCACAACAAAGGATAAAGTCTGTGGAGAGCCAATGAAGAGCAACAAGGAGCCACTTCCAGCAAGCAAAGAAGGCCAAATTTCTACAGTTGAAAGGAGGAATGGGACATCTATTTGTAGTAGACTAGTCGAAGGCTAAATTGCAGAGTCACAGGTATGTTGCAGGGTTGTGGGGGCCATAGGGCCTGCTGGAGATAGTGAGGAGGACAGGTCGAGGCCTATTAGATGTTTACCACACCTTGGAACACGGAAACATGGTTGTGGATTGCCCTAAATAGTTTGTTGTTGAATGTTGAAGGTGGCCATGGTCCAAGGGAGTTGACTATTGGCCAAAAGGAAGTTTGTTAGGGCTTGTCACAAGAAAGGAAAAAGTTAACATCAGGATATACAAGTTTGTAAAGTTGACTGAACCAATAATAAGGTGATAAAAGAAGGACTAGTTTTCAATAAGGCATGGAGCATGAGCTAAAGGTACCAGCTCAGGTAGTTACTGCAGTTTGTATTATTTGTGTTTTGTTTTGAGGTATATGAAGGCATGAGGGACTTGGGCTCAGCCCTAAGTTATTGGTCAAAGAAAAAACATGATTTATTGGCATTGTATTGGGATTATTAAGGGCCATGATCCCTTATACGAGACCCCTATGGTTTTCTTATTAAAGGATTGAGAAGGAACAAGATTTTTGCATTTAACTCTTGTGTACTATCATTGATATTATTGTTGTTATATTTATGTCGTGCAAGTTATTTTAAAGTTAGGCACTACTAGTGTGTCTATGCTTCTATTTAAGACATAAACCAGACCTAGGGTGCGTGGAAATTATAAGATGGTATCAGAGAAACTTTGAAGGGTAGTTTTATTAGAGTGTACACAAGGATCAACTCTAAGAGGGAGTTGAGTTAACTTGTTATTGAAGGAAGACGATTTTCAATAATTATTTATGGCTTGAGGTATGAAGACTGGTTGGATGGGTTGTCCAACTACAATCCGTGAAAGGAAAAAAACAATCTAGTATTGTTGGTGAATGATATATGGGAGTTTGCCGATACTAAGGTCGCCCCGCCATAAAAAGTATTGTTGGTGAAAAGTTGGCTAGGCATAAAAAGTCAAAGACGAAGGGAAATTTTATCATACTTTATGGAGTCAAGATCACTTGATAACTCATCTCACCAAGAAAAACACTGCATGGGATATGTGGGAGGCTATGAAAGTTTTGTTTTAAAATAAGAATAAGAATCAGAATATGGTATTGATAGAGAGGCTTCAGGACATCAAGATGAAAAGTGGAGAGAAAGTAACTTCATATATTACAAGGGTTCAATAAGTTTGTGACAAGATTAGTGCCATTGGTCATGATGTTCCTAAACCTAAGTTAGTGAGGACTGCATCGAAGGGATTCTCGGGGAAGTGGAAGGCATTCATCAAAGGAATAGTCTCATGAGAGAATCTACCAAACTGGAACATGTTATGGGATGATTTCATCTAGGAGGAAATTTTGGGTGAGGATCTTTAGTCGAAGAATATTGATGATGCAAACGTTCCTCTCGCTAGTAAGCTAAAGAAGGAGAAAGGAAGTTAAAAAATTGAAACAAGAAGAAGGACTCAATAGAATTCAAATTCTTTGCATCTGGTGAGTTTGGTCATTATGTGAGTAAGTGTCCACATAGGAAGAAAGGAGGGAATGAGAAGTAGAAAGAGATGGAAATGGCTACTCCAGCTACAGTAAACAGTATGATTTCGCGAAAAGGTTCAACGAGGAGTTTTCTTTGATCTCTCATTTCTGAGGGAGCACCATTCGCGAGTGTGGTTGGTTCATAGATAACAAAGTGTTAAAGCATATGAAAAAATCATGAGAATTATTTGAGAGCTTGACTAAATGGGACTCTGAAATACACTTGAAAAATGGTTATAAGAGTTATAAGGAAGTCACAGGAACATGGACTGTACCATTTAGGATGGAATCAGGAGGATTATTGTGAGTCTAAGATGTACATTGGGTACCAGAGCTTAGGTGTAGCATGTTGTATGTCTCAACAATTGAGGTAAAGGGGTTTGAAGTCATGTTCTAGGATGGAAAAGTGATGCTAAATCCTAGTGGCTCTAACTCCAGTTTAGGAATGGTTATTGGAGTCAGAGTTAATGGTCTATATAGGCTGAAGGGCAAGCCTATTAACCAGGGAAAGATGGAGGACTTAGAGACTCATAGGGAGTCAAGTTCCATAGGGAGTTCACAAATTTAGAGGGAGATTCAACAACCCTAAGGGAGCACATTGTTAGTGGGAAGAAAAGAGAATTATATAGATAACAAGAAGGAGCAATGGAATGGCTTAAATGCATATTTGGAATTGAAGAGGCACAAGTATTCTAGTATCCAGGACACTTCTGAGAAGTATGTTGTTCATATTACAGGTTATGCTTCTATGGTGGAAAATAAAGCATATGATGATTGCTAGAGGGAAACCATGGAAGAGGATTGTGTTATGTCTTAGGAAGCAGAGAGACCCCTAGGGAAACAAATTACCTCCCTTGTTATGAGGGAGTGTTGAAATTAGGTACCCTTGGGAGGTACTCCCACAAGCCCTGGGTGATAGGCTTGCGAAGAAAAACCCCACCAAAATAAGAGTTTGTGGGTGAGGCACCCAATTTTTGGGGTTTTGATATAATGTGGGTGGGATTGGAACCCAAGAATTTTTTTTTAATGTTATAACTAATGATCAAGGGTACTCGGAAACACCTTAATGAGCGAAGGGATTCCAACAGTGACCTAAGGACAACTATAAGTAGCTAAAGAATAGGATAATGGAGATCAAGTGAGAAGTGACATCACTTATGTGGGAAGCTAGTAAGAAAGAAGCCAGAACAAAGGATAAATTCTATGGAGAACCAAGGAAAAGCAACAAGAAGCTAAATCTAGTAACCAAAGAAGGTCAAGTTTTTGTGGTTTAAAGGAGGAACATGACATATGTTTGGAGTAGCTTGGCTGAAGGCTAAACTGTAAGTAGGCCATAGGGCCTGCTATAGGCCTTGAGGATGACAGGTTGAGGCACATTGGATGTTGAATGCACCTTAGAACATGGAAACATGGATGTGGATATCCCTAACCAATTTTCTGTTGAATGTTGAAGGTGGCCATGGTTTAAGGGAGCATACCAAGGGTAAAAAGGAAGATTTTTAGGGTCTATCATAGGCAAGGAAAAATATTATAGAAAGGTATACAGGGTTGTAAATTTGACTGCATCAACAACACGAGGAATGGTTTCAAAGGACAACAAGCCAAGGGCCATGGGCTAAAGGTACCAACTCAAGTAATTATTGTAGTTTGTGTTATTTATGTTTTGTTTTGGGGCAGATGAATGCCTGAGGGAATTTTCCTGAACCAGAGGATATTGGTCAAAGGAGAGACTTGATTTATTAACATTGTACTAGGATTCTAAAGAGTTATGATCCCTCGTACAAGAGCCTTATGGTTTTCTTATTAAAGGAATGATAAGGAACAATATTTTGGAATTTATCTCTTGTGTACTATCATTGATAAGTATGTTGTTATATTTGTGTTGTGCAAGTCATTTTGAAGTTAGTCATTGCTATTGCATTTATGCTTCTAGTTAAGGCATAGACTAGACCTAGGGTGCGTGGAAATTATAACAATATCTTGAACTCATTTTCCATCCATGATTGAAAAGCTCACAAATTTATTTCTCTAGTGTAATGCTTTGGATTCCAATTTGAAATTACAAAAATCATATAGCTATGCAAATAAAATTCACACACTAAATTTCTCCTTTTAGGAGTATTATAAAAGTAAAGTGAACAAAAATTTCTACCAGAAGGTCTAACTTTCATAGGCAAGTTTGAAATGAGACATTCGATTTGAAATCGAATCCACTGTTCTTTCAAATATAAAGTATATACTCGTGATGGAGGTTGACATAATATCAATTCAAAAGTGAATTCACCCGATTTGTTAATTTTTTCCTTCAATTCTTGAATTTTCTTCTTCTTTTTCTTGCAACTCTTCATAATAATTGTGTTTAATTGTTGCACATTCTTTGCATAACTATTTGTTTTTCTCTTGTAGATTGCAAATTGTCTTTTATTGACTGCTACAAAATTCAAAAACTCTTTCTTTTTCTTCATGAATACATTTATGAAAGGTTTCAATAGGGATGCACTCTTCAAGGTTACATGATGCATATAGAATTTTTTGTGTGTTTCACTCGATTTTGATCCCTTTACTTGCTCTCTCAACTTTTCAACTTCCTCCATTACATGAAAATCAACACTTTTTTTTTTTTTTTTTTAATGATGTCCCATTAGCTTCCTCAATGGATATCTTCATCTTACGGTATTCTACCACCATTGTGCCAGAAGAAAATTTTCCTATATTTTGTACTGGATGAATCTGTAATTTCTCTTCTTTTCTTTGTCCTTCTTCCAAATGGTTCTTGTTTATCACTAGTAGAACCCTGTTGTTGTTGTTGAGAAATTCTAAAGGGTGGTTTAGACTCAAACGCTGGGGAGTCTAAATTCTCAATAAAAAATCCCGAATTGGCAGTTGGTCTTTGTTAAGTAATGCAAATTTTACGAAAAGACAAATTAGCCCATGATGCGCTAACTAGTCATATTTAGCATTCTAAAATTGGCACACCATGGCTTGTAGAGATTTCAATAGGAGAGATTTCAAGAGGAAGTATGAAGTCCCTGATGATATGTTTAAGCACTTTGGCCCAATGTTCGTACTCCTTTTCCATTATATTCTAGTAATTCTTCTTCCTGAGGAATGCTCTTCTGGAAGTATATGACTCTACTATTTCCTTAAACCACAATTTTCCTTCAGCAAATATTCATGTTACTCAAGTTACCATTTCCTAGGAGACAGTAAAGCTCAAGTATGTAATTTGAGTTGTATATGTCAGGAGGTCAAAGTATAGAGAAAAATGCTCTGCTAGGGGTAGACTGATGTTCTCAATTATCTAGAAAAAAGTTAGCCACATTGTTCTTCTTAATATTTCTATAACTTCAAGATTTTGCATAAGCATACTCGATACAATGGGCTCTCGCCTGAACAAATTATCGCCCATTATGATGTTCTTCTTTCAAAATTCTACTATTACCACCCTACTTCTAAAATTTCATGTGGACTTAGTCCAAATTCCCAACTATAGAATGGTTCTGTAGTGAATTAAGATAAAAATTAATGTTTTTTTAACATTCTGTGCTGCAAGAATTCCTTGGATTTCACAGATTTTCTAGTTCAAAGTTTCCGATTATCATTATTTTCCATGCATGCTAATTATATGTTGAAATTTTTTGGGGTGATGATTGACAATGACGGTTTTAATTTTCAATACCCTCGATATTGTTGCATCTTAATCATACATGACACGGGTGAGTGATTTTGATAGGTGGTAGGTACATTTATCAAATGGCTTGAGCTAGAATTAAGTAGATATTGAATGAATTCATACGAATGATGATGGTGCACAAAATTCAAAAGATTTGCGGGTTGGCCAATGTGATTGGTTATGATGTAACGATCTTGTCAGGGAAGGAATGCAATAATTATTGGAAGAGTGGTACTAAAAAGTAATTTAAATGATATTTCAATGTTACCTAACACATGGTGTTTTAAAAGATGAATATGCCACCTTTATCATAGTGTATATGGCACCAATTTTTAGTAAAATCCTCCTTGGATTTGGGTTTCTTGTACTACTTTAATCTATGTCCATTTACCAACAACGGTAAATTTTCTTCATCAATTGTTCTCAATTTTACAGCTCCATTTTCATATATCCGCCCAAATTCATAGGGTCCCAACCACTTGGTAGTGAGTTTCCCCTTAAAATATTGGAATCTTGAGTCCTACAATAATTCCAAATCACCTTGCTAAAATGATTTATCTTTAATGTGTTGGTCATGCCAACTAAATTTTTTCTACTGAGTTGTTCCTAAGTGTTGTTGAGCTTGTTGTCTGTATTCTTCCATTTGATTAAGTTGAGCAATCATTTATTTTTGTGTTATAGGAAGATTCATCCCTAGTTCCATTGTTGTCCTCAAAGTTTTTAATTTCAAATTTAATGCGTAATAGTACAGTTTTACCAAACATTGATTCACAGGGTGTAAATCTAGTTAAGGTTCTCCATGTGGTCCATTAAACCCGTACTGCTTCTGGAAATTTGTTTGCCCATTCCCTTTTGTGAGTATATTTTCTATTTCTTTGTTAGTTACTTCAAATTCCCATTTGTTTGGGGATAGTATGGTGTAGTCTTTCTGTGCTTTATATTGTACAAATTCATGAGATTTTCCACTAGCCTGGATGTGAAATGTGTTCCTCCATCTGATACAATTTCTCTCGGCACTCCGTATTTGGTGAATATGTTTTTATACATGATTTTTTCTACTCTATTTTCTTGTATATTTTTCAACGGTTGCACTTCCACCCATTTAGTTAGATATTATGTGCATACTAATATGTAATTATATTAATTTGAAGGTGGATTGAATAGTTCTACAAATTTAATTCCCCATTTTTCAAATGGTTCCAATGAAACTAGGGGTTGTAGAGGCCTTTATTTTGTTTTAGTAGGTTGTCCCATTCTTTGATAGGCATCACATTGTCTCACATAATCCCTTGCATCTCTATGAAATGTTAGCCAATAATATCTTGTAGAGAGTACTTTCCATGTAGTTCTTATGGTTGCAAAATGACCACCACATGGCTCATCATGATAAGCCTTCATGATGTCATATACTTCATCTTCTCTAATGTATCTTCTAAGAATTTGATTTGGTCCCATCTTGAATAAATGCATTTTTATCCAAGTATAAGGTTATTTTTTTTCTAATCAAAACATTCTTTTGCCTAGAAGGAAAATGTTGAGGGAGCTTGTGTGCCACCAAATAGTTTGTATATCTGCAAACGAAGGTGTCATCAATGAAACTATAAACAAATGTTTAGCCAGAAAAGAATCATCCAATGGTTCCTTTGCTTTCTCACTAGTAGTCCTTGATAATAAATTTGCAACCAAATTCTTACGACGAGGTTTACCAAGTATAATTATATCAAATTCTTGAAGAACTAAAAGCCAATGAATTATTCTTCCACTAATAATTAGGTTTATTCATTAGATATTTAATGGATGAATGATTTATGTGTGAAAAAGTAGGATATCCTAGGATGTAGTTTCTAAATTTATTAATTGCACACACTAGAGCCAAAAACTCTTTTTCGTCACAGTGAGATTCAACTTTGCATGTGTAAGATTTTTTTTGGTATAGTGAATGGAATGCATTGATGCTTCTTCTTTATGTCTTAAAATAACACCGAAACCTTTATTATAAGCATCATAATAGATATGAAACAATACTTTTAAATTCGGTCATTGAAAAATAGGTTTAGTGGTCAATTTTTCTTTTAAAGTTTTGAAGGCTTGTTGACAAGTTGTTGTCCAAACAAATTTAACATCTTTGGTAAGCAAGCCAAATAATGGTGAAGCTACCTTGCTGGGGTTTTCTTCAAACCTTCGATAATATCCAACATGGCCTAAGAAACTTCTGACATCCCTTTGCTTCATAAGAACATGTAGATTTTTAATCACTATTATTTTTGTAGGGTCTACCTTTATTCCTTAATGCGAAACATGATGTCCTAATACAATCGCCTCATTCATCATCAAGAAACAATTTTTATCACTTAATGAAATATGATATTCAATGCATGTTTGTAGTAATTTTTCTATTGTAGCTAAAGCTTCTTCAAACTCATCTCCAAAAGTGGTGAAGTCATCCATGAAAACTTCAATATTTTCTGGAATAAGGTTAGAAAATATACTAAGAGCGGTTCGTTGAAATGTTGCTAGTGCATTACATAATCCAAATGGAAAGACTTTATAAGCAAAAGTTCCCCAAGGGAAAGAAAATGTGGTTTTATTTGGTCTAAGAGAGAAATTTGTATATTATTATACCCATTACTACCATCTAGAAAGGAAAAATACTTTTTCCCTGCCAAAGTGTCCAAAAATTGGTCAATAAATGACCATGATAAATGATCCTTTTGAGTAGTTTATTGAGTTCTCTATTGTCTACATAGATTCTCCATTTCCCTTCCTTTTTCAAAACTATAACTAGCAATGAAACCCATTCATTATGAGAGATAGGATAAATAAATTTGGTTATTAACATTTTTTGTAATTTCTCTTTCACAATATCTTTAAGAGCTAAGTTCATTCTACACTGTGACTCCCCAATACTAGAAGAGATCTATCTAAAGTGAAATATGATGCATAAAAATTAAAGTATCTATTCCTAACACATCTTTATAATCCCATGCAAATGTTGCTGCATAATTTTGTAGCAATTACTGTAATTTCTGCTATTGAATTAGTTGTAGCTAATAGCTAATATTAAGTGTCTTTCGTAAAAATAATTCAATTACTTTAATTCTGAAATTTACAGATTTTTCAATAAAATATTCTTCGAAATATTGATGTTCATTTCCTTCTTCTAAAACAAATTTAAGATAATCAATATATAAGTTTTGAAAATGGCGTGATTCATGAATTGGATTTTCTTGATCTTTTTCTTCTCAGTTGTTGAATTCTTTGATTTCAAATGAAGAAGAATAAATGTCTTGCATATAATTAAAGATCAACCTATCTTAAGTTGGCTCTTTAAGGGTTAATGCTCTATCTATAGTAAGAACTGGTGTGGAATATTCATCAAGATAATCATTTTCGTTATCTACATAAATCCATAATGGTTCTTCAATTTCTTTATTGGATTTTGCAGGAGGGTATAAATTTATTTTCTTCATTGATTCTCCTTGAAAAATTGTCATATTTTCTTAGCAGCATTCAACATAATCATCTGCAGTTGCTAACCAAGGTCTTCCTAAGATTAATGGATATCCCCATGTACTAGTTTTGTTGTGTAAAATAAGAAAATTAACAGGATATTCCCATGAATCTACAATTATAATTATATATTCCAAAATACCCTCTTGTTTACTAATGGACCTATCATCAATTTGTAATAAAGTTGGGGTTTGCCTCATGATATTTTGAAGATTTAAGCTCTTGATAATTTCATTAGTCATCAAATTAGTGACTGCTCCAAGGCCAATTAGAAGATTTGGAATGACCTTCTTTCATATCAGTACTTGGACAATGGGAGTACCAAGATTCCCATATTTTAGATTTAAAATTTTCTCAAGCATAATTTTAGATAATTCGCCAGTTACCAGTACAAAAAAACATGCCATTAGCACCATAATCTAGTGTTTTTGAGCCTATGAATTGTCTTTGATTGGCGTTGTTAAACTCGATTCAACCTAGCATCTTCACTTGGGTACCATAAATACCGCCAGGAATAGCGTCAGGAATTGTTTCTTCCTTTTTTTCTTCCATTTTTGTGTCTATTTGTACTTCTAGTTTTGATCCCAATTGTGCTTCTTGTTTTGACTATGGCATGGCATCGAAAATAACTTCCTTTTTAGCTTCCTAATTAACGCCAATTTATGCTTCCATTATAACATCCTTTATTGCGTCTAGTTTTTCTTCCACTATGACATCACTTATTGCACCTAGCTTTGCTTCCATTATGACATCTCCTTTATCTTCTAATATGGATTCCATTATAGTGTATTTTGTTGCTTATAATATTTCTTCCATGATTACTTCTTAGTTTTCTACCTGAATGGCTTCTTTGTTTTCTTCTTAGGGAATGCCAAGTTTGGATTCTAATATTGCTTCCATTATTACTTCTTTGTTTGCTACCTGAATTGCTTTTGTTTTTGCTTATGTGGTGATTCCAATTTTGGCTGCTAATATTGCTTCCATTATTACTTATTTTTTTGCTACCTGAATTGCTTATGTTTTTGCTCCTCACGCCAATTTTTCCTGCTAGTATTGCTTCCATTATTACTTCTTTGTTTGCTACCTAAGTTTCTTCTTAGGTAACGCCATGTTTTGCTTCCAATATTTCTTCTGGTGTGCTTCTAGTTTGGCTTCCACATTTTCTTGCTTTTCTTCTTCCAAGAAATTGCTTCCTTGTTAGACTCATGGTTTACTTCCTTTTATTTGGAAGGTTTGCTTCTTGTTTAGCACCCGAGTTTGGTTCATTTTTAGGTCCAAGGTTTGCTTCCTTTTAGTGTTGGGATTTGCTTCTTCATTAGCCTCCAATTTCGCTTCATGTCAAGCAACCAATTTAGCTTCATATTTAGAGCCAGTAGTAGCTCCAAGTATGGCTTCCAGTTTAATGTTGAATTTTAATTCCATTTTATAGCCACATTTTGCTTCCATTTTAACAACTCATAATGTTTCCTTTATAGCTTCCATTTATTAATTTAATATTTTTTATTTAAATTAAATTAGTTAAGTATATAATGCCTCTTAAATAGCTTATATGATTATATAGTACATCATATTGCATTTGAAATATTTTATAGCATTCCATTTATAATGAATTTTTAGGGAAATGCATATCCATACAAACTAACAACATTTTTTTTTACTATAATCGATATTTCTATATTATTAATAAACCAAATTTCTGGTTGTGGCAAGCTACACATAATGCATGCCCAGATTCACATCATAGAGATTTTGAGAGAAGATCTCTTTCAGGTTTCTTATAATTACAAACCTCACGACAAAATTGGAATAAAATTACAAGATATTATTATTATTTTTTGAACTATAACCAATATTTTTATATTATTAATAAATAAAGTTGTTTGTCTGTGACCAAATACACATAATGTAGGCTTAGATAATACATGTCCAAATGATATAAGTCAAAATAATACAACTCAATATGGCACTAGACGTGAAAATGATACATATGATAATAAACATGAAAATATGCATCACAATAATTTATCAACAATGATCCATGATGGAGTTTATATAATCAATGCCATTGGATAGTACCAACATATTTCTCATCATCATTATCATCATGTCTATCATGATCATCAACATCATGATCATCATCTATGTCATCATCGTCTGCGTTTTCCTCAGTGTCCTCTCCATCTACCTCGTCATCATTGTCTCAAATGTCTGAACCATACCCAACATAATCTGGATCAATCTCAGGATCAATTGGATCTTCTGGAAGACCCCTGTTATACAAAAAAAACATTGAAAAATAGTGAATCAACTGCTTTTGTTGTGATTTGATAGTGACAGTGGCCTTTTATCGTATGAATTGGCTTAAATTCAAGATCATACTCGTGAAGTTTAGTCATCCAATCCACCCTGTTCTCACCGATCTCTTGTTGTACAAAAATCGATTTGACTGTTGGGAGAGGCACACAGATAATAACATGCATCTTTAGAAGGTAAGGCCTAAAGTGCTTCACCGCCTTATGTACTGCATAGGCTTATTTATCTATGATGAGATAGTTTAGTTTAGATCCTTTTAAAGCATCACTCATGAATGATATAGGCCAATTGTTTCCTTGTCATATTTTTGTTTGAGAATGACTCTGAGAGATGTCTGAAGCAAAAGTAAAATAAAAAAACCTTTTCCAAAATATGGAATATAAAATGTTGGGGCTTCTGCAATTGCTTGCTTGATTTGGGAAAAGTCATTTTTCTCCATTTTATCCCACTTAGATATTGCATCCTTCTTAATCATCTCTTGTAATGACTTTACAATCTGTGCATAATCTGAGATAAACTTACGAAGGAAGTTTATTTTCACTAGGAAAGGGGAAGGGAATCTGAGCGATAGTCTTGAATCATTCTATGTCCACTTTAATCCCTCTCTTCGCTATAATGTGGCCCAAGGGATCAACCTCAAACAATCCAAAGATGTTCTTCTTAGGTTTTAGATATATACCATATTTATGAAATTGCACCAAAATCTACCTTAGATGACAAAATTGATCATATCTTTTCTTGGAAAACATTGTAGCATCATCCAAGTATACCACTACGTTTTATCCAATCAAACCACAAAATGTGATGTCCATAGCCCTCTAAAAGGTAGCACCTGCATTGATAAGTCCAAAATACATCTACTTAAATGAAAATTTGTACTACTTCATCCTGAATGTGGTTTTGTGTGTGTTGGGTTCTGCTACTATAACTTGCTTGTATCCAGAAAATCCATCTAGTAATGAGAACATCTTTGACCCAGACACTGTTTGCAATATCTGTTCCATAGATGGCACGAGATATTTTTCCTTATTCGAAGCCTGGTTAAATTGTGGAAATCAACACATAGGCGTATCTCTCTAGACTTATTTCATATAGGAACCAAATTGGAGACCCATGCAGAATGAATTTTTTTTAATATTATTAAAGCATCCAACAATTTTCTCGGTTTTTTATGAATGAGGGGCTCAAGCGTGCGATGAAATTTTCTTAGTTTTATTACATATTAATAATTCACCTGTCATAATTTTTCAATTCATCATACATCCATGCAAACACATATCGATATTGTTTGAAAATAGAGATAAAATCTTGTGACTCCTAAGGTGTACAATATGTACCGAGATTCACATACTTCAGATCTTCTTTGTTACCTAGGTTTACTTGTTCATGGAATAGTGTGGAACTATGGGTCTTTGCATTAGTTTCTCCCCTGAAACAATTTTTCAAGTCATAAATATTCTCTAAAGATACCACACCCTTGGGCATGGGATTTACTTTGTTTTCCTGAGTCAATTCCTGCAGGGATTTCTCGTGCTCTTCTTCATCAATGGATCAATCCTTGAACACATAATAATTTTCCATGAAGTCCAATATCTGTTTTTCATCGTTAAAAACATGAAATTTAGTAACAATATCGGGCACATATGGCTTATAAATAATACTAACTAAAAAACCATATCTTAAAGGTGACAACCTAGCAATAGTTTTAATTAATGTATCTACGGTAACATTATGAACACTAGGAATAGAATTTATATTAAAACCTAGGAAATATGAAATGAGATGTCTTACCTCTTTTTGGTAGTTTTTGAGATTAGGTGACACATAATGAAGAGTATTGTGTACTTGGTTTGTAACAATTTCTGATTCACCTATTACTTTGAGTGATTCCACTTTGAGGTCAATGGATTTGTTTAAACCAAAAATAAGTTACATATTCTGCAACGTTGTTAGTGCACTCAAATTTAAAGCAACATGAGATCAAATGTTTGTTTTGTTGTGGGTCTATTAAAATACAACCAACTCCGTAACCGAGCCTGTGTTTTTGAACAATCGAAATACAAAGTCCAAATGTTAGCAGCAATAGGGTTAGTTCCTACACTAGTACTATTTAATCTAAAATACAAGGGTTGTTTCCACCAGCTGGATTGCAAGGAAGGAGTTCCAACTATGTATCTGGTGATACAAGTGAAGGTTGTGTAAGATAATATCCATGATCAACATCTAGAAATCAATTTCCAAAAATCATCTGCACATAACTGATAGGCTCATTTGGTGCTTCAAGCGTTGTGATGGTATGCTTCATGAATGCATAACTGTATACTCATATTTGATTGTCCTTGACCTTATATGGGAGCCACAAATGCGACCAGTTAGAAGCAAAGTATCCCTGCATTTTTCTAGACTAGTCTCTGCTCAAAACAAAACCATAAGCTTCTGGAATGTCCACAATGACTATATCAATATATTGGTGAATTATGTTGTATGATGATAAATTGATTATGACATTATTAAGCTCACCAACTAGCTGTACTATATATTATCCAACTGAATGATTTTGGCATCAATCCTTTCACATTTAGCATTAATTTTCTTGGCAACATATAGGTGCAAGACATTTGCAAAAGCACCATAATCAACTAGACAGTTATGGATATTATAGATAAAGATTTAAAACGTTAAAAAAATGGGGAGAAGTAGACTTATCATTTACATTAGCTACATTAATAGCCGTTTCGAGAATGGTAGAATATTACATGACAAGGCTTGAGAAGCAAAATCCATTCTACCCGACGGAGGTTGAGATGCAAATGCTTGGATGAGAAATCTGCGTTTCCCTGCTATCTTGGCTAGTTAAAATATAGAGCTATTTGCACGATCCTTATTCATATATTCAATAATATTATAATAAATATCTTCATCATGAGTAGGGTGTGTTGAAGTGGTAGGTGGTGTGACTTTATTTAATACCTCAGAGGTGGTAGACTTGTTCTTATTATTTCCGGAAGCACTCTTTTGTGACTGTGTACTCTTGGACTTCTTTTGGGTGCCATGAGTAGGATTACTAGGAGGTAAGATCTTCCTTAATAATTTCTTTCTTACATCTGACAAAGGAACTAGTCCATTGCTCCTCAAATTATTTTGCTCAGCATATTTTTGAGGAGGAACATCACCCGTTGGGGACTCACCAACACCTTTTCAATCATTGTTGAAAACAAGATTAAGAGAAAATGTTGCATCACTAACACTTGTTTTCTACTTTGTTGAGGTAGGTTCATCTGTCTCTTGCGTCCACTTTTAATTCTCTTCTATTTTCAAACTTTATAAAACATTTACAACTACAACCTTCATGTTGTGTTTCGATTGAGGGCATGTTTTCTCTGAATTCGCTTCTTGGTCAAAGGTACAATAATTATCCATGCCCAAATTTTCTACTTTGAACACAACATTGGAGATGTGTGCAGACCTAGCCGATTGATTGAAGTTATTATTTAGGAGTTTCTCAAATAATTACTATTGTTAGAAGCCTCACTTTACTTCTTCTTGAGTTTTTATACTTCGTTGGTTAACAACTTCAAAAATTTAGTAAAGTTGTCCATGTCAAAAGGATATTTCTCTTTAGCTTTGGTAGAAGAGGCTTGGGAATTTTTAGAAGTTTCTTTCGAGTCTTTTGAATCCTCCTTATCAGTAATAACCCCAATAGACCTTAAGTCTTTCTCATGGACAATTTCTTCTGAAAAGTTAAGAGCAAGAGTGTCTTTTGCAACGAGCTTGACAAAAACAAAAATGTTAATACGCAAGGAAAAAATATAATAATAATTTGTAATAGAATTGTGTGAATGAAAGTGTTTGAAATTGATCGCAAGTGACTTCATATGAATGCTCTGGACCTTGGTGAGATGATTATCCTTTCTAAAAAATATCTATGTGAGTTGGAATCAGACAAGTACTACCTTGCGCGGAAGGTTCTTTATGGGAATGTGGTGAGTTTTCAACCATAAAAGGGTTCCCTCCTTCTAGTGCCAAAATTGTTTCCAGTGCAAGATGTTGCCAACAATAATGGGGTCTACTTGATATGAAGTCCCAATTATACCTCACACCATTTAGAGTGGGATCTCGAACCAGAAAGCATAGCTGGTTTCCATTATCTTAAATATTTTCCTTGGCTGCAATAAATTACACGAGAAACACATGTTCTTTCGAGATAAAAAAGTATGTTATCCTTGTGATGTATTCAATTGTAAAGTGTATAAGGGTTCTTTCACAAAATGGAAACGAATGTGAGTCTATAAAAGAAAATTAATAGTATTATCCTAATAAATACACACACATATATCTGAAAGAATCATTAGTAATCTTGTGAAATTGTTCACAAGGAAACCACGATCATGAAAAGAATAAGACACACGATTCAAAGAAGCGTACTAAAGAAAACAAAATAGTTCATTTTAATTAGTATGAATTAACATAAACATGTACCATAAACAATGAAAGAATAATATCACAATCATTCACGACATATGCATGAAAAGTGTATTGAATCAAGGAGATTCAAATTATAGAGTGAAAGTTCTAAGATACACCATTACAATGGTAGAACACTTGTTCCAATAGTGGAACATTGAGAAACTACTTGCTTCTCAAAAGCATGATCTTCTCTCCTATACCTATCTTGAGAAGCCAAGTTGAAAATTCCTTTGCTTGAGCTATGAGGATGTATATATAACAAATGAGGTGAATCTCCACCTTCCTTGTGTCCCTTGAGTTCCCCTCATCAATATTTGGCTTCCATGTGACTTTTTGAAATTCCTATGAGACCTTTGGACTTCTACTTGGCTTTCCACGTTTCATGAGTGACCTTAGGACTTCCACAATCTTTACATTTCTCATTTTTTGAAATTTACATATTTACATCCACAAATGATGTGGTAACAAGATGACTTATATGACCCTTGATGTGACACTTGGACAAGACATGACTTGGCACTAATGACAGGGACTTCATTGTAGAGTTCTTATTCCAATGTTCTCTTCCTGTTGTCATATTTTTATATTCATTATATGTGTTGCATGTTTTGAATCTTCCTCCTAAAAAAGGCTTGATGATATGGAGTCTTCCACGTGATATCGGTCTTCAATATTTTTTCATGTTCTAGTGTCCCTTCATCTTCTTGCTTGATGATCATCTTTTTCTTTGTAGCTTCACAAGTGTATTCTTACATGGTCTTCTTAGCATCCTACCTGAGTATCATCTAGTCATGTCAAGATACAATACATGCAAATGGAATTAACTCATGACAAGACGACATCAGTCCAGAAATCTCCTAGTCTAACTTATTTATGCAATTCACTAATTGGCTCCAGGACTGAGTCTTAGACAGGGGGGAAGGCTCAAGGATTTCACAGTGCATAGTTCTATGAGGAAGTGAGGGAGGTATGATGACCGTGACTACGTAATGCATAATGGTGGAAGGACTGAGAGACAAAAATGTGCAATTGAGGGAGACAGTGACACAGTGAGGCAATATTTCACACTGTGATTGTGCAGTGCATAGTTCAAGAGAGACTAGGCCATAGGATTACACAATTGCATAGATCATAGAGAAAATTAGGTTTAATGACAACAAAAACTGTGTACTGTGTAATGGAAGCTAGATTTGAGAGAGGATTTCATATTTTCCAGAGACAAGAGGCTCAGATTGGGCAATGTGACTACGTAGCGCGCAATCCTTGGAGGCAATGACTACGCAGTGTGAAATTCCAAGATGTAGGAAATGTTGACTGAGGCTTGTAACTGCACAATGCACAATTCAGGGAGGCAAAGTGAAGTAGGGTTGGTTGGGAAAATAACTTCTTCATAAATTGACTAAGTGTCATATCAGTGAGATGAGAGATGAACCAGAACATGACTTGAACATGATCATACACTCATAAATTATCGACAACACAAAATCAACAATTAACAACCAAAACCAACATGTACCCATTGAAACGAAAACAAACGACACTTACCTCCAAGTGTGACATTTAGGATACACATTGCAAATCAAGTGATGACAATAATAAAACAATGCAGAAAACTTTGAAAATGAGTCTAATACTTGTATTTATGATAGATAGGACCCATTAGTGCCAAATTTTCCTCTTTATATGCATGTGCAAAACTTCCTTTATCAAAAGATGACATTCAGGTTTTCTTTTCAAAGGGACTTGGAAACTTGGGGAACATGAATGGAATGTCTTTTACTATTAGAAATGAAAACTCGCATGGTTAAAGGAGATTCCATAGTTTGAATACAGACCAAAATTTGGAGGGTTTTGTAGCAATGGAAACACCCTATAATAGTTTCTAAGCAACCATGGGAGAAGCAACAATCTGTTATGAACCCGATTCTACTAGTGCTCTACTACATCATATGAAAGCCCTAGACATATTTTGAAATGTGGGTTGGTTAGCCTGTTTTGATAGTTTTTAGGGGTTTAGTGAATATATTTCTATGGATTTCACACAAACCTTAAATGAGAAAGGTTCAATGGTTATAGGAGTCTGGATTGTGTTACATAGGAAACCATTTATAGGGTGGCAAGTTTGCCTCAGATAGAAATGTGTTGGTTTTGCACGAAATTAGCAATCCCAACAACCAAGTCTAAAATTTTACAACAAGGTGAGGAGGTAAGGCATAAGGGGAGAGAAATTGATATAAAATTGCTTCCTCATCCTTAGGATGATGTAGATTAATTCATTCTAAAATTTATTCCTTGTGTGGGGAATTTTGGGGTTGTATTTCATTACCATTTTTAGCTGCTAGCTCATTTGCACAATGGACAATTAATTAATATGCCCTAATAATTGTTAAATCGTTACAAAATATGGAAAAAGTTGTGTGAGTAGCAAAGCATCCTGAAAATTTGTTGAATAACCATGGGCTGATAAAATTGATCATAATTGACAAATTCCAACAACAAGGAAGCACATGGACTAGGTTTATAGCAGGCTTGCATGCACGAGCTCCTAAGGAGGAAGAAATAAAAATTGAAGAACAAGAGTAAAAGAGTAAAGCTAAAGTATGTGAGAAAAGTGTTGAAACAACACCGGAAAATGTTTAAGAAACACTTGAAAGTGTTGAAGAAACACCAAAAAGGTTTGAAACAATGCCGAAAGAAAGGGAAGTTCCACCTCCCGGGCCTCATCGCAGGGGTCTTCAAATCAAGAACTTTGGAAAAAGGCTCGCACTGAAGGATCGACGAACATATTTAGTGGACAGTCTGAAAGTGCTGAGTATGGATGCCATATTGAAGAAGAAGCACTTGAAACAAAGACACCTAAGACAAAGGTGCATGAGAAAAATATATATGAAGAAGTCCATGAAACAAAAATACATGTGCAAACAAGGATAAAGAAGGAATCGGGAGGAAAAAACCATAACAAGAGAGTGTGAGTATTTGTTGCACCATCAACTTCCTCAATGCTAGAAATCCATTCTACTGTAGTAGAATCAAAAGAATCCAAGAAACCAGAGGAACAACCAAGTGAGGGGAAGAAGGAAGAACCCACTCTAGAATAGGAAAACATTCCCTTACCAAGTAAACCTGAAATTGATCCTCTTGTTCAACAAGTTAATGCATTAAAAGAGGAAAATGAAAATATGAAGAAGCAACTTGCCATGCTTAAAGAACAATTTCAACTTAGGAAAAAGATAGGATTAGAAAACCTAGAAGAGGTGGGAAGAATGATGTCACCTTTTGATACAGTTGAAAACAATTGCATGGGTTGTAGACAAATACTCAAGGAGGCATATTGTAAGGATCCAACCATTGTTTCAATTGGAATTCAAGTGGAAGAATAGGAAAAGGAGTTCCAAACCGCTATTCCACAAGAACTCATTGATGCTGTTATTGTTACATAAGAAAAAAAACAACTGAAGAAGAGCGAGATGGAGAAAATTACTCAGCTACTCCACAAGAACCTATTAAAGATGTTGTTTTGACATAAGAATCAATGGTTGAAATGGAGAAAATTGGAAAAAATCAAGTTGTTGGTCCAAAAGAACCTATCAACAATGTTATTACTCCACAAGAACCATTCACTTGAGATAGTGCAATAGAAGAAGAAAGGAGATGAAGAGATATTAGAGGAATTTGTTGAATTTTCCATTGTAAATGAATCAGAATATGAGGAATTATAGAAATCAAAATTTTAATTGGAAGAATTAGAGAAGTGGAAGAGCTTGGAAATATCACTAAAAAGTAAAGTTATCCCTTTAAAGCAAAACAAAGAGATTGTTGATAATATGAAGAGAATTTCAACTAGAAATTTGTTGGATAAGGACTTGTTAAAGATTAAGGTGGAAAGGAAGCAGATGATACTAAGGGTATAGGAATTGCAAAAAGAAGTAAAGCTATTACAACAAGAAGAGGAGATTTTTTTTGAGCTTGCAACGAATGCATTGAGTTTCAAGGATACTTCTCCTTCCTACCCCCTGTATCTGTAGGAAAATCTATTTATTTTTTAATTAACAGAAATTAAGGAACAACGACAATAAAAAGTAAAGGAAAACCAAGTCTTTCTGGAAAATTCCCAGAAGGATAATTTTTCTAAGCAACATATCCTCTGTGAGTTGTGTATACATTATCATGCCTGCTTTGGGACAGGTACATTTAACATCACACCTTATGTTGGAGATATTCAACTAAGGGATTTTACATCATTTATGAAAAATCAAGTTAGTTGGAAGGATGTCCATGATACTATAACAACAAATGAGGGGGTTTGTAAACTGTGTATTTAGAATGAGACAGGGCTTGCTCAAACTATTTCTATGCCTTATAATAGGATGTGGCAATATATAGCCGCTAGAAATATGTTAATGGAATCTAGGAACATGGTTTTGTAGCATTTTCTTAAGGGTATTAGGGGGCAGATATATAATGTGTTAGGAGGAAGTAAGGTGAGATGGGAAGCCTACAGGGAGGAATTGATGAATGAAGACCCATTTTATTTTCAAAATTGTGTATGTGCACTCTCTAGAGTACATCAATATGTTGAATGTATCAAGAGAAGTGGGCCTAGTTGGTATGGGCCTATATTCAGGTTCCCGCTTATCTGGCTTTTTATCTATTGCTATCAGCATCCATATGAGGTAAATGATAAATGGTGGGAAATGGAGTTAGTTATTTCTCGAGGCTACAGAGATCCCGATGAAGACACAACAGGGTCTTATGACCTTTCAATGCTCCATTCACAACATGTTATAATTTGTTTACAAAGGCCTTCATGAGGGCATGAATATGTTTAAGTTGGGGGAGATGTTGGGATGTAGGATTGGAACCTTTATATACCTATTTTCCCTACCTTTTATTATCATTTTGACTCTTATAGCCATACCTTATCACTCTCACAATCATCATTAATTAAAGTATGTTTCCTTTTTATGCGTCATCCTTACTATATTTTTTTTCTTGTAATTTGGCATAGAAGTTAACTGCTTTAGACAAATTTATCAATAAATTAACAAAGGGTTGTTATAGGGTATGTGGATTTTTGAGGTGTTGTTATAGGACTATATATCCTAGTTTTCCCTCATAAAGAAAGGAGTGAATACCTTGTTGACGATGTTGATACACATAGAACTCATTTTGGATGCTTTGTTATCCTATGTTTATGAATGAAGATCGATTTGGACAGATACTTGGTCATATCCAGTTCAATCATCGAAGGAGACATTTGTGGATAATTCAGTTGGCCTAGTTGAAATAATTAGGATTATTAATTGACAATTAATTGTAATATTAGACAAGTTTTTACAACTTTGTTTCAACTAGGGTTATTTGTTAAAAGAAAAATTTTGTATATTCTTTATTTAGATCACATGAGAATCGAGAGATTCTCATGATGATCTTGTATTTTGAAAATAGGAATGTATTTTGTGATTATAAAATAATGTACTCTTTGCCCGCAAGGCACAAATATACACATAGAAGAGAACAAAGGAGGGAGTACCAGCACTATAAATTTGTACTTCAACTTTTCATTAATGAAAATCTCTATCATTCTTGGCTTCATACATTTCTTCTGAGTAGCATGTGTGCTATGTAATTTTCCAACCCCTGCTAGGAAGGAAGGGCCCTCCTACTTAGCAAGGACCACTAGTTAGAGAGGTATTGTAGCAGTCTATTTATTTCCTCTTAGTTATGATTCATGTGTGATTTATTCTTACTGTTACAGTCTTGTTCATGTATTAGCTAGTTGCAAAATTTTGATGTTTGTTATTATGTAACAACATAGGTCCTGGCCCGATCCCTTCATTGGTGTGGTGTTTATTTTATTTATGTTACAACTCTTTTGTTTATTTATTTTATTGAATGAACGTGTCATTAATTTCTTGAGTGTTGATGGTTTCCAAGAGTGTTGTTTTTAGAGTGATTGTGTGACAAACTGGACTTTATTCTGTAGCATGTGTCTTTATTTTTAGAAAGTGTAAGCGAGCGTTGGATTGTAATAGCAAGTGTGTTTTTATTGTTGAAAGTGAGATTACAATTACTGGTTTGAGGTTTTATGAGATTTATTTGCCATCTATTCCTACATATACTTTGCATGATAGCCTTGAAATAAAAGCTTACCTCAATTGACAATTAATGTGAGGGTGGGATCAATTGTTACGAATTAAAAGGGAAATTGATCCACCCAACACATATGCAAGAAAAACAAACTAACCGACATAAAAAAAAATTGTTATGGAAATGATTAGAACCGAACTATCATTTCCCATGTGCCAAAAGGGAGGGATCAATTGGAGGAGGAGGGTTATGGTTGTGTAGGAGGACTCTCTCAATTCATTGTGGGTGCTAGTCCATAATTTCATAGAGTGAATTTTGTTCCTCCATCCTAAGGAGAAACTCATATCGATTTTCATTTCAGTCAAATAAAACTTTCCCTAACATTTCTTTGAGCTTCCAATACAACTCCACAATGAGTACATATTGGTTGTACCTCCTTATTTCTAAGCCCAAATCAGGTATCTAGGTAGATATGGAGTCAAGCACCTCCATGTATGATATATCTTCATGCTCATCCACCATCTCCTATTTAATATCCTCAATTTCCTACTATATTTCTAGTAATGTATTCACCCTATAACATTCTGAGACTGTGTGTGATCTGGCTTGAGCATGCTCATTTTAAAGTCCGTCGTGACCCCCAAAACCTCTTTAGGAGCGTGCTCTCTATCAAGGCCTGCTTAACGAGGATGAATATTACTAGAGTTAACATCAAACAGAGAAAAAATCTCAAGCACGACTAGGTGAGAATGACCAACAAGATAATAACGAACAAGGGGGAGAGTATGCCCCTGCTTGAATGTAGAGACATCTCTGAGGGAAAAGTGAGTGCACATAGAAAAAAATAAAGAGATAACGTTGAAAAAAAATTACCTGTGATTCAATAAGTAATATTAAGAGGATTTCCATGATCACCCTAAATGTGGAGAGACCCACCAGATGATCAGAATTTGTATCAGGGGAAAAAATTATCTCAAAAATTAAAGTGCTCAAAATTGCACCAAACTAGATTCAAAGCGACCACCCCATTGCAAGGAATCCAACGCGACTCGTTTCATCGAAAACCGAGTTCGGATGAGGAAGTTATGGTCTGCTGATCCCCGTTCAGAACAAACAAATTTTTAAAAATTATTGCAGAACATGTACAACTGATGACATGGCAGTCCAGTCAACATGCAAAGAGTCTTCTTCAGATTTTAGTACAATGGGAATGTGACAAGTGTCACAGTTGGATTTTCTAGTTTGGTTTGTGAAGGTAAAAAATTCACCCAATGTCTTCCAAGGTTGAATGTGGGTACTGTTATCACCACTAACATTCATTTTTGTTGTTTTGCATGTTCCCTTGCCCTAAGTTAAAAAACCATCCAAAAATTCAAAATCCAAACTTTATCCTTTCTCGCATCACAAAATCACAAATTTCTGTGTCCTTGCCTCATGTTTTCGACTCCCTCTTGCGATTGCAATACTCTGATGTGATATATCACACATCACAATCGCAGACCGCATTATCGCATTATTGCCCGCACGTCACTCACCATTTATGTGTTGAATTTTGCAATAAGAAACAGTGAAATTGGCATCTAGAAGCAACATGACAACACCTACACTAGTGTGGGATCACAGGTCATGTAGTGATGGGTCCAAATGATACATTAGCGTGAAATTCAATTTATTAATAAATTGGATATGTGTCAAATTTAATTATCCCCTAATTAAATTGGACAATAAAATGTAATCTTATCTCATAGTCACTTGTAATAGTTAGATGAGTGTGATAAACTCAGTTAGCTCATGAATTTCGAGTTGAGGGTAGTTGGTGAGGCATGCAGAGTGATTCTATGTGTTTTAGATCTCAAGTTGCAGTTAAGTGCATGAGTAATTAGTTAAGTCAGTTAGGTGAGTTAAAGTCAGTTGAACTAGTTGTAACTGTTTGTTGCACTAGTGAGAGATCAAGTGAATTAAATATTATTTAATTCACAATCAATGATCTGCCATGCAACTGATGATTTACTATTAATCGCTGCATGCATGTTAGTTCCGGTGGAGACCCAGTTGAGACAAAGGTTAAAGAGAAGTTAACTATCAGTTGTGATATTAGCAAGTTGCCCAGATGCAGTTAAAACACCACACGGTGCCCATGATACTTTGCGCAGTTGAGAAAGGCTGAAATTCCTAAGGAATAGGGATTGCATTCCTCGTGAATTGCATGAGCAAGGCAGGTTGAGAATTGGCTAAGTGTTGGCCCGATTTTGTCTGGGTCAGTGTGAGATGATTAACAGATTGCAGGAGTCTCTTGTGAGAAGAATGCTTTGTAATTATTTCATTATTCCTTGTGGAATATACAATATATGATAGAGGGGTTTTGAGTAGTAATATTTCCTCGGGAAAATATCTGTGTTGTGGTTTGATTTGTTTCTTTCTGCACTTGTTGTGATTGGCGATTGTGTTTATTTTTCACAATTGATTTGTAGAAGCGATTCAGTATCTAGCTTTAGTATATTGTTAGATCGGATTGAACCCATTGATATACATATGCTTGTATAATTTCTACATTGTGTTCCGTATCCTGAACCTCGATGCGATAATGCGATGTATCGCATTGCCGTCCCACCACCTTGTTACCACCTCGGTAGGACCCACCTTCTTCCACATCACTCATAGCAATCGAAAATCACAAAACATTTTGTTTCCAACTTATGACCTCCACCCTAGCACTACGTGCCCACACCAACGCGCCATCAAGTTTACCATTGAAAACCAATGCTCCCATCATGTATTTAAACACGTTTATTACTCCAATGATACGAAAGGAGTTAAGTGTGATTAACACTAACTGCGAAATTAATTAAGTCCTAAATACACGCTTAACTTTAGAGAATGACGATTTCAAGTTAGCGGCAGACTTGGCGGAGCCACTAAATTCAGAGGTATTTCCAGATTTGTTGGGCTTAACTGGCAGTTAGCGAGATTTAATGGCAGTTTACTAGGCCTCAAGTAAGTGAGGCCTATCTTGGTCAATTTTTGACCAATGTTTGCTCAAGGATAGTCATTATTAGCAGATTGGAATGCTATGAATCCATTGGAATAACTTGCATAGGCAAAGGAGCTAATCTAAAGGTGTTTTTGGCACATTGAATAATTTTGAAGCCTAGGGCCACTAGGAGGGAAGGCCATGCCCATATCAGCTGAAGGCCACTTTCAGTGAATGAAAAGTCAATTTTTGATGTATTTGATGATATAAACATAGTGGTACAGTTTATAGAGGCGTTGGAGCACATATGAAGGTGATTTTGTCACTTTGGAGATTAAACAAGCCCATGGCTGCCGAGATTGGAGGTCAAGCCTAGAGGAGTTGGTTACCAAATTCAGAGATTGGATAATCATTTTAGGGGTATTTGAGTGTTATGAAGCTAATGGAACAGTTATAAAATCAATTGGAGCAATATTGGTGTTTTTAATAGGAAATTTTACTCATAATCCCAAGAGGACCTATCTAGTTAAAGCAGGTCCATGGAGATGTAGCCCAGGAGGGGTGAACTCCATCATCATCCATTGTGTTATGTGATTGCTGTGAGTTATTTTACTGCATTTCATTTGATGTTTATGAGTTTTAAAAATATAATTAACTCATAATTACCTCATCAAAGACACATGAAACTTGACAAATTTATCCCTTCACAAATGGTTAAATGAGACGATCCTTAAACACATTTTTAATATTGATGAGGGAGCTTGCATATAAATATCAAGTTTGCCCATATTCATATCAAGTTGGTATCAGAGCATAAGTTTAGCTCATTTTAGCCAAGGATAGTTAATTCTTCTATTGGTTCTATAACTATTGGTTGTTGAATTTGTGCAAGGAGAATTTAATAGTTTGCCAAGTTTATGTGTGAAGGAGAAGGTTAAGATTGAGAATTGAGATCTCAAATCACAACAAAGAAGCTTTGTAGGCATTGCATGTGTGATGGAACTTCATTAAGTGATGTTTCAATTCAATCTTCATTATCAAAACTCTTTGATAAAGAGTTTTTGCAGAAACTATACATCATAATTGATAGGATGCAGGAGAAGTATGAAGATAGGAGGGAGAGCATTAAAATTCAAGAGAAATTGATTGCCATGAAGGAGGAGAAACAAGAGCTTCTTGAAAAGATGCATGATATGAAGACTCAACTCCATATTGCATTTAATGAGAACCTTGAAAAGATGCATGAGATGGAGACTCAACTCAATATTGCCAAGGAAGCCTTAGCCAAGGATGTGCTTGAAAAAGAGGTATGAAATTAAATTTTATCTTCAATTTCCTCTCAAGATGAATGTTTAGGTGCTTTTTAAAGACACATTAGAGGAATAGGGTCCAAATTATTGATGAAAATGGTCTATCAAGGTGAAGGATTAGGCAAACATGCACAAGGCATAGTTGAGCCAATTTTTGTTGAGGAAAGGCCTAAGTATTTGGGCCTTGGTTATGGAAAACATGATGGAGAAAGCTCTAAAGCCAAAAAGATACATGAAGGTGTTCCAAGAAGAACTTTCATTTCAGGTTCATTACCTCAAGCTTGTGAATATTGTGTTCATGAGGAATGAAATTTTTTTACACCCACTTTGCAAGAAGGTGCTCATAAACATGCAGGTAATGAGAATGGAAAACAAGAGGATGTTGAATGCATTTTTGGTATTCCGAAGAGAGCCACTACCTCATCAAATTCACCTCCTCAAAAAGGCGACAAAGGTGAATGTTCAAGGTATAAATATGCTTTTAATCAAGTTGCTTTTGATTATGATAAACATGGAAAATTCTCACATAAGATTTGGAGGAAATTGTTTTGCACTTATTGACATAAGCAAGGTCATCTTGTAGACAAGTGTTTGACTTTGTATCCAGCAAGTCATCCATGACATTTGAAGAAGGTGGAGAAAGAGAATGGCAAGAATGGAAAGAAGATTCTATAATTGATGTGGGTCAAGATGATTCACATGACGATGATGTGCAGTTGAAAGAAACGCCATTGAAATGGTTTGGTAAGAGATGGTTAGATTTCTTATCCAATTAAGGCTTTGCATGTATTTTGATATTGATGCATTTCTTTGCCAATGGAATGCATGTTGCATGTTTATACCAAGATAGTGATTGAAAGTGGAGTATGTTGAATCACTTTGTTGCAACAAAATTTGTTCAATTCAACTTTAAGTACATGTACATATGAATGGAGTTCTTTTACTTATGATTGTACTTGTGAGAGAGTTGAAGAATTGTATACATGCATGAGAGTTTGTGTGTATGAACGGTGGAATTTTGATGGTTTCATTGTGCTTGAACATGCATGAGTGATTGACTTGTGTTGGTCGATTTCTTTTCTTAACATGCATGATATCAACTTAAGAGTGTTGATCATTTGCACATGCATGAGTGTTGACTTGTGTTGATTGTGTGTTGCATGCATGTCATATTGACTTGGAAGAAGTTAATTTTGTCTCCAAAGAGGAAAAGGAGATGTTGACGAAGTGTTTCATGAGATGTGGAATTCATTTGTTTAAACATGCTTATGCTTGAATTGAGAGTCAGTTTCTCGAAGAGGCATGTTTTTTTGACTTGTGTTTGGCCGATGTTTTACACCAAGATGTGAGAGTACATGGCGATGTTCACATGATGTGAAATTTGTTGCTTTTTGAGGCACAAAAAGAAATGTCGTCAAGTTATGTTTCTTGAATGATGTGTTTTTCAGATTGATGGTTGTGTTTGTGACAATATGTCCAAGAAAAATTCAGCTAGAAAAAGAGTTTGCAGCCATTGTAAACCATGTTATGTGTTGACATCAAGAAGAGAAGGAGATGGCGAATGCATTCTTCCAAATGTGGAATTTGGAACCGTGGAGGTAAAAGAATGGTCATTTCTTTTCTTATTGTTATTGATGTTGGAAGCTATTTGTTAGAGTTCACTCATTGAAAGGGAGGAACATGATTGTCAGTGGGAAGGCACCGAGGAATCGGTTTGGTACAACAAAAGTTTTATATCAGCAAGCAGCCAGCAAGTGTTGGTGTGGGTCAGCAGCAAAAGGAGAAAGTGGTTGAAGAGCCAAGCCATTTGCAAGGCAAGGCAAGGCATGCTAGTGAACTGAATAGTTTCTCCAAGTAGAATCAAGATGATAGAAATTGGGAAACATAAGAGTGTTCAACACTCATGAGATAACCAGCTTTTGTGGGTCCAAAAGCATGTCAGTGGGAAGGAGTGATCATAATCTGGATCAGGGGTAAAACTTAGCTAAAAAATGAAAGTGCTCATAATTTCACCAAACTAGATTGAAAGCAACCGACTCATCACAAGGAATCCAATGCAGATCGTTTCATCGAAAACCAAGTTCAGATGAGGAAGTTATGGTCTGCTGATCGCCATTCAGAACAGACAATTTAAAAAAAATTATTTTAGAACAGGTACAACTGATGATGTTGAGATATAGTAATCATGCAAAGAGTCTTCTTTAGTTTTTATTTCAATGGGACTGTGACAAGTGTCACAATTGGATTCGCCAGTTTGGTTTGTGAAGGTAAAAAAATCGCCTAATGTCCTCCAAGGTTGAATGTGGGTTATGTTATCACCATTAACATCCATTTTTGTTGTTTTTCATCTTCCCTTGCTCTAAGTTAAAAAACCATCCAAAACTTCAAAATCTGACCTTTATCTTTTTTTGCATCGCAAAATCACAAATTTATGTGTCCCCGCCTTATGTTTTCTGCTCCCTCTTGCGATTGCGATACCCCGATGCGATATATCGCAGATCGCATTATCGCATTATCGCCCGCATCACATTATCGCATTATCACATTATCGCCTGCATGGCATCATCACATTATTTCCCACACACCACTCACCATTTATGTGTCGGATCCTAAACCCCGATGCAATAATGCGATATATTGCGTCGCAATCCCGCCACCTTGTTACCACCTTAGTAGGACCCACCTTCCGCCATGTCACTCATCGCAATCGAAAATCACAAAACATTTTGTTTCCACCTTATGAACTCCGCCCCAACACTACACTCCCCCACTAACGTGCCACCGAGTTCACTATTGAAAACCAATGCTCCCATCATGTATTTAAACACGTTTATTTCTCCGACAATGGGAAAGGAGTTAAGCGTCATTAACTCTAACTGCAGAATTAATTAAATCCTAAATGCACACTTAAATTCAGATAATGACGATTTTAAGTTAGTGATAGACTTGGAAGAGCCACTAAATTCGGAGGTAGTTCCAAATTTGGCGGGCTTAACTGGCAGTTAGCAAGGTTTAGTGGCAGTTTACTAGGCTTGAAGTAAATGAGGCCTCTCTTGGTCAATTTTCGACCAATTTTTGCTCAAGGATTGTCATTACTAGCATATTTGCATGATTTGAATCCATTGGAACAGTTTTCAAAGGCAAAGGAGCTCATATACATGTGTTCTTGGCATTTTGAAGAATTTTGAAGCCTAGGGCCACCAGAGGGAAGGCCATGCCCAGATCAGTTGAAGGCCAATTTTAGTGAATGGATAGTCAATGTTTGATGTATTTGATGCTCTGAACACAGTGGTACCATTTATAGAGGCGTTGGAGCACATATGAAGGTGATTTTTCCACTTTGGAGATTAAACAATCCCATGGCCACTGGGATTGGTCAAGCCTAGAGGAGTTGGTAACCAAATTCAGAGATTGGATAGTCATTTCAGGGGTATTTGAGTGTTTTGAAGCCAATGGAATAGTAAAAAAATCCATTGGAGAAATACTAGTGCTTTCAATCATACATTTTACTCATAATCCCAAGAGGTCCTTGTTAGTTAAAGCAAGTCCATGGAGACGTAGGCCAGGAGAGGTGAACTCCATCATCATCCATTGTATTATGTGATTGTTGTGAGTTATTTTACTGCATTTAATTTGTTGTTTATGAGTTTTAAAAATCTAATTAATTCATAATTACCTCATCAAAGACATATGAAACTTGAAAAATTTATCCATTCACAAATGGTTAAATGAGACGATCCTTAAACACATTTTTAATACTGATGAGGGAGCTTGCATAACAATAAAAAGTTTGCCCATATTCAAATCACTAGGGAAACCCACATACACGATTCTAACCAATTGATAGAAGCTCACGAGAAAAGTGTCAACCATAGGAAAAGTCTAAGGAGAAGGGAAGGTCCTAGGCCAAAAGGGCTTAGTACTTCCCCTAATTTTATTGTAAAAAATTGATAAACTCTCTCTTATTGAGCTTGGTGGATACCAAACCCAGTGCCAATTGATATGTTGCTTTGATACTCTGAAATTGGAAAGATATTGCTTATAGTTGGCTAAGTCTACTTTAGAAAATGAAGTGCTTTGAATGACAGATGGAATTTTATGAAGGAAATTCATTGCATAATTAATTTGAGGAGACTTGTTGCAATGCGATCCCATCACCTTGTTGTCGCTAATTACCATCTGATGGTGGTAGATCATCCAAGTGTTGCTATCAACCAAGTTTGCATGTGGTGGGCATCTGGTGGCCTCAAGTGCCATTTCCCTGTCATCACTCATGTCGCATCAGTTAGTGTTGGGTTGGCTTGCAATTAAGGTTTTCATTGTGAGAAAGCATTGTATTGTTTCATGATTATTTGACTCTGTACAATATATGATAGAGGGGTTTTGAGCAGGTGCTTTCCCCAGATACATATTGTGTCGTGTGATTGATAATTTCCTTTCTCTTACTTGCATGTGATTGAGAGATCATGTTTTATATTCAGGAAATATAGTAGAAGGATTCAATATCTTGTTTTAGTAAATTACATGATCGAATTGAATCCATTTATATAGAGTTTCTATATAATTTCTACATGGTATTATAGCTGCGTTAGATATTTTCTACAACATGGGTCATCGATGAACTAATGGGACAGAATCAATGACAAGACCCTTTTGAAGTTCCATGGTGGAGAGGGATGTAGCCACTACTGCCATTGTGTACCATATATTAACTTCCCCAAAGTGGTGTCATTATGTCTAAGTGTTGGAGAAGCACACTAGGGAAACGAGGAAGATTATAACAAAGGGCGAGATGGAAAGGGAGCTGGTGGAGTTTTTTAAGGATACGAAAACTTCAAGCACTCAAGACATAAAAATATAGTGCATACAAGAATTATACAAGCACAATGAGGAATTTGTCACACTTGCTCTGTCACCATAGGAAGAGGAGTTGCAACACATCATCGATAAGTTGGACGCTCTCGAGCAACATAACATGTTCTTAATAACCCTTTTCTCTTGGTTGGTGAAGAAGCAAGGAAAGAAGATCCAGGTGTGAGTGTTAAAAACCTTCGTGGAGGCTCCCATCACCCTCTTTGATGAGACCAAGCACCTTGAAGAATTATGAACATTTAGTTTTATAATGGTATCTATCTCGCATTTTACACCAATCCATTAGATTTACATGTAACTTGTTGTTGAAACGATTAAGGCCCAGATTCCCTTAATGGGTCAGTCAAGTTTTGTCTTAGTTCATGATAAACCATGGTTTCCAATCTCAAGGTAGGATGCTCAATGCAATTTTGGTATTAATTTTTGTTATAGTCATAATCTTACCTCTCACAATTGTATTAATTGTTATCAATAAATATTATGGACAATAAATAAAAAAAGTAATAGAATAAACCTTTTCTCTTTGTATATATATATATAATTGTGAAAGACACATTTTAATAAATTTATTATAATTAAATATAATATGTTGAAATTTTGTTAATTATATTTGTTAATTGGGGTTATCTTTGGTGGTTGGAAGGAAGGAATGGAATCCTCTTCAAATATCCCAAGTGACATGATGAATGTTGACAGTAATGATAGTACAATGTGTTGTACATGTGAAAAAAATGAGTTATATTTATTTATAATTAGTGAAATTTTGATCCTACACATTCCCTATGACTATTATATACCTTTGCAATGTGAATCTTATGGTTGAGAGATGAGTGGCAACTAGGGTTTTTGAAGTTCCCTTATCCATGTTGAATTCTAGAGATTCAAAGAAGAAATTTGTCGAAGGATTGGCAGCTCACGCCTCCATTTCGTATAGTGCCATACTGAAAGTAGTATCTGTTCTTTTGGTTGTTCAGGAAGCCTCGACCCCCAATATTGTTGTGGAACAAGAAACCTTTAATGATTATTCTTTTGTTTTAGATAAAGGGTTAATATGCATATTTAATGGGTTTTAGTCATGATTGTCTGATGTACACAAGTGGATCTCTGAATCGTGGAAACCCTTATTGTCAGATGACCTGACCATTTATCCTCTAGCTAGGGGTTTATTTATTGTTGGTTTTGATAATTCCGAGGACAAAGAGAGAAATTTTTATTATGGGCCTTAGTTTTGGGGCAACACTAGCCTTTTTTTATAGCCCTTGACTCCACCTTTAATCTGGTATCAACATCTATTTCCTCAGCTCCTATTTGGGTTAGGCTTCTGAATATTCCCCGGCATATTTAGAATCTCTCAATACTATCCTTTATTGGAAATGTGTTAAGGAAGTTTTATTGCTATAGTACATCACGAAAAATGTATTATAAAACTACTTATGCATGGATTTGTGTGGAAATGGATTTCAACAAGGGTTTTCGTGTTGAAATTAATCTGTCAGGTCCAGATTATGTGTGGACTCAGAAGATTGATTACGAAAATGTGTCTTTTCGTTGTAGAGCATGCTATGAAATTGGGCACGTACTCAAAAAATGCCGAAAGTGTTTGCAAAACAACAATGCTCGGAAAAATAACTAGAGATCTATATGGTGCGAGGGAGCTCAGTACAAGCATTACTCAGTATATAAGGCAAAATAACCTCAAAATGAGGGAGAAGCAAAGAAAATTCAGGAACGAAATACTGACAAAGAGTATTCTTTGAAGTAATCAACATTCATCCAAGAAGAAGTGCACGGGGACCCATCATATTCAACAATAGTGCATGAACTACAAATTTCAACGAAAGATGAGCATCCCCCTGAATCCCCAAGTAAAATTGCTGAAAAAACCATTCCTTGGGCGAATCAAGAAATAAGGAAGATATGGAAAATAACAAGGTTCATACATCAAATAATTCATTAGACGCGAAAGAAACTATAGATAGGATTAAAGTGTGAAAGAAGAAGACAAATATTTCACCAAGAAAAACCATAAATCAGTCTAAATTAAAGTAGCAGAAAATAGAATGTAAATGCATATTGATTTTAGGAGTTTTTTGGAAAGGGTTATTTTTTTTGTTTCATGGGGAATCATTTGAGGGTTTGGATTGAGCCTTTATGATCAATCTCAAACCAACAAGGAATATTGGCACTATTGAAGAATTGTAATGGTTCTGGGTTGGATCCCGACTCTCTCTTTTAATGAAATTCCCATACACGTTTCTTTGAAAAAAAATATTTAAATTTTCTATGTAGCATGGGTTCGAGAACCTAGGGGTGGGGTTCTCAAACCTGTCCCCAAAAACTGGGTGCAGGAACAGGTACCTCTTAAATGAACCCGAAAGAACCTGGTGCGACTTGTAAGAACCCATTACTTTGTAAACATTAAATAGGTTCTTTCCATGGAGTGGGTGTGCCAAACCCCGAAAATGGGTGCTTGGCGAGTTTATCAAAGCCCCGGGGAGGGGGGGGCAATAAAAAAATTATTATTTTTATTAAATAAAAACCCACTTTTAATTCAAAACCCCAGCTGTATGTTATTTTTTTTCATTTTCGCAACATTTTCCATTGGAATATCACAACATTCACCATTGGAATATCACATAGGTCTAGATGACGGCCATTGGAATTTCACACAGGTCCAGACGACAACACACCGAGAGACAATGTGACTGGTCACTAGTGTTTGGGTGCAACAAGTATTTTTTAAAGTTTTTTCCTGAAGAGTTAAATCCTACCATATCTCTTGAATAGTTGAATTGTAGATTTATCGACTTCTTACTTAGCCTCGGATTAAAAACTTAGAAGTAATGGCTAGGCATGTCGCCTCACTCATGAAGGAACTCACGATATTGTTGTTTTAAATACCACTGTGACTGCATAGTGCATACAAAACCGACCATAACCACTGCACAATTCACAAAGATTTTGAGCACGGGCAATAAGAATACTTAACAATTTAGAATTAAACATATCATTTTGATGTTTGTACAAGCATACATAACTACTATTATATTTTACCCATTTTCCCAACAATGAAGCATAGAGATTTATCATTTTGCAAATGGGTTGTAGGAATACTCGGAATTAAATTAAAATTTTGTTGTTTTGGTCCTTCGATAACATTGCATATAAACTTAGAAGCAATGGGAGAGCCAAGTTTCCAAAAAAATGAAAGGTAGATGAAGTGATGTTGATAACATGGATGCTGATGAGATGGCTTGAGGAAGCCATTGTTCATAGTTTTGAAATTTCCTAGTTCCTGTTTGGAGATGCCTTGAGGCAAATCTTGAATGTAATATGACAATGGACATATATCATGATTCTTATTAAGATGTAAACTCCAATTTTCACTTGTATCAAACCAGAAATTTGAAATTTCAATGTGAATGTTCAATAATGTGCATGTTTAAGTCATTAAAGTTTGAATCATAAATATTTTATTTTTCTTGTTTAAAGTTTGAAAATATACAAATTTGGAAAATCATTTCATTTTGGAATGTGATGCTTTGAGAGACATCAGGGACAATTATGACAATATGTTAGTATCAATTCCTTGACATTGTGTTTTCAGTGAGGGGACTGTTAGAAGGTTGGATCAACTCATCATCAATTTGCGTAAGAAAATGATTGAATTGCAAAAGGAAAAAAATAGGGAGGTTGGTAGTCCCATAGACTATTTTTAGTCTCATGAATGGTAAAATACCATTCATTCATTTAATTAAGGTTTAATTTAAGTGGTCATAATGGTTAATATGAAAAGTTTGAATATATATATATATATATATATATATATATATATATATATATATATATATATATATATATATATATATATATATAAGGCCAAGGAATATGTACACTTTTGTAACCTTTTTTTTTATAAACTATCGTGAATTGATAACGTATTGGAGTAATGTGAGCGAGGCCTAGGATCAAATATTCTCACTACCACTATAAAACTAAGTGCGTATCTAACCACTCGCAAGCTAGATATATTAGTAACTTAGAAAGAGTTGAGACATTTCATGGTTGTGGATGCATACTCTTCAAGCCTTATGACAAGGAGACAAATGTGTCCCTTGGAATTGAATCTAGGTGGATGGGAGAACAAACCATGCTCCCAACTACTCGATCTAACAACTCGAGATTCTTGATAAAAAGAAGGACATGAGGATGAGCTTTGATTCACTTGTGTGTGGATGGGTCACAAGACCATTTAATATAATCTCTCTAGGTACAACCACACATTCGACCACTACCTCAAGGTATCCTCGTAGCTCTAGTTTAGGCCCTCACGAAAATTGAATATTGCCCAATGGTGAAAAACTATTTGCTTTCTACAATTGGATCCAACTCATTTGAGCACACCATTATAAACTTTAGCACTTAAATCATTACACAAAGGAGTTTCTTTATCCCATTAGAAAAAGGTTTCGAGAGACAAAAATGTCTTATACACTAATTTATTATATAATTGATTATAACATTAAAAATAGATTATTATTATTATTTAAATTTAAAAATATAATTAATTAAAAAATATATAAATTATAATTATAAAATAAGTAACATATTACATTATTTAAATAATTTTATTTTCCTTCCCATTTTTTAACAATAAAATTGAATATTAGCCTCATTATGCCTCCTTCTCACGTAGGTATACATACAGAATATATTTAAAGCATACTTTGATAACAATAACTGAAATAGAGGTACTTTAATAAGAATAAGTGAAATAGAGGATCCCGTGTGTGCTCTGTGGGATTCGAGCGGCCATGAATTTTACGTTTCTGTACTTCTTCTCTATTTTAATAGAATGGATGAAATTTCCTATTTGGAAAAAGAGCTAAAAATGGGAAAATAGGCGTTTTATATAATACCGTGTATGTGAAAATTCCAAAGTTAGGTTAAAAAATAAGTTTAAGGGATAAGGCATTTACATTGGAATATTCATGGTTTCTTGGTCAAAGTATATATGCTTTGAAATATAGGTAAGGCATCAAATTGAAATTTGATAACGTTTTGAAAAATATAAAAGTTAAAAAGGTAACTTTTCTAAGTTTTTTTTGACGTTTTGAAAAATATAAAAAAGTTAAAAAAGTGACTTTTTAAAGCTGCATTATTATTAATAAAAGTTAGAAAGGTAACTTTTCAAAGTTTTTTTTTACGTTTTGAAAAATAAAAAATAAAAATTAAAAAAGTGATTTTTTTAAAGCTGCATTATTATTATTATTAATAAAATAGATAATTATACAATTAATTATATATATATATATATATATATATATATATATATATATATAGAGGTTATTTTATGATAATGCAGTTTATTGGATTTCAAGAAAAGAAAAATAATTTAATTGTGGTTTTCCAAAATTTTGTTTCTGTAATAAAAAAGAAGAGAAAGAAGCCTTCCAAGATAGTTATAGTTGGGTTGGCTTAATAAGTCAAGAAAATTGATATTGTGGCAAATGTTAGTGAATTGAGAGCTAATGTGAGTAAGAGCCTGGTAGTCTAAAAGTAATTGTTTTTCATCTTCCGCCTTCTTAGTATCGCAAAGCTACAGGTTCTATGAGTCTTGGGAGTAGACCACCGCTTGGTTTCACTTCGAAGCTCATTAGAATTAGTTCTTATGATAGCGATGTTCATTTTTTTCTTAGTGTTGGTCAACACAAAGAGATAATTTTGGTTATCAAGGGTGGGGTTGATTACCTCCTTATAATATCTTAGCTTCCTTTTACCCTCCAACTCCTTATCATCCCACATCTTGTCCTTCAAATTGGAGGTAATAATATCTTTGACACTATCTTTGCTTCACATGATGATCTACTCCTTAATCCCCCAATGGTTAAGCCAAGACTAGGCATCCTTATGCCACCTGCGTTTGAGGGCGTTTGAGGCGAAGGTGGGGGTTTTGACTAAAGTTAAAAGAATTTTTTGGGAGCCTCTTGGATTCCATGTTGTAGAGTTTCTTCTTATACATCAGATATATAAACATAGCCATACTTTCAATGGGGGACAGACGAACTTCGATAAAAAAGATAAGATAGGGAGTATTTCCCTTGATCTTTAGGTTGTAGGTGATGAATTGCTTTTGAATAATCTCAATCTTTCTCCACGACTTTCCAGATATACTGCAACCCCAAACTTCACATCCGTAAACAAGGGTTACGAGAGTCTCAAAGAGGAACTTTTTTTACTCCAAATGAAAAGATCGATCGACTTACAATTATTTTCAAGCTCATAATAAGCTTTCTAACCTCCAATAACCCTTTTCTGGATGCTATAATTCTAGATGAGTTGATGAGGAAAGTCAATACCCAAATATTTGTAAGAAGAAACCTGCTCTAATCAATGGTTATCATAGACGAAACTACCTTGGGTAGTCTTCTTTGATTTAATGATCATGACTTTAAAAGTTTGTTAAGTCAACCAGCCAACAACCTATCCACAACAAGTTGTTTGGTTGGGAAATTTGTGCCTACAGTAAATTAACAGGTGTATATATTAGTTTAAATGTTGTTTATCATGATTTATAATACTAAGTAAATTATATATATATATATATATATATATATATATATATATATATATATATATATATATATATTATTATTTAATTGGTTATTATTCAAAAATGTCACACTTGTTTAGATAATAGTTATAAAATTGTAATTTTGATTAATAAAATTGTAATTTTAAATATGAAAATTAGATTTTGACATTTTTAAATATTTTAAATCCAATTATACACTATTAATATTTGACTTTTTTCAATTTCACCAATTTAAAATGATTATTGTGAGATTTTGAACCAAAGGTTATTTTCCCTTTTTATTTTTAATAAAGAAAATGTATAATTCATAATCAAAATGTGACTACTACTCATAAAATTATCATTAAGATATAGTTAAACCTTAAATAAAGTTATCATTAAGATAAACCATAACTTTTTTAAAAGTGATTTTATTTATTAAACATTTTAGTAATAAAATTGAGTTGATCTCATAAAATGTATTGTTTTAAGAATTTTTAAATAACATTTAAAAAATACTGAGTTAATTGGTTAGTTTAATTGGCAATTGACTTAGTAATGAAGTGTTATGTTCCATAAGATTTTATGTTCAAACTTTTTGTGTGCCAATCAACTAAAAAATAAAAGTAAAAATTTAAAAATATTGAATATAGGATAAGATGAAAACCAAACTTAAATTAATAGGTGATTATTGTTAAGCAATTGAATTTTCTCTTACTTTGAAAATAAATAATTTAACACGTGACTAAATTTAGTTAGAAATGAGTTATCAATATTGGTATGCTGAACAATTTATAAAATAAGACTACTAGTAATAAAATTATCATTAAGATATCATTAAACCATAATTTATTTAAAAGTGATTTTATTTATTAAATTTTTTTAATAAAATTGAGTTTACCTTATAAAATGTATTGTTTTAAGAATTTTTAAATAATATTTAAAAAATAGTGAGTCAATTCGTTAGTTTAATTGGCAATTGCCTTGTAACAAAGTATTATGTTCCATAAAGTTTCATGTTCAAATTCTTTGTGGGCCAATCAACTAAAAGATAAAAGTAAAAGTTTAAGAATATTAAATATAAGATAAAGATGAATATCAAACATAAATTAATAAGTGATTATTATTAAATAATCAAATTTTCTCTTATTTTGAAAATAAATAATTTAACACGAGACTAATTTAGTTAGAAATGAATAAATATTATTAGTAAGCTGAGCAATTTATAAAATAACAATTATTAATTATATATTTAAATTTAATAAAGTTTAAAAAAAAATATTAATTATTATATTTAATAATTTATTTATTTATTATTTAAATATATATATAAAATATTGTTATTTTTTTTTTTAAATATTAAAAAAAACTAAAAATTTTCATACTAATGAAGTTATTATACCAATGATTGAGCCGAATTCAATTATGAAGTTTCCAAAATACTTGTGTAAGTCTAGGTACATGTTGTTTTCTTCCACGTTAAGAGAAGGCAGATGAAGTTTAATGTCATGTGCAATGTCTCATAAAGAGATGGGTAGTTGGGTAGTGTTTTATATTACTATTGGAAGTTTATTTGTACATTTAATATTGTAGCTTTATTTTATAAAATCATCACTATTATAGGTAGGAATGAGGGTACATGCCAATTTTGTCAATGGTTTACATCCTATACATACGAAAGAATTTGGGCAGTTTTTGGTGTAATGGATGAATAGACTCCTCATTTAATTATGGTAATGAAAAATTAAGTAATCTTGAGGTAAGATCTTTTTTTATGTACTGGATTAATGGACTTTAATTAAGATTTTTAAGGAAATTTTGAAATCGGATTTTTGGTTGTTGGGTCATTTTATTATTTTTCTTGGTAATATTTTTTTCAAGTATTTATTATTTATTTTAAAGATAATAAGATTCCATAAAAGTTTAAGATTATATATATATTTTAGAGAGTTTAATATGTCTAAGTGGAAATTTAATTTGTGTAAGGAGAGTTATGTATTTTTTTAATACTTAAATTAGATTTATAAAGTATTTTCGTTAAAAGTATTGAAAAAATTAAATTTTTAAATTTTTATTTTTGTTTAAAATTATTATAAGTATATTTTAATTTTGAATTTATAAGTGTGAGGAGGGATGAGACATTTTTTTAAATTTTGCATTCTAAAAGAGGTTTGCACTTGAAGAGATTTGATCCATCTTTAATGCGTGATAGATTCAAGGTTAAGATGGATTTATATTATATGCATACATGCATAGTTAAGTGCTCTCTGTAATGGATGGTAAGATAATGCTACAAGATTAGAACAAACTGTTTAATTTGAAAGACACCGAGAGTTGAAACCCCTTTTTCATGCTCCCTCTCTCTCTCAATGTGGGCAATGGAATGCTTGTAATTTTATCAATAAAAACAAATTGAATTGAATAGACTTATTATTTGTATTGTTATCTTTATTACTTTTTAATTCTGCAAAAAATATGTTTCATTATTGGTATCTTTGTATATTGGTATCTTTGTATATAACGCTTTACTACAACATCTCCCTAATACTAGGCTAACATCTCCCTGATACTAGGCTATGGAGTGTCTGGTGCAATCAAATTAAATAATAGATCACTTTACAACTTAGTATTTAGCATACATACATAAATACACACGTATACACCATTGTGAATTGGTAGCTCGTTGAAGGAATCAAATAAACGATTTTTTTTTTGGGTTGTTGGCATATTTCTACAATGTTCTCTTAAATGATTGCCTTTAATATCAACAAACACAATATTTTATGGAACATAAATATAATTACAAAGTTGAATTATATGCTACATAAATAGATGAAATATCTCATAAATACATATTGAAACAAGTATGTGTAGTAGAAAACATATGCAGTGAAAACATGAAGAATAAATGAAATTAATATAGAGGAAACCTAGAAATATGCACTAGCAAGAAAATATAGCCACCATGGTTATAGAGTGGCCCTTGCTCTACATTTTGCTAGTGGTTTACATTTTTCACACTCTAAAAAACTAAAACAAGTGATTTCTATTAACAAAAGATAATGGTACAAATCAACTGAAAAAAACATAAACTTTTAAGTTTGGTACGCAAAGTCTTTATACAAAAACTGACACAATTGCTTGAAATTTTCCAGCAGTTCTTACTAGAAATAAAGGAGGAAACAACTTTCCGCCAGGAGTCCCAAAACTTATCAAAAAACAAAATCAATTTAACTACTTCCTCATAATTGCCATACTTCAACTTGATTTCAAACCTCATGGGTTGAATGGCCTAAAGTGGGTTGAGACAAAATCAGAAGTCCAATCTAGCAGATAAAAGTAAATGTCAGTAAAAAGTAAAATATTTACAATAGAAAAGCACATTGTTGCTAACAAAATTTTCAACAAAAATGGCTTTATTATTTGGAAATGTCTTTGGCTACATAGAATTTTTGTAGTACAGTTGTACAACTGGTACAAATCTTAGTGCTATAGAAAAATACTGCAGCGTGAGTTCCATCCTAAAGACCTGTCCAACTTCGTGATTGCTAACGAAAATTCCTACAATCATCCTCACAAGTGAAACTATAAAAGGATATCTCGTTTGATACATGCAAACTCAAAATCGACCAATATTCACTAGAGCACGTAAAATTGTTAACTAATTATAAAAAATACTTGTTCATTTCCACTAAATTTAATCACTATATGATGAATAATAAGGTAAGAATGGATGAAAATGGACAAAACAACTGATTTTTATAAGGAAATGATGATAGAATGATGGGGTGATTAAGAGTGACAATTTCAGCTGTCACCGTTACCTCCCAACTTAATCCTTTGCATGTGCCCTATGCAACTAATCAAAATCAGAATCATAAGAGATAAATTGAGTGTCTTGTTCTTCATAGACAACCCGCAAGTTATATGGAACTACTTGAGTGATGGTTTCCCCTAGATAAAATCTCGCCCATATTATCAATTGACTCCCATTTCCTTCTTTCTTTTTCTTTGTTTACTGTTAGATTGCCTTTGTAATCTGAAATATGATTTAGTATTAAAGGATATTTAAATTTTAACTCAATCCATTGCAATCCTCTAATTCTCAATGATTTCCCATATAACTTGCTTCTATATATCGTTGCATGAAGATTCAAAAGTGAATGGGGTTCCTTTGCTTCCAGGGTTTCATATAATTCCTCCCACCTTTGCTGACATGCATTCAGGGCTGCCATATCACAGTTTTTCATGAAGCTTTTAAAATCTTCAATTATCTCGTTATGTAGCATATGTATAACTCTTCTTATTTGCATATCATGTGTCTTTCTTCCATGTTGTTTAAGAATATCCTTAATGGAGTTTGGTTATACTCTTACCATTAAAGGAGCAATAAGTTATTCTGTCTTGTATAACTCCAGTTCATGAGACCTCTGTTGAAATTAGGTATCCTTGGGAGGTACTCGCACAGGCCCTGGTTGCTAGGCTTGTGAGTAGAAAACCCACAAAAATAAGAGTTTGTGGGTGAGACACCCAAATTTTGGGGTTATTACCCAAAGTGGGTGGGCTTGAAACCCAAGGAAATCAATTTAATATTATAATTAATGATTAAGGTTGAGTTGGAAACACCTTAATTGTCAAATGGGTTCCAAGAGTGACCTAAGGTGATAGCGGGGTATCCTTGCTTAACTCACAATTTTCACTCTCCGTGTCTATAACAATAACTCACTTCTTCTTTTAGCCAAATAATTTTAAATCTGGCTAATTCCTCAATTCCTTGTTGAGTTCTCTGTATCTCAAATCGGAGATTTGAGACATTAGAACAAAATTCTAATGATCTTCAAACTCCCCATCTCTCCTGCAGAAGCTTTACTCCTTCAACCATGGTTATAGAACCAGTGGAATACCCCGCTCTATGATCGAATAAATAAATACTCAAATTTCAGTTGAACCCCAAGGTTTGACTTAGGCTTCACTCCTTATGAGAGCGCGAATCAACATTCGCCTTTTCTAACCAAGCCACACTTCTATATGTCTTTTAATATTTTGACTTCAACAAACAAAGGCCCTAGCCACCAATCTCATACTTTAGCCTTGCTTAAGGCATTTCTATAAACAAATGCGTCAACATATATATTGTTCTTCAAACAAGGTTTAAAACAACATATAAGACCTTGATCGAGATTTTAAGCCAAGGGTAACCATGTATAAGAGTCTTCGGGCCCCACGCTTACATCCCACTCTTACAAGGGTCCACACCCCTAGCCATGTAACGTATATAGAATTAGAACCAACGTTTCAGCATAACATTCCCACAACTCAGAACCAAAGGTCCAACCATTTTAATAACCCATATTATTAAAGTCGAATCCTATTCGACTCTTCATAGCTTAAGTCAATACTGTCGCTCTATCCCCACAGATGTTAATATCTCAATAATCTCACCATATCAACATATTATATATCTGGAACCCACACGCCAGCTTATTAAATAAATTATTTTCAACGCAGATCAGTGGACCATACCTTTGTTAACTCCACGCGCCCATCCAACGGCTGTGAGGACGTTGGATCGATTTGGATGATCCGACGGATGGGATCTAATATCCCATTTTTTTTCCTCTCGAACTTTAATGCGCCCAAATCGCGCGATAAAAACGGCTTTTCTAAACCGCCTGAGGCCACGCGTCGATCGATGGGCTATATCGCGTTGTTTATTTCAATACAACTTACCATTTTACTCTAACGCGAAACCCATGGGTTTTGGGCTCAAACTGCCTTTCGTTCGCATGGTTCCACTACATTCTCGGTTCCGCATCCTCCGAAGTCTTACGCACATGGTTAATTCTCCACAGATTCACTGGTTGACGGCTTTAACCATAGAAATCGACCTTTTGGATCTCGCTTTGATGGTTGTGAACTGATTCAACCAATGTTATAAATGGGCTTAGGCGCTGTCGACTCAATAAACAAAATTCGATACCAGCGCGATCAAAATTAGAACTTAGCATAACTTATATCCTCTATTAAAGACTGAAACTCATCGACTCCTATGTATCGTGGTTTTAACACCAGAGTGGATATCGATTTATACAATCAAATCCCTTCTTGACTTACCCAGCAATTCACGGCACCACCGGACTCCCAAATGATCAGATCCTTATACACCCAAAATAATTGCACACTTAAATTATAAAGAGAGGACTTGGATTCAATTCGTGTTTCAGAACCACAAGCTTTCAAACAGAGATATCAATTCAACCACACACAGTCTCTACTTCAGCTCATTAACACAGAGTTTCACAAATTGCCACAGAACTCAAATCTTGCTTATATAATTTCGATCATCATACATTTGAGTTTCACGCATGACTTATAAACAAATGTGTACAACTGGAATCAAATTAGAAGGCATTCACTTACAACTTCATATTAGGCCAGATCTTCAATTACAGAGGCCTTCTATTACTACTCTGCGCTATTCCTCAACATAACTCCCTCCCTCTATACTACAGCGGCTTACATTTTATGCTCAAAGGTGACCTGAATCGATTCAGGTCCCTAAACAGCTCATCAAACTCTTAACATTCCCAATTCCTAAATTTAGACTTAATAACTTAAACTAATCCTAACTTTGCTCATAACCCCAGGCTGACTCTTCCTATTCCTAATATAATCAATTCTCTCATGTTCTCAATGACTCGAGAACAATTACAATTTCTTACAAAGTTTATTCAAAATACTTAATAATTACACGAGGAAGTAAAAGCATGAGACCCCCTATGTCTACTTATGTACAAGGTGTTTGATTGTGCCTAATGCCCCTGCATCAGACTCCCAAGGTTCAATTTGTTCATGATCTCCTGATCATGTTTCCTTAATTTCTGCCTCCTGTATCCCATACTCTGTTTTGTAGCTATCCAACAGCTGTATCATTCTCCTCCTGCAAATTTCCATGTCTCCATGTCTTGTTCTGTAATCCACTTCCAGATATACTTTCAAAATCTATTTTTGCCTTTCCTTTACAAAAATCCTTCTGCTTCCTGGTTGCTGTCTGCTGCATCAGTCTTCTGATGTTTCCAATTTCCATGTCTAGCTTATCTTCTAGCTGGAAACTCCTCTATCTACTGCTGTTGCCTTCACCTTCTACTGCTGTCAACATTTTTGCTATGGCTTTCCCACATGCTACTAACATGTTTACCACTCCTGCAGATGTCATTCCCCATGCTGCTTCAGCTGCCACCATGGGTGTTGCTTTAATTGTTTTTATCTCTGCAGATGCCATCCCCAATGTTGCATCCTCCCAAACTTCTTGTCCCTCTGCAACACTTTTCTTTTGTTCATTATCTGCAGATTTTCTTTTAGAAAATAAATCATCAATCAATTTTCTTCCTGCAGTAACATACCCATCCAGTATACTAGCAAACAGAATTAGATTCTGCAAGCTAGTATCCGCTCCTCTTTTCTTCACAGCTTCAGGCATTTTCATTCCAGTGTCTGCAATCTCTTCCTCTTGCATAATTTCTCCCAGCAAACAATTCAGCCATCTCCCCCGTACTTGTTTTACATCTTCAACATGCTGCAAATTAATTCCAGCACCTCCTTCTTCTTCATGGGAAATCTTCAGCAATTGCCTTTCATCCTCTTGATGGATTTTGGCAATCCAATCAAGTTATTTAAGCTCTCCTTTCTCATCTTCTGTCAGCATGGAATTTTGATTCCTCCTCACTTTAGCAGCTTTTAAAATCTGCCCTCCAGTCTGATCTTGGCCCATTAGACTAGCCAATTCTTCTCTGTCATTAGCAGTGATAATTTATTGCATATGAGACAGGGATGTCTCATCTTCCATCAGCAACGGTTCTTCTTTTCCCAAGACAATTCCAAGAGATGGATTGTCTTCAGCCTTTCCTGTAAACATAAGCAAAATGTCAGTTCCCAAACCACAAGACCCAAAGGCCTCATTTGATGACCCAGTCACCAATCCTTCTCTCTGCATTTGTAAGTCTCTTTCAAGACTCATAATTTCTTCACTGTCTTCTTCCTCAGCTGCTAGAGTTATCTCCATTGTTCCAATCACCATGTTAAGATGATGATCCTTCACTATGCTCTTAGCCAACATAGTTTCCCTTTTATTCAATTCTCTGACAGTTTTCATTAGCTATCCCTCTTTTCCTACATGATCAACACATAAATCAGCAGCATTAAAATTCCAAGGCTTCAATACCTTCTTCTCTTCTGACAACACATCAGTATGTTTTTCAGAATTTCCTTCCAACTTCTCTATCAGCACATCAATATGATGCTTTACATTCTCTATCAGACTGTCAGCTAGCCTCTCTTTCCTTCCATCAATTGATTCATGAATGCTCTTTTGCTGTGATTCATCAAAATGAACTCCTTCATTTTTCTGAATCATTTTCTTCTTATCCTCTGTTTGCTGACTGTCATTCATGACAATTTTTATGCCTTGCTTCTCCAACAAATTATCCAGTACACAGGTCCTCTGCTCCAATTTCCTTCTTTGAAAATCCAACCTCCTATACAACTCAACAGCTTCAATTGGAGTAGATTTTGGGAACCTTACGCAACTCTTTATGCCTCTTCTTGTTCTTGACTAATCATCTGCTGGTCCTTCTCTCTCTGCTTCAGCATTCTGCTGAATATCGTCATTTGACTCTTCAATCTTCATCTCTCCCTGAGATCTCATTATCTCAGCATTGATCTGAACAGATTTCAGATTCAATGTCTCCTCTTCATTAACAAACTCTGAAGCTTGTTAATCTTCCAGTGGTGTACCTGCAAACATACACAACTTTTTAGTTTCCAAATCACAAGAATTTTCATTCTTGGTTGCTTTCTCAAGCACTCCTTGAACAGATCTGCACACATAATCTTCAATTTCCATCCTTGCCTCAAGAACTCTGGGTTCTTCTTCCTCTGTGGAGTCTGTCATCACTTCACATTTTTCCGACTAAAAAACACAAGCCCTTACATCATCTAGAATTGTCCAACAACTAAGGAAATCCTCAATGAATTCCTCTTCAACAAGACAAGCTTCTTGCTGCCTCAAGTCTTCATCATGTCTTACAAGATCTCTTGCAGATCTCTACTCTTCATCTGTGCTCTGTTCTGCTTCACAAGCAGAAATTTCTTCTTTCAACTCAGCTGCTCTGAGTTCTTCTCTCAATAAGGAAATCTTCTTTTGCCTCAAACTCAACTGTAATGGTTGCCATTTCACATTCTTCCTCATGAGCCAACCAACTCTCTGTCTTTCTTCTATCGTCCTCTCCAGTTTATAAAACTGTTCTGTAATCTTAGCTATCACTTCCCACCATTCTTCATCAGTGGATTTCTTCTCCATGCCATTTGCTTTGGCATCTTCTTTCTTTCTTCTGTTGTGGCCTCCCTCAGAACCTCTACAATCTCTGTTGTGTCTATCAGTAGCCATTATTTTCTCCTACAAGCTGCACTAAGCCTCTGCAACAGCAAGCTCTCTTGCTGCAACTTACCTCACCAATCCCTTCCTCCGGATCCGGATTTTTGCAAGTACTAGTCCCTTGTCCGCTGGAACCTTCTCAGCACTCTATTCTGCTCTCTCTAGGCTTCACTGTGCAACTTTCCTCAAGAAAACCTATGTCCTCTTCTCATCCAACCTCTGTTGGAATTCTTCTAAGTTTTGCCACACTTCTCTCTACTTCAGAATCCTCTGTTGGATTCTTTTATCACTGCTCTCAAAGCTGTGATATGCTTTGCTGAGATTTCTGCAATTGCCTGTAATCTGAATTCTGCAAACAATTCTCCAAACCAGAGTTAAATACTGCTCATTTTCTCTTGAGAACACTGCAATTGTCCTCCTTATCCAGCCTCTAGCTGAATATCAGGCTCACTATCATCATCATCAACTCTGTCTTCAATTTTCTGCAACCACAATTCTTCAATTACAAATTCAAATAAGATTTAAAATTATTTATCTACAAGATCTCTGCATGATATTTTCTTCCACTCACTCTGCAAATCCTGTTCATTGTAATTCTGTGTATCTTTGTTTCCTATCAGATCTTAGAACCTGATCTTCCTTCTTCAAATCTGCAGTATTCAAAACACTTGTCCTCCAATTGGACTCTGTAATTCTGCAATCACCTTCATTGTATCCCTGTAGGCTGCAATCTCTATCAGTCTTCAAAAACCTGATCTCTTTTCCTGCATGCAATTAATTCAAAACCTGAGCTTCAAACAGAGCTACTCCTAAGCTCTGATACCACTTGATAGCGGGGTACCCTTGCTTAACTCACAATTTTAACTCTCTGTGCCTATAACAATAACTCACTTCTTCTTTTAGCCAAATAATTTTAAATCTGGCTAATTCCTCAATTCCTTGTTGAGTTCTCTGTATCTCAAATCAGAGATTTGAGATATTAGAACAAAATTATAATGATCTTCAAACTCCCCATCTCTCCTGCGGAAGCTTTACTCCTTCAACCATGGTTATAGAACCAGTGGAATACCCCGCTCTATGATCGAATAAATAAATACTCAAATTTTAGTTGAACCCCAAGGTTTGACTTAGGCTTCACCCCTTATGAGAGCGCGAATCAACATTCGCCTTTTCTAACCAAGCCACACTTCTATATGCCTTTTAATATTTCGAATTCAAAAAACAAAGGCCCTAGCCACCAATCTCATACTTTAGTCTTGCTTAAGGCATTTCTATAAACAAATGCATCAACATATATATTTTTCTTCAACCAAGGTTTAAAACAACATATAAGACCTCACGCTAGATTTTAAGCCACGACTAACCATGTATAAGAGTCTTCGGGCCCCACACTTACGTCCCACTCTTACAAGGGTCCACACCCCTAGCCATGTAACGTATATAGCATTAGAACCAACGTTTCAGCATAACATTCCCACAACTCAGAACCAAAGGTCCAACCATATTAATAACCCATCTTATTAAAGTCGAATCCTATTCAACTCTTAATAGCTCAAGTCAATACTGTCGCTCTATCCACATAGATGTTAATATCTCAATAATCTCACCATATCAACATATTATATATCTGGACCCCACACGCTAGCTTATTAAATAAATGATTTTCAACGTAGATTAGTGGACCATACCTTTATTAACTCCATGCGCCCATCCAATGGCTGTGATGACATCATATCGATTTGGATGATCCGATGGATGGGATCTAATATCGCATTTTTTTTCCTCTCGAACTTTAATGCGCCCAAATCGTGCGATAAAAATGGTTTTGCCAAACCGCCTGAGGCCACACGTCGATCGATGGGCTATATCGTGTTGTTTATTTCAATACAGCTTACCGTTTTACTCTAAAGCGAAATCCACAGGTTTTGGTGTCAAATCGCCTTTCGTTCGCATGGTTCCACTACATTCTCGGTTCCGCATTCCTCCAGAGTCTTACGCACAGGGTTAATTCTCCACAGATTCACTGGTTGACGGCTTTAACCACAAAAATTGACCTTTCGGATCTCGCCTTGATGGTTGTGAATCGATTCAACCAATGTTATAAATGGGCTCAGGCGCTGTCGATTCAATAAACAAAATTCGATACCAGCGCACTCAAAATCAGAACTTAGCATAACTTATATCCTCTATTAGAAACTGAAAATCATTGACTCCTATGTATCATGGTTTTAACACCAGTGTGGATATCGATTTATACAATCGAATCCCTTCTTGACTTACTCAGCAATTCACCACCGGACTCCCAAATGATCAGATCCTTATACACCCAAAATAATTGCACACTTAAATTAGACAGAGAGGACTTGGATTCAATTCGCATTTTGGAACCACAAGCTTTCAAATAGAGATATCAATTCAACCACACACAGTCTCTAGTTCAGCTCATTAACATAGAGTTTCAAAAATTGCCACAAAACTCAAATATTGCTTATATAATTTCGACCAACATACATTTGAGTTTCATGAAAGACTTATAAACAAATGTATACAACTGGAATCAAATTATAAGGCATTCACTTACAACTTCATATTAGGCCAGATCTTCAATTACAGAGGCCTTATATTACTACTCTGCGCTATTCATCAACAGAACTCCCTCCCTCTATACTACAACTACTTACATTTTATGCTCAAAGGTGACCTGAATCGATTCAGGTCCTCAAACAGCTCATCAAAATCTTAACATTCCCAATTCCTAGACTTAATAAATTAAACTAATCCTAACTTTTCTCATAACCCCAGGCTGAATCTTCCTATTCCTAACATAATCAATTCTCTCATGTTCTCAATGAGTTGAGAACAATTACAATTTTTACAAAGTTTATTCAAAATACTTAATAATTACACGAGGAAGTAAAAGCATGAGACCCCCTATGTCTACTTATGTACAAGGTGTTTGATTGTGCCTAATGCCCCTGCATCATAAGGACAACTATAAGTAGCTAAAGGATAGGATAATGTAGACCAAGTGAGAAGTTATATCACTTGTGTCGAGAGATAGCAAAAAATAAGTCACAACAAAGGATAAATTATGTGGAGAGCCAAGGAAGAGAAACAAGGAGCCACTACCAGCAAGCAAAGAACTCCAAATTTCTATGGTTGAAAGGAGGAATGGGGCATCTATTTGTAGTAGACTGGTCGAAGGATAAACTGTAGAGTCGCAAGTATGTTGCAGGGTTGTAGGGGCCACATGGCCTGTTGGAGATATTGAGGAGGATAGGTCGAGGCCTATTAGATGTTTACCACACCTTGGAACAGGGAAATATGGTTGTGGATAGACCTAAACAGTTTGTTGTTGAATGTTGAAGGTGACCATGGTCCAAGGGAGTTGACCATTGGCCAAAAGGAAGTTTTTTAGGGCCTGTCACAAGCAAGGAAAAAGTTAACATAAAGATATACAAGTTTGTAAAGTTGACTGAACCAACAATAAGGTGATAACAAGAGGACTAATTTTCAATAAGGCATGGACCATGAGCTAAAGGTACCAACTTAGGTAGTTACTGCAAGTTGTATTATTTGCATTTTGTTTTGAGGTATATGAAGGCATGAGGGACTTGGCCTCAGCCCTAAGTTATTGGTCAAAGGAAAAACATGATTTATTGGCATTGTATTGGGATTATAAAGGGCCATGATCCCTTATACGAGACCCCTATGGTTTTCTTATTAAAGGATTGACAAGGAACAAGCTTTTGGAATTTAACTCTTGTGTACTATCATTGATATTATTGTTGTTATATTTATGTCATGCAAGTTATTTTAAAGTTAGGCACTACTAGTGTGTCTATGCTTCTATTTAAGACATAGACCATACCTAGGGTGCGTGGAAATTATAACATGATATTAGAGAAGCTTTGAAGGGTAGTTGTATCAGAGTGTACACAAGGATCAACTCTAAGAGGTAGTTGAGTTAACTTGTTATTGAAGGAAGACAATTTTCAATAATTATGTATGGCTTGAAGTATGAGGACCGGTTGGATGGGTTGTCCAACTACAATCCGTGAAAGGAAAAAAACAATCTAGTATTATTGGAGAATGATCTATGGGAGTTTGTCGATACTAAGGTCGCCCCACCAACTGACGTGGAAAATTTGGCTAGGCATAAAAATTCAGAGACGAAGGGTAAGTTTATCATAATTTATGGAGTCAAGATCACTTGATAACTCATCTCACCAAGAAAAACACTACATGGGATATGTGGGAGGCTATGGAAGTTTTGTTTGAAAACAAGAATGAGAATCATAATATGGTATTGATAGAGAAGCTTCAGGACATCAAGATGAAAAGTGGAGAGAACGTAACTTCATATCTTACAAGGGTTCAATAAGTTTGTGACAAGCTTAGTGCCATTGGTGATGATGTTCCTGAACCTGAGTTAGTGGGGACTGCCTCAAAGGGATTCTCGGGGAAGTGGAAGCCATTCATTAAAGGAATAGTCTCACAAGAGAATATACCAAATTGGAACATGTTATGGGATGATTTCATCTAGGAGGAACTTTAGGGTGAGGATCTTTGGTCGAAGAATATTAATGATGCAAATGTTCCTCTCTCCAGTAAGCTAATGAAGGGAAAAAGGAAGTTAAAAATTGAAACAAGAAGAAGGACTCAATAAAATTCAAATGCTTTGCATATGGCGAGTTTGGTAATTATGTGAGTAAGTGTCCACATAGGAAGAAAGGAGGGAATGAGAAGTAGAAGGAGATGGAAATGGCTACTTCAACTACAGTAAATAGTATGGTTTCACGAAAAGGTTCAACGAGGAGTTTTCTTTAATCTCTCATTTCTCAGGGAGCACCATTCGTGAGTGTGATTGGTTCATAGATAACAAAGTGTTAAAGCATATGAAAAAATCATGAGAAGTATTTGAGAGCTTGATTAAATGGGAATATGATATACACATGAAAAATGGTTATAAGAGTTATAAGGCAGTCATAGGAACATAGACTGTACCATTTAGGATGGAATCAAGAGGATTATTGTGAGTCTAAGATGTACATTGGGTACCAGAGTTTAGGTGTAGCATGTTGTATGTCTCAAAAATTTAGGTAAAGGGGTTTGAAGTGATGTTCTAGGATGGAAAAGTGATGCTAAATCCTAGTGGCTCTAACTCTAGTTTAGGAATGGTTATTGGAGTCAGAGATAATGGTCTATATAGGCTAAAGGGAAATCCTATTAACCGAGGAAAGATGGAGGATTTAGAGACTCAGAGGGAGTCAAGTTCCATAGGGAGTTCACAAATTTAGAGGGAGATTCAACAACCCTAAGGGAGCACATTGTTAGTGGGAAGAAAGGAGAATTATATAGCTCACAAGAAGGAGCCATGGAGTGGCTTAAATGCATATTTGGAATTGAAGAGGCAGAAGTATGCTAGTATCCAGGACACTTATGAGAAGTATGTTGTTCATATTACAGGTTATGCTTCTATGGTGGAAAATGAAGCATATGATGATTTTTAGAGGGAAACCATGGAAGAGGATTGTGTTATGACATAGAAAGCAGAGAGACCCCTAGGGAAAAAAATTACCTCCCTTGCTATGAGGGAGTGTTGAAATAAGGTAGCCTCGGGAGGTACTCCGTCAAGCCCTGGGTGCTAGGCTTATGAAGACAAAACCCACCAAAATAAGAGTTTGTCGGTGAGGCACCCAATTTTTGGGGTTCTGACATAATGTAGGTGGGATTGGAACCCAAGAAAAGAAATTTAATATTATAACTAATGATTAAGGGTACTTGGAAACACCTTAATGAGCAAAGGGATTCCAACAATGACCTAAGGACAACTATAAGTAGCTAAATAATAGGATAATGGAGATCAAGTGAGAAATGACATCACTTGTGTGGGGAGCTAGTAAGCAAGAACCCATAACAAAGGATAAATTCAGTGGAGAGCCAATGAAAAACAACACGAAGCTAAAGCCAGTAACCAAAGAAGGTCAAGTTGTTGTGGTTGAAAGGAGGAACATGACATATGTTTGGAGTAGCTTGGCTGAAGGCTAAACTGTAGGTAGGCCATAGGGCCTGCTATAGGCCTTGAGGATGACAGGTTGAGGAAAATTGGATGTTGAACGAACCTTAGAACATGGAAACATGGATGTGGATATCCCTTAACAATTTGTTGTTGAATGTTGAAGGTGGCCATGGTTTAAGGGAGCATACCAAGGGTAAAAAGGAAGTTTGTTAAGGTCTGTCATAGGCGAGGAAAAATATTATAGCAAGGTATATAGGGTCGTAAAGTTGACTGCTTTAACAACACGAGGAATGGTTTCAAAGGACAACAAGCCAAGGGCCATGGGCTAAAGGTACCAACTCAGGTAATTATTGTAGTTTGTGTTATTTATGTTTTGTTTTGGGGCAGATGAATGCCTGGGGGAATTTTCCTGAACCATAGGATATTGGTCAAAGGAGAGACCTGATTTATTGACATTGTACTAGGATTCTAAAGAGTTATGATCCCTGGTATAAGAGCCTTATGGTTTTCTTATTAAAGGACTGATAAGGAACAAGATTTTGGATTTTATCTCTTGTGTACTATCATTGATATGTATGTTGTTATAGTTTTGTTGTGCAAGTCATTTTGAAGTTAGTCATTGCTATTGCATTTATGCTTCTAGTTAAGGCATAGACTAGACCTAGGGTGCATGGAAATTATAACAATCTCTTGAACTCATTTTCCATCCATGATTGAGAAGCTCACAAATTTATTTCTCGAGTGTAATGCTTTGGATTCAAATTTGAAATTGCAAAATGATATAACTATACAAATAAAGTTCACACACTAAATTTCTCCTTTTAGGAGTACTATAAAAGTAAAGTGAACAAAAATTTCTACTAGAAGGTCTAACTTCCACAGGAAAGTTTAAAATGAGCCATTCGATTTGAAATCGAATCCACTGTTCTTTCAAATATAAAGTATATACTTGCGATTGAGGTTGACATAATGTCAATTCAAAATTTAACTCACCCAATTTGTTAATTTTTTCCTTCAATTCTTGAATTTTTTTCCTTCTTTTTCTTGTAAGTCTTCATAATAATTGTGTTTAATTGTTGCACATTATTTGCGTAACTATTTGTTTTTCTCTTGTAGATTCCAAATTGTATTTTCTTGACTGCTACAAAATTAAAAAACTCTTTCTTTTTCTTCATGAATACATTTATGAAAGGTTTCAATAGGGATGCACTCTTCAAGGTTACATGATGCATATAGATTTTTTTGTGTGTTTCACTCGATATTGATCCCTTTTACTTGCTTTCTCAACTTTTCAATTTCCTCCATTACATGAAAATCAACACTTATATATATATATATATATATATATATATATATATATATATATATATATATATATATGATGTCCCATTAGCTTCCTCAATGGATATCTTCATCTGAGGGTATTCTACCACCATTGTGCCAGAATATTTTTTTCCTATATTTTGCTACTGGATGAATCTATAATTTCTCTTCTTTTCTGTGTCCTTCTTCCCAATGGTTCTTGTTTATCACTAGTAGAACCCTATTGTTGTTGTTGAGAAATTATAAAGGGTGGTTTAGACTCAAACGCTGGTGAGTCTAAATTCTCAATAAATTCTCCCTAATTGGCAGTTGGTCTTTGTTAAGTAAATGCAACTTTTACGAAAAGACAAATTATTCCATGATGTGCTAACTAGTCATATTTACCATTCTGAAATTGGCTCACCATGGCTTGCAAAGATTTCAATAGGAAGTATGGAGCATTAATTCTTCTATTTCTTTTGAGTTATGTTAGGAAATATAAATGATAAGTCACAAAAGGAGAGGCTTTGCCTTCACAAGTGAAGTACCTGATGATATGTTGAAGCACTTTGCTCCAATGTTCGTACTCCTTGTCCATTATATTCTAGTACTTCTTCTTCCTCGAAAAAAGTTAGCCACATTGTTCTTTTGAACATTTCTACAACTTCAAGATTTTGCATAAGCAAACTCGATACAATGGGCTCTCATCTGAACAAATTACCGCCCATTATGACGTTCTTCTTGCACAATTCTACTATTACCACCCTGCTTCTAAAATTTCATGTGGACTTAGTCCAAATTCCCAACTATAGTATGGTTCTAAAGTGAATGAAAATAACAATTAATGATATTTTAACATTCTGTGCTTCAAAAATTCCTTGGATTTCATAGATTTTCCAGTCCGAAGTTTCTGATTATCATTAATTACCATGCATGCTAAATATATGTCGAAATGTTTTGGGGTGATTGACAACCATGGTTTTAATTTTCAATAGCCTCGATATTGTTGCATCTTAATCATACATGATATGGGTGAGTGATTTTGATAGGGAGTAGGTACATTGATCAAATGGCCTGAGCTAGAATTAAGTGGATATTGAATGAATCCATACAAATGATGATGGTGCACAAATTCAAAAGATTTGTGGGTTGGCCAATGTGATTGGTTATGATGTAACGATATTGTCAGGAAAGGAATGCAATAATTATTGGAAAAGTGGTACTAAAAAGTAATTTAAATGATATTTCAATGTTACCTAACACATGTGATTTTAAAAGTTTGAATATGCATATTGTAGAGTACATGGCACCATTTTTTTATTAAATCTTCCTTGGATTGGTTTCTGTAATAATTAATCTATGTCACATTTACCAATAGCGTGGTTTTCTTTGTAATTGTTTCTCAAATTACTGACTTCATTTTCATATCACTTAAAACTGTGGTCTTTGGTGTGAACAGTGCAATCCCCAAAATGACTGGGATTTCCACATGAACCCGGTCCCTGGACATCTTATCACTTAGAAGCTTCATGACATAAAGCTTGGGTTGTCAATCCAAAAGCTCTCCTGCTATCTCTTGTAAAACAAAGAAATTAAGTGAAATGGGACCGGACTCTCTCAGAAGCTGATACAAAGATAAGAATAATGTAGGAACAGCATACAAAACTCCAATACAAAAGCATCAGACAGTTAAGAGACAACTTACTGAAAAGAGGGCCAGTTCAAATAATATGCCACGGAAATCAAATATCAGAAAGTGGATGCAGTGAAGCAACATGAAGAAGATACTAGTTAGCATGAGGTTGATACCCAGATACACAAAAAAACCACATATGGGCTTATCAATCTAAGAATCCATACATGAAAATGGCGTTTTAAAAGCACCCTCCTCAAGCAACTAATATAGCAGAAATATGAATGAAATGAACATGGAACAATATATCATGCCTGAGCCATATTTAAAGCGCTTGACTGATTTAAGTATGGGCATCAGCTAGGATGAATCCTTACCAAACCAGTGAGCCACTCGCATTCCAAAACATGATACAAGAAAGTGGATGAAATGAAATGTTATATTAAACACATAAGAGAAAGTTACATACTGTGAAATACCAAAGACCAAAATCCTCATTACAGATAGAACTCCTCCTCACTGAGACCCTACGGGCTCTGAGCCTTCACACAGAAGCTTTACAAGATGTATACAAAAGCCTTTCACTGCACAATTTGTTGATAGAAATCTGGAACCTCTACAATGTCTTATTTCTGGGTATTTATAGAAAGAACAGAAAAGTCTAGAAAAACAAGGTCGGTCATGTACATTTAATTTTGCTTAATTTGAATGAAATGGAGGAAAATATGCACGCCCATACTACTCAATTAAAGTGGTGTGCAGTATGTACTCTGAGGTCAGCTCTCTGAAGTAAATGTTGTAGATTCAAATTCCTCCAGGGATAAGGTATGAAGAATAAAATATGAGACATTATGTACTCTTCTGGGATGAAAATCTTGTTGAAGTAGAACCTGGAGGATATGATTTTATGCACCTATACCCTTTGCCTTCTGGACGCTGGATTTCCTTGATCTTCAACTGATATTCTTTTTTGTGAAATTAATGTCTTCAGCTACCAGAATATACATTTTGAATTGCTCTGAGGGATTTGGTAAATTCCGGCCCAGCTTCATTAAATGAGGGTCTTATCGACAATATCTCCCCGGATCCCTGTTCCATCATTCCACACCTGATAGATGGTCCTCTGAAATGCTCTCGACTTCTATATGTAAGTCACAAATAGTGATAATTCTTCGGCGCTAGTCACCTGCAAAATCCACAAACGTATTAAAGGAAATTAGACTCAGGGATGGACATGCAATGGAGGTGGCCGTGTGACAAAGTGGCATGATAACAATGGCGGCAGTATACAGGGTGGTGAAAACGCAGGGTAACAATGGTGGATGAGCCGGGCAGGGATGAGACACACGGTGGAGTGACGATAAATGAACGTGGCGGAGGCTTACAACATAAAATGTTAAAATACAACGTATAAATATCATATATGTGTGGCAAAGGAAGGGCATGGTGAACACGTGGAATAATGACGTAGGCATACAAAAGACCAAACGGAAAGGATGACGTGGTGTCACAGGGCTGATGGCGTAGTGGGATGGTAAACCAAGTCCAGGGCCGGGTGAATAAATCGTAACCGTTAGATCTTCTGAGAAGATCTGCGGTTGGAAACATGCCGGAGGCAATAGGCAGTGGGCCAGGGGCACCGGGGATAAGGATTATCACGCGTGCACCTTGGGAGCACCAATACCGTTTGATGAAGCGCGCAGGATCTGACGAGTCATATCAATTCCGCTACACGTCTTTGCCCGGAAGTTAATGCGCGAAGTGGAAACGGTTTTGGGACGTACAGAGGGACACGTGGTGCATGACTTGTGGAATCACTGCATTTTGCAAAAAACTGCCAGCGCTACAAAGGTGGTGCGGAATGATACAGCCGGTTTTTGAAATAAATGAGGGCGCGGGAACCACCAGGCGTGCATGCTGTGGGACCGTGGATTTGTGACTGATCGGACGGTTTATGGTGCATCTGATGATTTTATATATAGAGCGCCTTTGTGATTAGTGCTCGATCCCGGGCTGTGGTCACGTAGATAAATAGGATATGGGGGGTACGACCAAAAGGGGCTAGGCCTCTTATGATTATCAAAAATGTAGCTGCAGCCCGTTTTTTACGTATTTCGGGGCGGGAAAGGTATCGGTAAGCCAGAAATGGATCCCTTAGGCCAACACATAGGGTTTAATTAGATTTAAATGGGGCTGCCAGCCAAAACTTGAATGGAGGGGGTGACATGGATAACATCAGCTCCAGCTGGGGACGACACGTTCCTCCGTGAATGCGTCGAGAACCTACAGACCACTGATTATTTCTGTGCATACCTTAATACTCATCAAACCAAAACTGAAGCAAAATGCATATACAGTATGGTACATCAGGCTAGTTTTTCCTGAATCAAAATTTAAAATATGGCTTGAGAAATTGCCCATTTACAGGGGAGTCAAGCAGATCACCCTGTAAGTTTTCCAATATGAACGTGTTGTTACCTCTGTGCTCCGCAATCTTAAATGGACCAAACCAGAGGGGATCAAATTTCCCGTGCTTTCCTTTTTCAGCCCTCCGGACATCCCATCTGAGAACTAGGTCACCAATCTGCAACTTTCTATCCTTTGCATGCCGATCAAAGATATTTTAATGGCTTTCCTTTGATCCAGGTGCTTTCCTTTTTTGTAAAATGTCCACATTGCAGTCAATATCCATTTATGCTGGCCACTTGATGGGGGATGTATTTCACCTATAAAGTCTAATCCCCATTGCTGAAATGGTTCATTTACATGGACTGGAATTAGGGGCAGAGCGGGCAGCTTTTGTCTCTCAGCAAATTTTTGACATTTATCACATGCTCTAACCCAATTAAAAACATCTCCAAATAATTTAGGCCAATAAAAACCAGCTCTCAGTATTTTATGTGTTGTGGCCCTCCAACTGTAATGACCTCCACAAATTCCCTCATGAAACTCCACCATTATATTTTCTACTTCATCCTCTGTGAGGCACAATAATAGTATGCCTGAAGGATCTCTCCAATATAACTGACCATTGGCAACTATATACTTTTGTGATTTCAGCCTCAAAGCCCTGTATTTTGATTTGTCACAGCTGGGAGGACAGCTAAGTGTCAAAAGGTATTGAACTATTTCTTTGTACCATGGACTAGTGAGGTATTTTATATGTGCTTTCTGAGCGGCCATCTCCAGTCCTTGTTGCTCTTTTTCCTTCTCAGATTCTTCATTTGCAATCATAGATAAATTAATGCCCAAGGCTTGATGATTTGATTCAGATAACATTTTAGCAAGTCCCTGTCCTTTAATCAGCCTAGTAGGTCTGATGTCCAAATCATATTCTTGTATTTTTGCAATCCATCTTCCCCTTTTACCTTCACTGTCTCCTTGAACGAGGATATCTTTGACAGCTGTTGTAGGAACGTATGTAGTAATGTGGGACTGCAAAACATATGTTCTAAAGGCTTTGAGGGACTTTACAAGGGCATAGGCTTGCTTCTCTAGTATATTGTATTTCAATTCTGCATCATGAAGCACCTGGCTAAAGAAGGCTATAGGCTGCTCATATCCATCTTCATTTTTCTGCAACAAGACTCCAGCTACTGTATGAGGTGAAGCAAATGAAAAGATCATAAATGGCTTTGTATAATCAGGCCCAGCTAGCACAGGAGCTTCAGCAAATGCCTGTTTTATTCTGGTGAATGCATCTCTAGATTCCTGAGACCATTTTACTTCATTATTCTTTTTCAACATATCAGTTATATGCCTAACTATCTCAGCATAGTTAGGAATAAACCTTCTCAGAAAATTGATTCGGCCTAGAAACACCTGCACTTCTTTTTTATTCCTAGGGAGAGGAATTCCATTTATGACTTCAACTCTTTTAGGGTCTATTTTCACACCATCTTTAGTTACAATGTGCCCTAAGAGTTTTCCCTCATCTAATGCAAATAGAGACTTTTGAGGATTAAGGGAGAGACCATACCTTCTGCATTTTTCAAAGGTTCTCTGCAAATGCTGAATGTGTTTAGTATCATTCTTTGAAAACAGTGTAATATCATCAAGATATACCACCAAAAATTTGTCCTTCTCTCCAACAAAAGCTATGTCCATTGCCCTCTGAAAAGTAGCTCCTGCATTAATTAGCCCAAATGGCATCTTGGCATACATAAATGTACCCCATGGTGTTGTAAATGCAGTTTTCTTCTGATCCTCTGGGAACACAGCTACCTGATTATAACCAGAAAACCCATCCATCATTGACATTCTGGAGGCTCCGACCACTTTCTGCAGAATGTGATCCATCTTAGGCAATGGATAATTGTCTTTTAAAGATGCTCTATTTAAGTTTCTGAAATCTACACACAACCTTATTTCTCCATTTTTCTTTCGAACAGGAACAAGGTTTGCTACCCATTCTGAGTATCTCAGTGGCACAATTATTTTGGCCTTCAACAGCTTCTTGATTTCTTTTTCAATAGAGGGAAACAGCAGAGGATTTATCTGCCTGAGCTTCTGCTTATATGGTTTTGCATCTTCCCTCAGAGGAATTTTATGCTGCATTATATTGACATCAAAAGTTTTTAGGTCCTGGTAGGACCATGCAAATACATCTTTATAAGATTGAAACAACTTCAGATATTTCTCTTTATATTCTTCTGGGACCTTCTTAGATAATTTTACAATTTTGGGATCAGCATAAGTACCCAGATTTAAATCTTCCATTTGATCTTCTTCTATCACTTTGTTTGGCTGCAATGGAATATCATCTTTGTTAAATAATCTTTCTAGAGGCACCAGACCTCTAGGTATAACATTTCCTTTCAGCTGCAGCACTTTACTTCCTACCATTTCATCTTCCCATTTGTTTTCTGCATTATTTCCAACTTCTCCTTCTTCATTGTCGTCAATCTCCATGCTTGAAAACTCCCCCACTGTCTCCAAGAATCTCTTCATTTGTTCATCATCTTCAAATACCTGCCAGTGCTTAATATTATCTGGGATGGATGGTCTATATCGTACCTCAACTTCATACCTCAAAAGTGGGTTCTGAGGAGGGCAGAATGTACTGGCAGCCACAGCAAGAGAATCTGCCATTCGATTCTTCTCCCGGGGCATGAATTGTATGTTAAAGGCTGAGAAGAAATTCTCCACCATGTCCCAAACTTCATTTCTATATGCCCTCAGTCGAGGATGCTTGGTTTGGCATTGATTTCGGACCTGTCTCACCACCAGCTCAGAGTCTCCCATGACTTTTAAATTCTAGATGCCCATGTTTCTAGCTGTTTGCAATCCCAATAAAAGTGCTTCATATTCAGCTACGTTATTGGTAGCCTCATACTCCAATTTGAAGGATAGTGGGATCCATTTGCCTGTAGGAGAGATTAATAACACCCCAACTCCATTGCCTTCTCTTGAATTTGCCCCATCAAAATGTAAAGTCCAGATTCCAGCTTCATAATTTTCTGAAGGCTGCTCATCCTTAATTTTGAAGGAGGATTCATGCACATAATTTTGATCTTCTTCTAGCATAAAGCATGAAAAATCTCCTTCTTTACTATAGACTGGTGAATTTTCAAAGTTATCAGCCTTAGTAACTACCTTGACAAATTTAGTCTCTCTATATAACCTCCTCTCCTGTCCACCAAAAACTGGGATGGTAGCATATGTTAAATCCAGCTTAATTGACCCACCAATTTTTGTACCCCAGGACCTTGACAGCAACATGCCAAAGCGGGCTGGGATATCGGCCACCACAATGTCCATGACCACACTCTTTGCTGGAATTTGGGCCAAATTGACCACTAAATCTTTAATCATCCCCAAGCATTTGACTCTTTTGGAATCAAATGAATAAAGGTATTTATATGGGTGTGTGATTTGCAGTCCTAGTTGTTCCATGACGGATAGAGGCATAAGATTATGGGAAGCCCCAAAATCTAACATACAATTGTGTAACAGCAGGTCATGAATAACTAGAGATACATAAAAAGGAGGAGTAGAAGGATCTACTTCCTCAACATGTGGGCCAAAGACTACCATGGGTCTTTCTTCTTGAAGGTTTAAACTATCAGGCACAATTGATATTTTAGGAGGGAGCATAAAAGAAGTAACTTGAGACTGATATGCAGGTTGTTTTAGCAGCTCGGTCAAGGGGACTGGAATTTTAATTTTCTCAAGTTCTTTTTGCAAACTAAAAGCAGGAGGGGGATTTTCTATCACAACTTCTTTTGACTCTTTATTTTTAGCTGAAAATTTAATTTCTTTTGACACAGATTCATCATTAGGAGGACTGACTACTTTTGAAGAAGAAGGAATCTGATCATTAGGCTACAAGGGAGTATTTAGAGGACTCTTACCTTTTTTTGTGTTTCTCTTTGTTGCTGATTCCTTCTGAGCAGGTACCTCCTTCTGAGGTGGCTCCTCTTCTTGATCTTGAGTTCGGGTCCTCTTCCTTGAAGATCTGAGATCATATTTTACATTGAATTGTGCTTGCATGAAATCAGCAAATTGCTTACAATAATGATCAATCTCTGCTTCTTCTTCTTCTTCTTGCAATGGGCATTCCATTTCATCATTGTTTGAGAAAGCAAGATTTGAATCTTCTAGTTCATAAGCAGCATCTTCAGTGGAGTCATCTGCTGGACCTTCCAGGTACAAGGGATGTGGTACCTGATCTTGCTGCTCCTTTGCTTCTCTTGGCAATATCTGCAGAGGTGGCTTTCTATATTGAGGATTGTAACCTCTGTTTTGAGCATTATAAAAATTCTTGGGAGCTGGGTTCTTGGCCTCCAGTTCAAGCTTGACCATCTTCTTTATCATTTTTCTTATTTCCTCCATTTTATTTGAATCCTTATCCTGGTTGGAAGTGGATAATTCTTCTTTTCCCCTCCTTCTAACATCTTGTTCAGCCTTCCCTTTTAATTTTCCAGAGGAAGCAAAGTTCGCTTCCAATTCAAGAGCATCTGACTGAGCATCATCTAGGGTGGCAGGCTTTCTCTCCCTGAGGGGGAAACCGAAATCTGAGTCAAAGGCTACAATGAAAACAACTTTTGCAGTGTTCTGATGAGGCTTCATATCTGCAGGGAGATTTAGATATAACTTATTAAATCTCTTAATAAACTCTGACACCCCTTCATTATGTCTCTTCTTGAGTGTATTGAACTCAGTGAGACACTGTCCATGATCTTTCTTTTCTCCCCATTTCCTGAGAAAAGTATTCTCCATGTCATCCCAGGTGGTCACTGAATGGTTTCCCAAGGTCTTGAACCATTTTCTGGCTTCACCATCCAAAGATTGCACAAATAATCTTAAGACCACGTCTAAATGTTCAACATTAAGGTTCTCTACAAAGGAGCAGAAAGTTTAATATGTTTCTGAGCATCAATTTCATTTTCTCCATTAAATCTAGGCAGAATCTTCAAATAATCCTGTGGCATATCATTTAGCACTTGGGGTAAGGCCAGTGGAGCATATTTGTTCAGGAGAAAAGCTGGTACATTAGCCATTGGAGGAGGTGGGGGTTGTGCAACAATTTGATGTACAAATGAAGGAAGGGGAGGAGGAGGAAGTGGAGTATGTATAACAATGGGAATAAATTGCACAGAAGCCTGAGGTGTAGATGGGAATAGTTCACGGTTAACAACAGCTACTTCTGTGACTTCTTTAACTTCTTCAGCCTCAGGGGTAGGATGAGGGTTATCTTTGGTTCTAGCACCTCCCTTGGGTGGGCTATCTGAGTAATATTCGGAATTTTCCTCAGTGGAGTCAGGATTTTCCACTGGGATTTCCTGAGAAGAAGAGGATGGATGATCTTCTACAGAATATTCAGGGACTTCAGCACGGGCTGATTGTCTTTCTTTCCAACTTCTTCTATGAATAATCTTCTCTGGGTCAGATACAAAGGATGTCTTTAACTTAGAGGAATCTGACCTCAAATGTGGCTTTCGAGGAGCCAGGACTACCAATAGATTTATCAAATAAAGAACAGTGGAGTCGCCAAGGTGAGAGATATGCAACTCTTCAACTCTCTGTGCTCACCTGATTAGAGAGTGAATATGATTTGTCGAGGCCCAGGGAAACTGATATTCTCAAATTCGTCCCCGGCAACGGCGCCAGAAAGATGTTGTATACAATTCTGTCCCCCCTAGAGACAGCCTAGAGTTGCCATAGACTAGTGCCTAGGACATCTTATCATAGCAAGGAGCTCATAATATAGCTTGGGTTGTCAATCCAAAAGCTCTCTTACTATCTCTTGCAAAACAAGGAAATTAGTTTAAATGGAACCAAACTCTCTCAGAATCTGATACAAAGATAAGAATAATGTAGGAACAACATGCAAAACTCCAATACAAAAGCATCAGACAGTTAAGAGACATCTTACTGCAAAGAGGGCCAGTTCAAATAATATGCCACAGAAATCAAATATCAGAAAGTGGATGCGGTGAAGAAACATGAAGAAGATACTAGTTAGCATGAGGCTGATACCCAGATACACAACAAAACCACATATGGGCTTATCCAACTAAGAATCCATACATGACAATGGCGTTTTAAAAGCACCCTCCTCAAGTAACTAATATAGCAGAAAATATGGATGAAATGAACATGGAACAGTATATCATGACTATGCCTATTTAAAGTGCTTGACTAATCCAAGTATGGGCACCAACTAGGATGAATCCTTACTTAAGACCAGTGAGCCACTCGCATTCTAGAACATGATACAAGAAGATAAATAGCATGAAATGAGATATTACATTAACACATAAGAAAATATTACATACTATGGGATACCAAAGACCAGAATCCTCATTACAGTTATAACTCCTCCTCACTGAAACCCTACGGGCTCTGAGCCTTCATACAGAAACTTTACAAGATGTATACAAAAGCCTTTCACTGCACAGTTTGCTGATAGAAATCTGGAACCTCTACAATGTCTTATTTCTGGGTATTTATAGAAAGAATAGAAAAGCCTAGAAAAACAAGGTTGGTCATGTACATTTAATTTTGCCTAATTTGAATGAAATGGCGGAAAATATGCGCGCCCATACTACTCAATTAAAGTGGTGTGCAGTATGTACTCTGAGGTCGGCTCTCTGAAGTAAATGTTGTAGATTCAAATTCCTCCAGGGATAAGGTATGAAGAATAAAATATGAGACATTTTGTACTCTTCTGGGATGAAAATCTTGTTGAAGTAGAACCTAGAGGATATGATTTTATACACCTGTACCCTTTTCCTTCTGGACGCTGGATTTCCTTGATCTTCAACTGATATTCTTTGTTGTGAAATTAATGTCTTCAGCTACTAGAATCTACCTTTTGAATTGCTCTGAGGGATTTGGTAAATTCCGGCCCAGCTTCATTAAATGAGGGTCTTATGGAAAATATCTCCCCGGATCCCTGTTCCATCATTCCACACCTGATAGATGGTCCTCTGGAATGCTCTCGACTTCTGTATGTAAGTCACAAATAGCGATAATTCTTCGGTGCCAGTCACCTGCAAAATCCACAAATGTATTAAAGGAAACCGGACTCAGGGATGGACATGCAATGGAGGTGGCCGTGCGACAAAGTGGCATGATAACAATGGCAGCAGTATACAGGGTGGTGAAAACGCAGGGTAGCAATGGTGGATGAGCCGGGCAGGGGTGAGACACACGATGGAGCGATGATAAATGAACGTGGCGGAGGCTTACAACATAAAATGTTAAAATACAACATATAAATATCATATATGCGTGGCAGAGGAAGGGCATGGTGAACACGTGGAATAATGACGTAGGCATACAAAAGACCAAATGGAAAGGATGACGTGGTGTTACAGGGCGTGGCGTAGTGGGATGGTAGACCAAGTCCAGGGCCGGGTGAATAAGTAGTAACCGTTAGATCTTCTGAGAAGATCTACGGTTGGAAACACGCCCTTGGGAGCGACGGCGGTGGGCCGACGCGCCGGGGGACAAGGATTAGGTGGATTATCGCGCATGCAACTAGCAACTTTGGAGCACCAAGACCGTTAAGATGAAGCGCGCGAGGATGCGGCGAGTCATATCAATTCCGCTACACGTCTTTGCCGGAAGTTAATGCGCGAAATGGAAGCGGTTTTGGGACGTACGGAGGGACACGTGGCGCATGACATGTGGAATCGGTTGCGTTTTGCGAAAAACCTTCGGTTGCAAAAGGTGGTGCGGAATGATACGGGCCGGTTTTGAAATCGTGAGGCGCGGGGAACCTGAGGCGGGCATGTTGTGGGACCGTTGATTTGTGACGATCGGACGGTTTATGGTGCATGCGATGATTTTATATGTAGAGTGCCTTTTGTGATTAATTGCTCGGTCAGTACGTAGTCACGTGAATATGAGATATGAGAATTCTGATAAGAAAAGGGCCAGAGCCTCTTTATGATTTTAAATAATTTGCAAATATTTGCTGTTATGTATTCAAGTGGAGCAAGGTATCGGTAGCGAAATGGATCACCGAGCCCAGCTGTAAGGGTTTAATGATTTAAATGGGATTCTGCAAAATGGCTTGAATGGAAATTGACATGAATAACCAAAGGTCCAACCACTTGATGAACAGATTTCTCATGATATTGAATATTGAGTCCTGACCAATTAGAAATCACCTTAAAATTGATTTATCTTTAATGTGTTGGTCATGCCAACTAAATTTTTTCTACTGAGTTGTTCCTACATGTTTTTGAGCTTGTTGTCTGTATTCTTCCATTTGATTAAGTTGAGCAATCATTTCTTTTTGTGTTACAGAAATATTCATCCCTAGTTCCATTGTTGTCCTCAAAGTTTTAATTTCAAATTCAAGAGGTAATAGTACAGTTTTACCAACACTGATTCACAGGGTATAAATCTAGTTAAGGTTCTCCATGTGGTCCGGTAAGCCCATACTGTTTTTGGAAATCTGTTTTCCCATTCCCTTTTGTGAAACAAAACAATTTTTGTGAGTATATTTTCTATTTATCTGTTAGTTACTTCAAATTCCCATTTGTTTGGGGATAGTATGGTGTAGTCTTTCTATGTTTTATATTGTACAAATTCATGAGATTTTCCACTAACCTGGATGTGAAATGTGTTCCTCCATATGATACAATTTCTTTGGGCACTCCATATCTGGTGAATATGTTGTCATACATGATTTTTTCTACTCTATTTTCTTGTATATTTTTCAATGGTTGCACTTCCACCCGTTTAGTTAGATACTCTGTGCATACTAATATGTAATTATATTAATTTGAAGGTGGATTGAATAGTTCTACAAATTCAATTCCCCATTTTTCAAATGGTTCCAATGAAATTAGGGGTTGTAGAGGCCTTTCTTTTGTTTTAGTAGGTTGTCCCATTCTTTTATAGGCAACACAATGTCTCACATAATCCCTTGCATCTCTATGAAATGTTAGCCAATAATATCTTGTAGAGAGTACTTTCCTTGTAGTTCTTATGGTTGCAAAATGACCACAACATGGCTCATCATGATAAGCCTTCATGATGTCATATACTTCATCTTCTCTAATGTATCTTCCAAGAATTTGATTTTGTCCCATCTTGAATAAATACACTTTTATCCAAGTATAAGGTGAAATTTTTTCTAATCAAAGCATTCTTTTGTCTAGAAGGAAAATGTTGAGGGAGCTTGTGTGCCACCAAATAGTTTTCTATATCTTCAAACGAAGGTGTCATCAATGAAACTACAAAAAAATGTTTAGCCATAAAAGAATCATCCAATGGTTCCTTTGCTTTCTCACTAGTAATCCTTGATAATAAATTTGCAACCACATTCTTACGACCAGGTTTACCAAGTATAGTTATATCAAATTCTTGAAGAACTAAAAGCCAATGAAGTATTCTTCCACCAATAATTAGGTTTATTCATTAGATATTTAATGGATGAATTATTTGTGTGTGAAAAAATAGGATATCCTACGATGTAGTTTCTAAATTTATTAATTGCACACACTAGAGCCAAAAACTCTTTTTCGTCACAGTGAGATTCAACTCTACATGTGTAAGATTTTTTTTGTTATAGTGAATGGAATGCATTGATGCTTCTTATTTATGTCTTAAAATAACACCCAAACCTTTATTATAAGCATCATAATAGATATGAAACAGTAATTTCAAATTCGGTCATTGCAAAATAGGTTTAGTGGTCAAATTTTCTTTTAAAGTTTCAAAGGCTTGTTGACAAGTTGTTGTCCAAACAAATGGTTATCAAGCCAAATAATGGTGAAGCTTCCTTGCTGGATTTTTCTTCAAACCTTCGATAATATCCAACATGGCCTAAGAAACTTCTCACATCCCTTTGCTTCATAAGAACATGTAGATTTTTACTCACTATTATTTTTGCAGGGTCTACATTTATTCCTTAATACGAAACATGATGTCCTAATACAATCCCCTCATTCATCATCAAGAAACAATTTTTATCACTTAATGAAATATGATATTCAATGCATGTTTGTAGTAATTTTTCTATTGTAGCTAAAGCTTCTTCAAACTCATCTCCAAAATTGGTGAAGTCATCCATGAAAACTTCAATATTTTCTGGAATAAGGTTAGAAAATAGACTAAGAGCGGTTCGTTGAAATGTTGCTAGTGCATTACATAATCCAAATGGAAAGAATTTATAAGCGAAAGTTCCCCAAGGGAAAGAAAATGTAGTTTTATTTTGTCCAAGAGAGAAATTTGTATATTATTATACCCATTACAACCATCTAGAAAGGACAAATACTTTTTCCCTGCAAAAGTGTCCAAAACTTGGTCAATAAACAACCATGGAAAATGATCCTTTTGAGTAGTTTATTGAGTTCTCTGTTGTCTACATAGATTCTCCATTTCCCTTCCTTTTTCAAAACTATAACTAGCAATGAAACCCATTCATTATTAGGGATAGGATAAATAAATTTGGCTATTAACATTTTTTGTAATTCCTCTTTCACAATATCTTTAAGAGCTAGGTTCAATCTACACCGTGACTCCCTAATACTAGAAGATATCTATCCAAAATGAAATATGATGCATGAAAATTGAATTATATATTCCTAACACATCTTTATAATCCCATGCAAATGTTGTTGCATAATTTTGTAGCAATTACTGTAATTTCTGCTATTGAATTAGTTGTAGATAATAGTTAATATTAAGTGACTTTCCTAAAAATAATTAAATTTCTTTAATTATGGAATTTACAGATTCTTCAATAAAATATTCTTCCAAATATTGATGTTCATTTCCTTCTTCTAAAACAAATTTATGATAATCAATATATAAGTTTTGTGATGACTTGATTCATGAATTGCATTTTCTTGATCTTTTTCTTTTCAGTTGTTGAATTCTCTGATTTCAAATGAAGAAGAATAAATGTTTTTCATATAATTAAAGATCAACCTATCTTAAGTTGGTTCTTTCAAGGTTAATGCTCTATCTATAGCAAGAATTGGTGTGGAATATTCATCAAGATAATCATTTTCATTATCTACATAAATCCATAATGGTTCTTCAAGTTCTCAATGGATTTTGCAGGAGGGTATAAATTTATTTTCTTCATTGATTCTCTTTGAGAAATTGTCATATTTTCTTAGCAACATTCAACAAAATCATCTGTAGTTGCTAACCAAGGTCTTCCTAAGATTAATGGATATCCCCATGTACTAGTTTTGTTTTGTAAAATAAGAAAATTAACAAGATATTCCCATGAATCTACAATTATAATGATATCTTCCAAAATACCCTCTTGTTTACTAATGGACCTATCATCAATTTGTAATAAAGTTGGGGTTTGCCTCATGATATTTTGAATATTTAAGCTCCTGATAATTTCATCAGTCATCAAATTAGTGACTGCTCCAAGACTAATTAGAATATTTGGAATGACCTTCTTTCATATCAGTACTTGGACAATGGGAGTACCAGGATTCCCATATTTTAGATTTAAAGTTTTCCCAAGCATAATTTTAGATAATTTACTAGTTACCAGTACAACAAAACATTCCATTAGCACCATAATCTAGTGTTTTTGAGCCTATGAATTGGCTTCGATTGGCGTTGTTAAACTTGATGCAACCTAGCATCTTCACTTGGGTTCCATAAATTCCGCGAGGAATAGCGTCGGGAACTGTTTCTTCCATTTTTTCTTCCATTGTTGCGTCCATTTGTACTTCTGGTTTTGATCCCAATTGTGCTTCTTGTTTTGACTATGGTATGGCATCGAAAATAAATTCCTTTTTGGCTTCCTAATTAACGCTAAGTTATGCTTCCATTATAACATCCTTTGTTGCGTCGAGTTTTGCTTCCAATATGACGTCACTTATTGCATCTAGCTTTGCTTCCATTATGAAATCTCCTTTAGATTCTAATATGGCTTCCATTATAGTCTATTTTGTTGCTTATAATATTTCTTCCATGATTACTTCTTAGTTTTCTACCTGAATGGCTTCTTTGTTTTCTTCTTAGGGAATGCCAAGTTTGGATTCTAATATTGCTTCCATTATTACTTCTTTGTTTGCTACCTGAATTGCTTTTGTTTTTGCTTCTATGGTGATTCCAATTTTGGCTACTAATATTGCTTCCATTATTACTTCTTGGTTTTTTACCTGAATGGCTTCTTAGTTTTCTTCCTAGGGAACACCAAGTTTGGCTTCTAATAATGCTCCATTTATTACTTATTTTTTTGCTACCTGAATTTCTTATGTTTTTGCTCCTCAGGTAACGCCAATTTTTCCTGCTAGTATTGCTTCCATTATTACTTCTTTGTTTGCTACCTAAATTGCTTCTTTTTTTGCTTCTTAGGTAACACCAAGTTTTGCTTCCAAGATTTCTTCTAGTGTGCTTCTAGTTTGGATTCCATTTTTGTTTGCTTTTTTTCTTCCAGAAATTGCTTCCTTGTTAGAGTCATGGTTTACTTCCTTTTATTTGGAAGGTTTGCTTCTTGTTTAGCACCCGAGTTTGCTTCGTTTGTAGGTCCAAGGTTTGCTTCCTTTTAGTGTTTGGATTTGCTTCTTAATTAGCCTCCAATTTTGCTTCATGTCAAGCAACCAATTTAGCTTCATATTTAGAGCTAGTAGTAGCTCCAAGTATGGCTTCCAGTTTAATGTTGAATTTTACTTCCATTTTATAGCCACATTTTGCTTCCATTTTAACAACTCATGATGCTTCCTTTATAGCTTCCATTTATTAATTTAATATTTTTTATTTAAATTAAATTAGTTAAGTATATAATGCCTCTTCAATAACTTATATGATTATATAGTACATCATATTGTATTTGAAATAGTTTATAGCATACCATTTATAAAGAATTTTTAGGGAAATGGATATCCATACAAACTAACAATTTTTTTTTTTACTATAATCGATATTTCTATATTATTAATAAACCAAATTTCTGGTCGTGACAAGCTACACATAATGCACGCCCAGATTCACATCATAGAGATTTTGAGAGAAGATCTCTTTCAAGTTTCTTATAATTACAAACCACACGACAACATTGGAATAAAATAACAAGATATTATTATTATTATATTTAACTATAACCAATATTTTTATATTATTAATAAACAAAGTTGCTAGTATGTGACCAACTACACATAATGCAGGCCTAGATAATGCATGTCCAAATGATATAAGTCAAAATAATACAACTCAATATGGTACTGGAGGTGAAAATCATACATATGATAATAAACATGAAAATATGTATCATAACAATTTATCAACGATGATCCACGATGGAGTTTATATAATCAATGTCACTGGATAGTACCAACATATTTGTCATGATCATCATCATCATGTCTATCATGATCATCATCGTATACGTTTGCCTCAATGTCCTCTCCATCTACCTTGTCATCATCGTCTCAAATGTCTGAACCATACCCAACATAATCTGGATCAATCTCAAGATCAATTGGATATTCTGGAAGACCCTTGTTATACAAAAAAAACATTGAAAAACATTGAATCAACTGCTTCTGTTGTGATTTGATAGAGCCAGTGACCTTTTATCGTATGAATTGGCTTAAATTCAAGATCATACTTGTGAAGTCTAGTCATCCAATCCACCCTCTTCTCACCGAACTCTTGTTGTACAAAATCGATTTGACTGTTGGGTGAGGCACAAAGATAATAACATGCGTTTTTAGAAGGTAAGGCCTAAAGTGCTTCATCGCCTTATGTACTACATAGGCTTGCTTATCTATGAAGAGATAGTTTAGTTCAGATCCTTGTAAACCATCACTCATGAATGATATAGTCCACTCGTTTCCTTATCATATTTTTGTTTGAGAATGACGCTAAGAGAGGTCTGAAGAAAAAGTAAAATAAAAAAACCTTTTCCAAAATATAGACTATAAAATGTTGGGGCTTCTGAAATTTCTTGCTTGATTTGGGAAAAGTCATTTTTCTCCATTTTATCCCACTTATATATTGCATCTTTCTTAATCATCTCTTGTAATAACTTTACAATCTGTGCATAATCTGAGATAAACTTACGAAGGAAGTTTATTTTCACTAGGAAAGGGAAAGGGAATCTGAGCGATAGTCTTGACTCATTCTAGGTCCACTTTAATCCCTCTCTTCGCTATAATGTGGCCCAAGGGATCACCCTCAAAAAATAAAAAGATGTTCTTCTTAGGTTTTAGATATATACCATATTTCTGAAATTGCACCAAAATCTACCTCAGATGACAAAATTGATCATATCTTTTCTTGGAAAACATTGTAGCATCATCCAAGTATACCACTACATTTTGTCCAATCAAACCACAAAATGTGATGTCCATAGCCCGCTAAAAGGTAGCACCTGCATTGATAAGTCCAAAATACATCTACTTAAATGCAACGTTGCACTACTTCATCATGAATGTGGTTTTGTGTGTGTTGGGTTCTGCTACTAGAACTTGCTTGTATCCAGAAAATCCATCTAGTAATGAGAACATCCTTGACCCAGACATTGTTTGCAATATCTGTTCCATAGATGACACGAGATAGTTTTCCTTATTCAAAGCCTGGTTAAATTATGGAAATCAACACATAGGCGTATCTCTCTAGACTTATTTCATATAGGAACCAAATTAGAGACCCATGTAGAACGAAAATATTTGAATATGATCAAAGCATCCAACAATTTTCTCAGTTTTTTATGAATGAGGGGCTCAAGCGTGGGATGAAATTTTCTTAGTTTTATTACATATTAATAATTCACCTGTCATAATTTTTCAATTCATCATACATACATGCAAACACATATCGATATTGTTTGAAAATATAGATAAAATATTGTCACTCCTAAGGTGTACAAGATGTACCGAGATTTACATACTTCAGATATTCTTTAGTACCTAGATTCACTTGTTCATGGAATAGTGTGGAACTATGGGTCTTTGCATTATTTCTCCCCTGAAACAATTTTGCAGGTCATAAATATTCTCTAAAGATACCACACCCTTGGGCATGAGATTTACTTTGTTTTCCTGAGTCGATTCCTGCAGGGATTTCTCGTGCTCTTCTTCATCAATGGATCCATCCTTGAACACATCAGAAATTTCCATGAATTCCAATATCTGTTGGTCATCATTAAAAAAACGGAAGTTAGTAACATTATCGGACACATATGGCTTATAAATAATAATAAGTAAAAAATCATATCTTAAAGGTGACAACCTAGCAATAGTTTTAATTAATGTATCTGCGGTAGCATTATGAACACTAGGAATAGAATTTATATTAAAATCTGGGAAATATGAAATGAGATGTCTTACCTCTTATTGGTAGTTTTTGAGATTAGGTGACACATAATGAATAGTATTGTGTACCTGGTGTGTAACAATTTCTGAGTCACCTATTACTTTGAGCGCTTCCACTTTGAGGTCAATGGATTTGTTTAAACCAAAAATAAGTTACATATTCTACAACATTGTTAGTGCACTCAAATTCAAAGAAACATGAGATCATATGTTTGTTCTTTTGTGGGTCTATTAAAATACAACCAACTCCATAACCGAGCATGCGTTTTTGAACAATCGAAATACAAAGTCCAAATGTTAGAAACAATAGCGATAGTTCCTACACTAGTAATATTTACATATAAAATACAAGGGTCATTTCCACCACCTGTATTGCAAGGAAGGAGTTCCAAATGTGTATCTGGTGATACAAGTGAAGGTTGCGTAAGATAATATCCATGATCAACCTCTAGAAAACAATTTCCAAAAATCATCTGCACATAACTGATAAGCTCATCAAGCACTGTGATGGTATGCTTCATGAATGGATCACTCTCTACTCATATTTGATTGTCCTTGCCCTTATATGGGAGCCACAAATGCGACCAATTAGAAGCAAAGTATCTCTGCATTTTTCTAGACTAGTCTCTACTCAAAACAAAACCATAAGCTTCTGGAATGTCCACAATGACTATATCAATATATTGGTGAACTCTGTAATATGATGATAAATTTATTATGAAATTGTTAAGCTCGCCAACTAGTTGTACTAAATATTATCCAACTGAATGATTTTGGCATCAATCCTTTCACATTTAGCATTAATTTTCTTTGCAACAGATAGATGCAAGACATTTGAAAAAGCACCATAATCAACTAGACAATTATGGATATTATAGTTAAAGATATAAAAATTTAAAATAAATGGGGGGGAAGTAGACTTATCATTTACATTAGCTACATTAACAACCGATTCAAAGATTGTAGAATCTTACCTGAAAAGGCTTGAGAAGCAAAATCCATTCTACTTGACGGAGATTGAGATGTAAATGCTTGGATGAGAAATCCACGTTTCCCTGCTATCTTGGCTAGTTAAAATATAGAGATATTTTCATGATCCTTCTTCATATATTCAATAATATTATAATCAATATCTTCATCATGAGCAGGGTGTGTTGAAGTGGTAGGTGGTGTGACTTTATTTAATACCTCAGGGGTGGTAGACTTGTTCTTATTATTTCCGAAAGCACTCTTTTGTGACTGTGTACTCCTGGACTTCTTCTGGGTGCCCTGAGTAGCATTACTAGGAGGTAAGATATTCCTTAATAATTGATTTATTACATCTGACAAAGGAACTAGTCCATTTCTCCTCAAATTATTTTTCTTAGCATAGTTTTGAGGAGGAGCATCACCCATTGGGGGCTCACCAACACCTTTTCAATCATTGTTGAAAATAAGATTAAGAGTAAATATTGCATCACTAACACTTGTTTTTTCCTCTGTCGAGGTAGGTTCATCTGTCTCTTGTGTCCACTCATAATTCTCTTCTATTTTCAAAATTTATAAAACATTTACAACCACAACATTCATGTTGTGTTTCCATTGAGGGCATGTTTTCTATAAATGAGCTTCTTGGTGGAAGGTACAATAATTATCCATGCCCATTTTTTCTACATTGAACACAACATTGGAGATTTGTGCAGACCTAGCTGATTGATTGGAATTATTATTTAGGAATTTCTTAAAATAATTACTATTGTTAGAAGCCTCACTTTACTTCTTCTTGCTTTTTTATACTTCGTTGGTTAACAACTTCAAATATTTAGTAAAGTTGTCCATGTCAAATGGATATTTCTCTTTAGCTTTGGCATAAGAGGCTTGGGAATTTTTAGAAGTTTCTTTGGAGTCTTTTGAATCATCCTTATCAGTATTAACCCCAATAGACCTTAAGTCTTTCTCATGTACAATCACTTATGCAAATTTAAGAGCCAGGGTGTCTTTTGCAACGCGCTTGACAAAAACAAAAATGTTAGTACGCAAGGCAACTATACAATAATAATTTGTAATAGAATTGTGTGATTGAACATAAGTGGTGAATTTATTCAAGTTACATGTAAATATATGATTAAAATATTTAAACTTTTCAAGTTTCCCCCATCTTAAGATATCGTCAACAAAATTTTCTAAGAATAACTATTTGAACTCCCTCTAATTAAGGATTGAATTAGGTGGAAGGTTATGGTACCAAATTAATGATCAACCTTCTAGAGTATACATAAATAGTATACAAGCAACATCATCAAAACATACCTATAACGTCCATAGATGCAAGTAGAAGCCGTCAACATGGTCTTCAACCTTCGCTTTATTATCTGGATCGTACTTTGTAAGCAATGTTTTTGAGTGTTTTTGTAAGCGATGCATATTTATGAAATAGAAAGAGGCCCTTGGGTCATCCAATCCAATTGGTCATCATCCATGCCTGCATTCTACTCCTCCTAGTCACTCTTAATTCTAAATACTCTTCTCCTTCACCATTCAAATCTTCGTTATTAACAAGTTGTTCTTCTTCCCTTGATTATTCTTCATTAGAAAAATGAAAATCCTTTCCATCTCCATCTAGCCTCAATATGTGGTGGAAGATCCCCTTGTTGATATATTCCTTTAGTAGGATCAAGTAATTCATCAAGGGTTTCAATAACCAATTCTTCCACTGAATAAACCAACACACCTCAGTGGGTTGTCTCTTTATTTGTTTACTTATGAGGAAGAAAATATGTGACGGGAAGAAATCTAATAGATCTAGAAAACTGTTGAGTAATATGTCAAAGTGTCTAAAGTTGATTGTAAGTGACTTCATATGCATGCTCTAGACCTTGGCGAGATGATTGTCCTTTCTCAAAAATATTAGTGGGAGTTGGAATCGGAAAAGTACTACCTTGCACGGAAGGTTCTTTATGGGAATGTGGTGAATTTTCAACCATAAAAGGTTTCCCTCCTTCTAGTGCCAAAATTGTTTCCAGTGCAAGATGTTGCCAACAATAATGGGGTCTCCTTGATATGAAGTCCCAATTATACCTCACACCATTTGGAGTAGGATCCCGAACCAGAAAGTATGGTTGGTTTCCATTATCTTAAATATTTTCCTTGGCTGCAATAAATGACACAAGAGAAACACATGTTCTTTCAAGATAAACAAGTATGTTATCCTTGTGATTTATTCAATTGTAAAGTGTATAAGGGTTCTTTCACAAAATGGAAACGAATGTGAGTTTATAAAAGAAAATTAATGGTATTATCCTAATAAAGACACACACATATATCTGAAAGAATCGTTAGTAATCTTGTGAAATTGTTCACAAGGAAACCACGATCATCATGAAAAGAATAAGACACGCGATTCAAAGAAGCATACTAAAGAAAACAAAATAGTTCATTTTAATTAGTATGAATTAACATAAACATGTACCATAAAAAATGAAAGAATAGTCTCACAATCATTCACGACATATGCATGAAAAGTGTATCAACTTAAAGAGCTTCAAATTATAGAGTGAAAGTTCTAAGATACACCATTACAATGATACACCACTTGTTCCAATAGTGGAACATTGAGAAACTACTTGCTTCTCAAAAGCATGATCTTCTCTCCTATGCCTATCTTGAGAAGCCAAGGTGAAAATTCATTTTCTTGAGCTATGAGGATGTATATATAACAAATGAGGCGAATCTACACCTCCCTCATGACTCTTGAGTTCCCCTCATCAATATTTGGCTTCCATGTGACTTTTTGAAATTCCTATGAGACCTTTGGACTTCTACTCGACTTTTCATGTTTTATGAGTGACCTTAGGACTTCCATAATATTTACATTTCTCAGTTTTTGAAATTTACATAATTACATCCACAAATTATGTGGTAACAAGATGAATTATATGACTCTTGATGTGACACTTGGACAAGACATGACTTGGCACTAATGACAAGGACTTCATTGTAGAGTTATTATTCCAATGTTCTCTTCTTGTTGTCATATTTTTATATTCATTATATGTGTTGCATGTTTTGATCTTCCTCCTCAAAAAGGCTTGATGATATGGAGTCTTCCATGTGATATTGGTCTTCAATATTTTGTCGTGATCTAGTGTCCATTCATCTTCTTGCTTGATGATCATCTTTGCCTTCGTAGCTTCACAAGTGTATTCTTGCATGGTCTTCTTAGCATCCTACCTGAGTATCATCCAGTCATGTCAAGATACAACACATGCAAATAGAATTAACCCATGAAAATATGACATCAGTCCATAAATCTCCTAGTCCAACTTATTTATGCAATTTACTAATTGGCTCCAGGACTGAGTCTTAGACAGGGGGGAAGGTTCAGGGATTGCACAGTGCATAGTTCTAGGAGGAAGTGAGGCAGGTATGATGACCGTGACTACATAATGCATAGTGGTTGAAGGACTGAGAGACATAAATGTGAAATTGAGGGAGATAGTGACACAGTGAGGCAAGATTTTCCACTGTGATTGTGTAGTGCATAGTTCAAGAGAGACTAAGCCATAAGATTACGCAATTGCATAGATCATAGAGAAAATGAGATTGAATTCCAAAAAAAACTGTGTAGTGTGCAATGGAAGCTAGATTTGAGAGAGGATTGAATCATTTCTAGAGAAAATAGGCTCAGATTGGGCAATGTGACTACATAGTGCGCAATCCTTGGAGGCAGTGACTGCGCAGTGTGAAATTCCAAGATGTAGGAAATGTTGACTAAGGCTTGCAACTGCACAATGCACAATTCAGGGAGGCAAAGTGAAGTAGAGTTGGTTGGGAAAATAGCTTCTTCATAAATTGATTAAGTGTCGTATCAGTGAGACGAGAGATGAACCAGAATATGACTTGAACATGATCATACACTCATAAATTATCGAAAACACAAAAATCAACAATTAACAGCCAAAACTAACATGTACCCATTGAAACGACAACAAAACAACACTTATCTCCAAGTGTGACATTTAGGATACACATTGCGAATCAAGTGATGACAATAATAAAACAATGCACAAAAATTTGGAGATGATTCTAATACTTGTATTTATGATAGATAGGACCCATTAGTGCCAAATTTTCATCTTTGCACGCACTTGAAAAACTTCCTTTATCAAAAGATGACATTTGGGTTTTCTTCACAAAGGGACTTGGAAATTTGGGGAACACGAATGGAACATCTTTTACTATTAGAAACGACAACTCAAATGGTTAAAGGAGATTCCAAAGTTTGAATACAAGCCAAAATTTTGAGGGTGTTGTAGCAATGACAACACCCTATAACAGTTTCTAAGCAGCCATGGGAGAAGCAAAAATTTGTTATGAACTCGATTGTACCAGTGCTCTGCTACACCATATAAAACCCCTAGACATATTTTGAATTGCGGGTTGGTTAGCCTGTTTTGATAAGTTGTAGGTGTTTAGTGAATATATTTCTATGGAGTTCACACAAACCTTGAATGAGAAAGGTTCAATGGTTATAGGAGTCTTGATTGTTGTTACATAGGAAACCATTTATAGGGTGGCAGGTTTTCCTCAGATAGGAATGTGTTGGTTTTGCAATAAATTAGCAATCCCAACAACCAAGTCTACATTTTTACAACAAGGTGAGGAGGTAAGGCATAAGGGGAGAGAAATTGATATAAAATCCCTTCCTCATACTTGGGATGATGTAGATTAATTCATTATAAAATTGATTGCTTGTGAGGGGAATTTTGGGGATGTATTTCATTACCATTTTTGGCTGCTAGCTCATTTTCACAATGGAAAGTTAATTAATATGCCCTAATAACTGTTAAATCGTTAAAAAATATGGAAAAAGTTGTGTGAGTAGCAAAGCATCGTGAAAATTTCTTGAATAACCATGGGCTGATAAAATTGATCATAATTGACAAATTCCAACAACAAGGAAGCACATGGACTAGGTTTATAGCAGGCTTGCATGCACGAGCTACTAAGGAGGAAGAAAGAAAAATTGAAGAACAAGAGTAAAAGATTAAATCTAAAGTACATGAGAAAAGTGTTGAAACAACACTGGAAAATGTTTAAGAAACACTAGAAAGTGTTGAAGAAACACCAAAAAGGTTTGAAACAATGCCGAAAGAAAGGGAAGTTCCATCGCCCGGGCCTCGTCGGAGGGGTCTTCAAATCAAGCACTTTGGAAAAGGGTTCGCACTGAAGGATCGGCGAACATATTTAGTGGACAGTCTAAAAGTGCTAAGTATGGATGCCATATTGAAGAAGAAGCACTTGAAACAAATGGAATTGAAACAAAGACACCTAAGACAAAGGTGCATGAGAAAAAGATATATGAAGAAGTCCATGAAACAAAAATACATGTGCAAACAAGGATAAAGAGGGAATCAAGAGGAAAAAGCCAAAACAAGAGAGTGTGAGTATTTGTTGCACCATGAACTTCCTCAATGCTAGAGATCCATGCTACTATAGCAGAAACAAAATAATCCAAGAAACTAGAGGAACAACCAAGTGAGGGGAAGAAGGAAGAACCCACTCTAGAATAGGAAAACATTCCCTTACCAAGTAAACCTAAAACTAGTCCTTATGTTCAACAAGTTAATGAATTAAAATAGTAAAATGAAAATATGAAGAAGCAACTTGCCATGCTTAAAGAACAATTTCAACTTAAGAAAAAGATAGGATTAGAAAACCTAGAAGAGGTGGAAAGAATGGTGTCACCTTTTGATACAGTCAAAAAATTTTGCATGGGTTGTAGACAAATACTCAAGGAGGCATATTGTAAGGATCCAAGCATTGTTTCAATTGGAATTCAAGTGGAAGAACAGGAAGAGGAGTTCCAAACCACTATTCCACAAGAACTCATTGATGATGTTATTGTGCCATAAGAACCAAAAACAACTAAAGAAGAGCGAGATGGAGAAAATTACTCAGCTACTCCATAAGAACCTATTAAAGATGTTGTTTTGACATAAGAATCAATGGTTGAAATAGAGAAAATTGAAAAAAAATCAAGTTGTTGGTCCAAAAGAACCTATCAACAATGTTATTACTCCACAAGAAACATTCACCTGAGATAGTGCAACAAAAGAAGAAAAAAGATGAAGAGATATTAGAGGAATTTGTTGAATTTTCCATTGTAAATCAATCAGAATCTGAGGAATTATTGAAATCAACATTTTAATTGGAAGAATTAGAGAAGTGGAAGAGCTTGGAAATATCGTTAAAAAGTAATGTTATCCTTTTAAAGAAACACAAGGATATTGTTTATAATATGAAGAGAACTTCAAATGAAAATTTGTTGGACAAGGACTTGTTAAAGATTAAGGTGGAAAGGAAGCAGATGATACTAAGGGTGTGGGAAATGCAAAAAGAAGTAAATCTATTACAACAAGAAAAGGAGATTTTTTTTGAGCTTGCAACGAGTGCATTGAGTTTCAAGGATCCTTCTCTTCCTACCCCCTGTATCTGCAGGAAAAACTATTTCTTTTTTAATTAACACAAATTAAGGAACAACGACAATAAACAGTAAAGGAAAACCAAGTCTTTTTGGAAAATTTCCAAAAGGATAATTTTTCTAAGCAACATATGCTCTCTGAGTTGTGTCTACATTATCATGCCTGCTTTGGGATAGGTACATTTAACGTCACACCTTATGTTGGAGATATTCAACTAAGGGATTTTACATCATTTATGAAAAAATCAAGTTAGTTGGAAGGATGTCCATGATACTATAACAACAAATGAGGGAGTTTGTAAACTGTGTATTCAGAATGAGCCAGGGCTTGCTCAAACTGTTTCTATGCCTTATAATAGGATGTGGCAATATATAGCCACTAGAAATATGTTGATGGAATACAGGAACATGGTTTTGGAGTGTTGTCTTAAGGGTATTAGGGGGTTGATATAGAATGTGCTAGGAAGAAGTAAGGCAAGATAGGAAGCATGCAGGGAGGAATTGAGGAACAAAGACCCATTTTATTTTCAAAATTGTGTATGTGAACTTTCTAGAGTAAATCAATAAGTTGAATGTATCAAGAGAAGTGGGCCTAGTTGGTATGGGCCTATATTCAGGTTCCCACTTATCTGGCTTGTTATCTATAGGTATTATCATCCATATGAGGTAAATGATAAATGGTGGGAAATGGAGTTAGTTATTTCTCGAGGCTATAGAGATCTTGATGAAGACACAACAGAGCCTTGTGACCTTTCAAAGCTCCATTCACAACATGTTATAATTTGTTTACAAAGGTCTTCATGAGGACATGAAGATGTTTAAGTTGGGGGAGATGTTGGGATGTAGGATTGGAACCTTTATATACCTATTTTCCCTACCTTTTATTATCATTTTGACTCTTATAGCCATACCTTGTCACTCTAACAATCATCATTAATTAAAGTATGTTTCATTTTTATATGTCATCCTTACTATATTTTTTTTTCTTGTAATTTGGCATAGAAGCTAACTGCTTTAGACAAATTTATCAATAAATTGACAAAGGGTTGTTAGAGGGTATGTGGATTTTTAAGGTGTTGTTATAGGACTATATCTCCTAGTTTTCCCTCATAAAGAATGGATTGAATACCTTGTTGACGATGTTGATACACATAGAAATCATTTTTGACACTTTTTTCTCCTATGTTTATGAATGAAGATCGATTTGGACAGATACTTGGTCATATCCAGTTCAATCATTCAAGGAGACATTTTTGGATAATGCAGTTGGCCTAGTTGAAATAATTAGGATTATTAATTGACAAATCATTGTAATATTAGACAAGTTGTTACAACTTGGTTTCAACTAGGGTTATTTGTTAAAAGACAATTTTTGTATATTCTTTATTTAGATCACATGAGAATCGAGAGATTCTCATGATGGTCTTGTCTTTTGAAAATAGGAATGTATTTTGTGATTATAAAAGAATGTACTCTTTGCCCGCAAGGCACAAATATACACATAGAAGAGAACAAAGGAGGGAGTACCAGCACTGTAATTTTGTACTTCAACTTTTCATTAATGCAAATCTCTATTATTCTTGGCTTCATACGTTTCTTTTGAGTTGCATGTGTGCTATGTAATTTTCCAACCCCTGCTAGGAAGGAAGGGCCCTCCTACTTAGCAAGGACCACTGGTTAGAGAGGTATTGTAGCAGTCTATTTATTTCCTCTCAGTTATGATTCCTGTGTGATTTATTACTACTGTTACAGTCTTGTTCATGTATCAGCTAGTTGCAGAATTTTGGTGTTTGTTATTATGTAACAACATAGGTCCTGAACCGATCCCTTCATCGGTGTGGTGTTTATTTGATTTATGTTACAATTCTTTTGTTTATTTATTTTATTGAATGAGTGTGTCATTAATTTCTTGAGTGTTGATGGTTTCCAAGAGTGTTTTTTTTAGAGTGATTGTGTTACAAACTGAACTTTATTCTGTAGCATGTGTCTTTCTTTTTAGAAAGTGTAAGCGAGCGTTGGATTGTAATAGAAAGTATGTTTTTATTGTTGAGAGTGAGATTAAAATTACTGGTTTGAGGTTTTATGAGAGTTATTTGCCATCTATTCCTACATATACTTTGCATGATATCCTTGAAATAAAAGCTTACCTCAATTGACAATTAATGTGAGGGTTGGATCAATTGTTCCGAATTAAAAGGGAAATTGATCCACCCAACATATATGCAAGAAAAAAAAACTAAATGACATCAAAAATTTTTTTTATGGAAATGATTAGAACCGAACTATCATTTCCCGTGTGACAAAAGGGAGTGATCAATTGGAGGAGGAGGGTTATGGTTGTGTAGGAGGACTCGCTCATTTCATTGTAGGTGCTAGTCCATAATTTCATAGAGTGAATTTTGTTCCTCCATCCTAAGGAAAAACTCATCTTGATTTGCATTTCGGTCAAATAAAAATTTCCCTAACATTTTTTTGAGCTTCCAATACAAATCCACAATGAGTACATATTGGTTGTACCTCCTTATTTCAGAGCCCAAATCAGGTATCTAGGTAGATATGGAGTCAAGCACCTCCATGTATGATATATCTTCATGCTCATCCACCATCTCCTATTCAATATCCTCAATTTCCTACTATATTTCTAGTAATGTATTCACCCTATAACATTCTGAGACTATGTGTGATCTGGCTTGAGCATGCTCATTTTAAAGTCCATCGCGACCCCCAAAACCTCTTTAGGAGCGTGCTCTCTATCAAGGCATGCTTAACGAGGATGAATATTACTAGATTTAACATTAAGAAGAGAAAGAAGCTCAAGCACGACTAGGTGAGAATGACCAACAAGATAATAACAAATAAGGGGGAGAGTTTGCACCTGCTTGAATGTAGAGACACCTCTGAGGACAAAGTGAGTGCACAAAGAAAAAAATGAAGAGATAATGTTGAAACGAAGTTACCTGTGATTCAATAAGTAATATTAAGAGGATTTCCACTATCACCCAATATGTGGAGAGACCCACCAGATGATCGGAATTTGGATCAGGGGCAAAAATTAGCTAAAAATGAAAGTGCTCAGAATTGCACCAAAATAGATTCAAAGCGACCGTCTCGTCGCAGGGAATCCAATGCAACTCGTTTCATCGAAAACCGAGTTTGGATGAGGAAGTTATGGTCTGCTGATCCCCGTTCAGAACATGAAATTTAAAAAAAAAATATTGCAGAACAGGTACAACTGATGACATGGAAGTCCAGTCAGCATGCAAAGAGTCTTCTTCAGTTTTTGTTCCAATGGAACTGTGAAAAGTGTCACAATTTGATTTTCCAGTTTGGTTTTTGAAGTTAAAAAAATCTCCCAATGTCTTCCAAGGTTGAATGTGGGTTCTGTTATCACCAATAACATTCATTTTTGTTGTTTTGCATCTTCCCTTGCTCTAAGTTAAAAAACCATCCAAAAATTCAAAATCTGAACTTTATCCTTTCTCGTATCACAAAATCACAAATTTTTGTGTCCTCGCCTTATGTTTTCTGCTCCCTCTTGCGATTGCAATACCCCGATGCGATATATCGCATATCACAATTGCAGACCGCATTATCGCCCGCATGTCACTCACCATTTATGTGTTGAAGTTTGCAACACGAAACAGTGAAATTGGCATCTAGAAGAAACATGACAAAACCTACACTAGTGTGGGATCACAGGTCATGTAGTGATGGGTCCTAGTGATACATTAGTGTGAAATTCAATTTATTTAATAAATTGGATATGTGTCAAATTTAATTAACCCTTAATTAAATTGTATAATAAATTGTAATCTTATCTCATAATCACTTGTAATAGTTAGCTGAGTGTGATAAACTCAGTTAGCTCATGAATTTCGAGTTGAGGGTGGTTGGTGAGGCATGCAGAGTGATTCTATGTGTTTTAGAGTTCAAGTTGCAGTTAAGTGCATGAGTAATCAGTTAACTCAGTTAGGTGAATTAAAGTTAGTTGAACTAGTTGTAACTGTTTGTTGCACTAGTGAGAGATCAAGTGAATTAAATATTATTTAATTCACAATCAGTGATCTGCCATGCAACTGATGATTTACTATTAATAGTTGCATGCATGTTAGTTCTAGTGGAGACCCAGTTGAGACAAAGGTTAAAGGGAAGTTAACTATCAGTTGTGATATTAGCAGGCTGCCCAGATGCAGTTAAAACACCACACGATGCCCATGATACTCTGCGCAGTTGAGAAAGGCTGAAATTCCTAAGGAATAGGGATTTCATTCCTCATGGATTGTGTGAGTAAGGCAGGCTGAGAATTGGCTAAGTGTTGGCCCGATTTTGTTTGGGTCAGTGTGAGACGATTAGCATATTGCAGGAGACTCTTGTGAGAAGAGTGCATTGTAATTGTTTCATGATTCCTTGTGGAATATACAGTATATGATAGAGGGGTTTTGAGTAGTAAGCTTTCCCTGGGAAAATATCTGTGTTGTGGTCTGATTTGTTTCTTTCTGCACTTGTTGTGATTGGCAATTGTGTTTATTTTTCACAATTGATTTGTAGAAGTGATTCAATATCTAGCTTTAGTATATTGTTAGATCAGATTGAATCCATTGATATACAGATGTTTGTATAATTTCTACATTATGTGCTGGATCTTGAACCCTGATGCGATAATGCAATATATCGTGTCGCAATCCCGCCACCTTGTTACCACCTCGGTAGGACCCACCTTCTGCCACGTCACTCATCGCAATCAAAAATAAAAATAAAAATTTGTTTCCACCTTATGACCTTAGCCCCAGCACTACGCGCCCACACCAACGCACCACTGGGATTACCATTGAAAAACAATGCTCCCATGCTCCCATCATGTTTTTAAACGTGTTTATTGCTCCGACGACAAGAAAGGAGTTAAGTGTGATTAACACTAACTGCGAAATTAATTAACTCCTAAATGCGTGCTTAACTTTAGATAATGACGATTTTAAGTTAGCGGCGGAGTTGGTGGAGCCACTAAATTTAGAGGTAGTTCTAGATTTGGCGGGCTTAACTGGCAGTTAGCGATATTTAGTGGCAGTTTACTAGGCCTGAAGTAAATGAGGCATATATTGGTAAATTTTCGACCAATTTTTGCTCAAGTATAGTCATTCTTAGCAGATTGACATGCTATGAATCCATTGGAATAACTTGCATAGGAAAAGGAGCTCATCTACAAGTGTTTTTGGCATGTTGATTAATTTTGAAGCATAGGGCCACCAGGAGGGAAGGCCATGCCCATATCAGCTAAAGGCCAATTTCAGTGAATGAATAGTCAATTTTTGTTGTATTTGATGCTCTAAACATAGTGGTATAGTTTATAGAGGCGTTGGAGCACATATGAAGGTGATTTTGTCACTTTGGAGATTAAACAAACCCATGGCCACCAGGATTGAAGGTTAAGCCTAGAGGAGTTGGTAACCAAATTCATAGTTTTGATAGTCATTTTAGGGGTATTTAAGTGTTATGAAGCCAATGGAATGGTCAAAAAATCCATTGGAGCAATTTTAATAAGACATTTTACTCATAATCCCAAGAGGACCTATCTAGTTAAAGCAGGTCCATGGAGATGTAGCCGAGAGGGGTGAACTCCATCATCATCCATTGTGTTATGTGATTGCCGTGAGTTAATTTTCTGCATTTCATTTGCTTTTTATGAGTTTTAAAAATCTAATTAACTCATAATTACCTCATCAAAGACACATGAAACTTGACAAATTTATTCCTTCACAAATGGTTAAATGAGATGATCCTTAAACACATTTTTAATATTGATGAGGGAGCTTTCATAGCACTAACAAGTTTGCCCATATTCAAATCAAGTTGGTATCAGAGCATAAGTTTAGCTCATTTTAGCCAAGGATGGTTAATTCTTCTATTGGTTCTATAGCTACTGGTTGTTGAATTTGTGCAAGGAGAATTTACTAGTTTGCCAAGTTTATCTGTGAAGGAGAAGGTCAAGATTGAGAATTGAGATCTCAAATCACAACAAAGAAGCTTTGTAGGCATTGCATGTGTGATAGAAACTTCATTAAGTGATGTTTCAAGTCAATCTTTATTAGCAAAACTCTTTGATAAAGAGTTGTTGAAGAAACTCTGCATCATGATTGATAGGATGCAAGAGAAGTATGAAGATAGGAGGGAGAGCATTAAAATTCAAGAGAAATTGATTGCCATGAAGGAGGAGAAGCAAGATCTTCTTGAAAATATGCATGAGTTGGAGAATCAGCTCCATATTGCAAATGAGAACCTTGAAAAGATGCATGATATGGAGACTCAACTCCATATTTCCAAGGAAGCCTTAGCCAAGCATGTACTTGAAAAAGAGGTATGAAATTCAATTTTATCTTCAATTTCCTCTCAAGATGAATGTGTAGATGCTTTTGAAAGACACACAAGAGAAATAGGGTCCAAATTATTGATAAAAATGGTCTATGAAGGTAAAGGATTAGGAAAACATGCACAAGGCATACTTGAGCCAATTTTTGTTGAGGAAAGGCCTAAGTATTTGGGTCTTGGTTATGGAAAACATGACAGAGAAAGCTCTAAAGCCAAGAAGATACATGAAGGTGTTCCAAGAAGGATTTTCATTTCAGGTTCATTACCTCAAGCTTGTGAAGATTGTGTTCATGAGGAATGCAAAAGTTTTACACCCACTTTGTAAGAAGGTGCTCATAAACATGCAGCTAATGAGAATAATGAACAAGAGGATGTTGAATGCATTTTTGGTATTCCGAAGAGAGCCACTATCTCATCAAATTAACCTCCTCAAGAAGGCGACAAAGGTGAATGTGCAAGGTATAAATATGTTTCTAATCAAGTTGCTTTTGATTATGATAAACATGGAAAATTCTCACATAAGATTTGGAGAAAAGTTCCATGTTCCTTTTGTGGTTTGGATAACCATATTGTTTTGAGGTGTTGGAAGAAGATAGCCATGCACATGAAACTTTCAAAGCAAAGGAGGCAGAAAGACAAAGCAAACCATGCTGAAAAGAAGAGGCAATTGTTTTGCACTCATTGCCATAAGCAAGGTCATCTTGTAGACAAGTGTTGGACTTTGTATCCAGCAAGTTATCCATGAAATTTGAAGAAGGTGGAGAAAGAGAATGGAAAGAATGGAAATGAAGATTCCATAATTGATGTGGGTCAAGATGATTCACATGACGATGATGTGCAACTGAAAGAAGTGCCATTGAAATGGTTTGGTAAGAGATGGTTAGATTTATTATCCAATTAAGGCTTTGCATGTCTTTTGATATTGATGCATTTATTTGCCAATGGAATGCATGTTGCATGTTTATGCCAAGACGGTGATTGAAAGCGGAGTATGTTGACTCACTTTGTTGCAACAAATTTTTTTCATTTCAGCTTTAAGTACATGTACATATGAATGGAGTTCTTGTACTTATGATTGTACTTGTGAGGGAGTTGAATAATTTTATACATGTATGAGAGTTTGTGTGTATGAACGATGGAATTTTGATGGTTTCAATGTGCTTGAACATGCATAAGTGATTGACTTGTGTTGTTCGATTTCTTTTCTTAACATGCATGATATTAACTTGAGAGTGTTGGTCATTTGCACATGCATGAGTGTCGACTTGTGTTGATTGTGTGTTGCATGCATGTCATATTGACTTGGAAGAAGTTGATTTTGTCTCCAAAGAGGAAAAGGAGATGTTGAGGAAGTGTTTCATGAGATGTGAAATTCATTTGTTTACACATGCTTATACTTGACTTGAGAGTGAGTTGCTTGAAGAGGCATGTTTTGTCGAATTGTGTTTGGTCGATGTTTTACACCAAGATGTGAGAGTACATGGCGATGTTCACATGATGTGAAATTTGTTTCTTTTTGAGGAACAAGAGGAAATGTCGTCAAGTTGTGTTTCTTGCAAGATGTGTTTTTCAGATTGATGGTTGTGTTTGTGACAAGATGTCCAAGAAAATTTCAGCGAGAAAAAGAGTTTGCAGCCATTGTAACCATGTTATGTGTTGACATCAAGAAGAGAAGGAAATGGTGAATGCATTCTTCCAAATGTGGAATTTGGAACCATGGAGGTAAAGGAATGGTCATTTATTTTCTTATTGTTACTGATGTTGGAAGCTATTTGTTGTAGTTCACTCATTTCAAATGAGGAACATGATTGTCAGTGGGAAGACACCAAGGAATTGATTTGGTACAGTAAAAATGTTATATCAGCAAGCAGCCATGGGTCAGCAGCAAAAGGAGAACAGTGGTTGAAGAGCCAAGTCATTTTCAAGGCAAGGCAAGGCATGTTAGTGAACCAAAGAGGTTGTCATGATGATTTCTCAAAGTAGAATCAAGATGATAGAAATTGGGAAACAGAAGAGTGTTCAACACTCATGAGATAACCAACTTTTGTGGGTCCAAAAGCATGTCAGTGGGAAGAAGTGATCAGAATCTGGATCAGGGGTAAAAATTAGCTAAAAAATTAAAGTGCTTATAATTGCACCAAAATAGATTCAAAGCGACTGAACCGTCACAAGGAACCCAATGCAACTCGTTTCATCGAAAACCGAGTTCGGATGAGGAAGTTATGGTCTGCTGATCATCGTTTAGAACTGGCAAATTTTTAAAAATTATTGCAGAACAGGTACAACTGATGACATGGAAATCCAGTCAGCATGCAGAGAGTCTTCTTCAATTTTTATTCCAATGGGACAGTGACAAGTGTCACAATTGGATTCGACAGTTTGGTTTGTGAAGGTAAAAAAATCGCCCAATGTCCTCCAAGGTTGAATGTGGATTATGTTATCGCCAATAACATTCATTTTTGTTGTTTTTCATCTTCCCTTGCTCTAAGTTAAAAAACCATCCAAAACTTCAAAATTCGACCTTGATCCTTTCTCGCATCGCAAAATCACAAATTTTTGTGTCCTCGCCTTATGTTTTCCGCTCCCTCTTGCGATTGCAATACCCCGATGCGATATATCGGAGATCACATTATCGCCAGCATCACATTATCACATTATCGCGTTATCGCCTGCATCACATCATCACATTATCGCCCGCACACCACTCACCATTTATGTGTTGGATCCTAAACCCGATGCGATAATGCGATATATCGCGTCACAATCCCGCCACCTTGTTACCACCTCGGTAGGGCCCACCTTCCGCCACGTCACTCATCACAATGGAAAATCACAAAACATTTTGTTTCCACCTTATTAACCTACCCTAACACTACATGCCACCACCAACGCGCCACCAGGTTCACTATTGAAAACCAATGCTCCCATCATGTATTTAAATGTGTTTATTGCTCCGACAATGGAAAAGGAGTTAAGCGTCATTAACTCTAACTGCGGAATTAATTAACTCCTAAATGCGCACTTAACTTCAGATAATGACGAGTTTAAGTTAGCGACGGACTTGGCGGAGCCACTAAATTCGAAGGTAGTTCCAGATTTGGCGGGCTTAACTGGCAGTTAGCGAGATTTAGTGGCAGTTTACTAGGCCTAAAGTAAATGAGGCCTATCTTGGTCAATTTTCGACCAATTTTTGCTCAAGGATAGTCATTCTTAGCAGATTGGCATGCTCTGAATCCGTTGGAGTAGTTTTCAGAGGTAAAGGAGCTCATCTACACGTGTTTTTGGCACGTTGAATAATTTTTAAGCCTAGGGCCATTGGAGGGAAAGCCATGCCCAGATCAGCTAAAGGCCAATTTTAGTGAATGAATAGTCAATTTTTGATGTATTTGATTCTATGAACACAATGGTACTGTTTATAGAGGCGTTGGAGCACATATGAAGGTGATTTTTTCACTTTGGAGATTAAACAAGCCCATGACCACCAGGATTGGAGGTCAAGTCTAAATGAGTTGGTAACCAAATTCAGAGATTGGATAGTCATTTTAGGGGTATTTGAGTGTTTTGAAGCCAATGGAACAATAAAAAAATCCATTGGAGTAATAATGGTGCTTTTAAAAATACATTTTACTCATAATCCCAAGAGGTCCTAGCTAGTTAAAGCAAGTCCATGGAGATGTAGCCCAAGAGGGGTGAACTCTATCATCATCCATCGTGTTATGTGATCATTGTAGTTATTTTACTGCATTTCATTTGTTTTTTATGAGTTTTAAAAATCTAATTAACTCATAATTACCTCATCAAAGACACATGAAACTTGACAAATTTATCCAATCACAAATGGTTAAATTAGACGATCCTTAAACACATTTTTAATACTGATGAGGGAGATTGCATAACAATAACAATTTTTCCCATATTCAAATCATCAGAGAAACCCACATACACAATTCTAACCAATTGATAGAAGCTCACGAGAAAAGTGTAAGGAGAAGGGAAGGTCCTAGGCCAAAAGGGCTTAGTACTTCCCCTAATTTTATTGTAAAAATATGATAAACTCTCTCTTGGTGAGCTTGGTGGATACCAAACCCAGTGCCAATTGATATGTTGATTTGATACTATGAAATTGGAAAGATATTTCTTATAATTGGCTAAAGTGAAGTGCTTTGAATGACAGATGGAATTTTATGAAGGAAATTCATTGCATAATTAATTCGAGGAGACTCGTTGCAATGCGATCCCATCACCTTGTTGTCCCTAATTACCATCTGATGGTGGTAGATCATCCAAGTATTGCTATCAACCAAGTTTTCATGTGGTGGGCATGTGGTGGCCTCAAGTGACATTTCCCTGTCATCACTCATGTCGCATCAGTTAGTGTTGGGTTGGCTTGCAATTAAGGTTCTCATTGACACCCACATAGAGAAAAATTTTTCTTTGACTTTATTTGAATGATATGATGTTATTATTTAAGGGAATTTTGGTTATAAGAATGACCCAATTGGTTGAAAAATGCATTTATGCATCATGTGATCTAGTCCTTTCATATAAATTCATGTGATTATTTCTTGATGTGGACATATATATTTTATTGTTTATGCTTTGATATTCATACAATACTATGGAATATTGAAAATGAACACACATTTGCATTATGAAATATATTATGTTATATGTTGGTATCGATCGTTTTTCAAGTGTGACATGAAGAACCATAGGGGAATATGGACTTAAAATTATGTCAATATATGTGGACCTATGATGGGGTCAATTTATGTATGATTGTAATGTATATTATTAGACACCTAGTCCGTCAGGGTTATGGTGCAAAAAATGAACCATCATTAGGAATCCAAGAGACCTTGGAAGATGAATCTAATGGTCATAAACAATGTAATTATATGTATATCATATTAATGAAAAAATGAATTCATGTTCATCCTTCAATTTGGTATGCAATCTAATAGTGGTATTAGAGCATGGGTTCCTCCTAGAGCTTGTCATATCTATGCCCTAATTTGGTGTGATATTTAGTTAGTTGTTTCCATGTCTCTATGAGATTTGTTACCTAACCCTGAGCTTGTTTGCAACCGCTTGAAACTCATGTGTTCCCATTTACTTATTCTTTGAGTTGAAGAAACCCTCACAAGCTTATCTTTTCTCCATTTTTCTCCAAAAAAATTCAATCAGTGAAGAGAAAATGAAGATGGAAGTTGCATGATCAAAAGAGAAATATTTGTGGTGTGGAAGGGCTTCTGGAAAATACATTTGGTCAAGTTGTGAATTTATCAAACACTTCGGACTGTAAAGGTCCCACTCACATTGTCTTGGCAGACATTCCACTGGTTGATCATTAGGTATGCAAATACTGCATGTCCACCTCACAAACCTAGGTGTGTGCAAAGATCCACCACCTACCAAGAACTAGTTAAACTCCTTAAATGTTTTGCAATAGAAATTTGTGTGGGTGATATGAAGTGTGAGTGGAGGCCCAAAATTCATTTGGTCCCTCCATCTAACTGAATGAGATCCAATTCAAATATTAATTATTTAACTTCACTTTCTCCAAGGGATTTTCTAGTTGTCGGGGTATATATTGTTCAATGCATGAAATGCTTTAAATGGAGATTCATCAAAAGAAAGGAATGGTATGACATTCTTATTGTTTACAATGATGAGGATGCATAGGAACTTGTGACAATGTTAAGAGAATATTCCAATATTCATATCTGTGTTGTATTTGTGACCAAGGAAACTGCAAATCATGTGCTCCTACAATATGATAATGATGAATATACAATATGCTATATTTTTCTAACATTCAAAAGAAATGGCTGCTCAATGATGGAAGTGTCCTCATCTCTTTTTGCAATGCTAGTTGAATTGATGAAATTTGTCTTTGTATTAAGGTATTGGATTTGATATTTCAACTCAAGATTATTTCTATATCGATTGCACATTCATTCTAAAGATCGATTTATATTCAAAGAATCAAGAAAAACATAAGTGATTGATAGTGAGGCTCCCAGTTTTGAATCCCTGCCTATAAAGCATGTATACGAAAGCATAAGACACAACCAAAACAAAGTCTTCAATATTAAGCCAAAGTTAGAGTTGTAGGTAGAGTTAGAGCAATGAATGTGATTTGATTTGTGGTCTTCTTAAATCACCATTTGTGAGCACTTCTAGTTAATAGAAGACATAAACTTCCAGCTAAATCGGGAAATGTTTTGATAACTACTAAGGATTAGATCCGAGTTCTATATTTTGTGGTCATCTTCAATCACCATTTGTGAGCATTTCCAATCAATAGAATACATCAAATTCTAGCCCCAAATTTGGAAATGTCCCGAGAACCACTAAGCTTTAGAGCCGAGTTTTATAAATGGTGGTTAGCCGTAAACCACCACTTAGTAGGATATTTCAACTTCTTCTATCCATATGGTTTGTGGTCATCCCAAAACCAAAAGATCCAAATAATACATTCATTCGCTCGAAATTGTCTTGATCTCTTCGTTTTGATTCACAAGAACCCCTTTAGATTAAGGGGAGGGATGTTAGACATCAAATCCATTAGGGATATGGTGAGCAATAGGAACCATCATGAGAATCTAAGATACCTTGGAAGATGAATATAATGATCAGAAACAATGTGCTTATATGTCTATTGTCTTAATGAAATATTGAATTCATGCTTATCTTTTAATTTGGCGTGCATTCCAACATACGACATTGCTTATTGTTTATTCATGATTATTAGATAATGTTATTTTACATGTTGTCTCTAGATGTGTGCAAAGAGAGGGAAATTTTTTCCAAATAATCTTATACATGGGTAAATCATTGTATGATGAGATGTGACATGAGTACCATCAAGGAGAGGAGGACTAGGTTACCTATTCCTACCTACAAGAATCCTTGTTAGTACTTAGTTGAAGCACACACACAGACACACACACACACACCTATATATTTCACTTGGAGGTTACACATTATTGTAAGGGTAGGCGATGGATTCTGTCACTTATGAGGTTTTTTTTAGGGGCTTGCAATAAGGTGCAATCCTTATATGTCATTTTCCATTGATCTATCATCAATGGTGAATGAGTTAGCTTAGGTAAATCTTAATCATGACACCATCTCGCATCATTGATAAATGATAATTAAAGGGATCACAAGAACATGTCACCCCTAGTAGATATTGGCAAGAAGTAATTGAAGACCATGTAGGGGCATGACACCTATGGTGTCATGCGCTTGAATATTTTTAGAGGTTATGTCTAGCTCATGGAGTAGGGCACATGAAGAGTTGCAGTGTGATGACTAATTAATGATACTAAATACTTGAAGGCTTTAAGTTAACATAGTCTCACCCTTCGATTTGACTTTAATACAATTAATATATACTTTAGAGAAAAATATCTTTATGAATGTGCATTTTATTTTAGGATGGTAAATTGAAGGAGCTCTACGAGTGCTTTGATTAATCAAACAAACTTTATCCACATTTTTATGAAAAAGGATAACATTTTACTTTATAATTGGGAATGGAAATGCATGTAGAAAGGGAGAGTTAAATGGATAATTGTAATAATAATGAATAAAAAATAACACTTTCACATGCACTCAATCAATGAAGAAAAATAAAAAGAAAGGGCATCTAAAGAACATGTAAGAGAAAATAGGAGAAGAATTCAGAATGCTAATAATAATCTCTATGTTGCATTTTAAATAAAAAAATCACTTGTGTATGGAGTGAAACATGGGTGGGTGAATATTATGCAATTATTAATTAAATAATTAGTCTTTTGCATGATATGGATAAATGGCATGAGTCTCTTAGGCTATATAAGAAAGGAGGATTGGGCTTGGGAGCAAAAATTTTGCATCATGATGCTAGAAAGATGTCATAATGCTCAATTTTCTTTTAGCGAGGTGGTTTTGAGTTTGACATTTGCCTTCAAAATTGTAAATGTGATTTGAAGGTGGGGATCTCTCATGGGCTAGAGGATCCACACAATTTAGAAGCTAGTTTTTTGTGCTCTTCTCATACACTAAGTATGAGAAAGAAGGATTGTGCTTGGGAGCAAACCTTTTGCACCATGATGCTAGAAATATGTCTTAATGCTCAATTTTCATTTTCTTTTAGCGAGGTGGTTTTGGGTTTCCCATTTGCTTTCAAGATTGTAAATGTGATTTGAAGGTGGGGATCTCTCATGCTCTAGAGGATCCACACAATTTAGAAGCTAGTTTTTTTGTGCTTTTCTTGTATGAGAAAGCTTCCCTCTTAGTATGAATGTGATTTCTTCCACTATCCATTCAACTGATATGATGTTAACAACAGGCACCCCAGTAGCTTCCAGGTTCAAGACCTGAATTTCGCTGGACGTGTAATTAGCATCGTCAGCCACGGTCGGATTCCATATATTCAAACGAGCAGATACAGGGATGAATAAAGAGGAATCGGGTTGGTATCGCAATTTAGCAATCTCCTGCGGATTGTAAAGAAGACGCGGATGAGTCACCAGTTGAGCACCGTAAGCAGTAGCTACGGCATTGTTTCTTTCTTTCTCTACTGCTTAAAACACTCTCTTACGGATCCTGATCGCCACTCTGGACACCCCTCATTAACACCAGACTTCTAACTTTTTGCGTCACCAGAGTCAACGTTGGAAAAATTTATCGGCTGAAGACTTCACTTTCGATGGTTCCTGCAAACTCTAAATTCATCATTTTCATTTTTCACAAATATTTGATCACTGAAAGTATGCTATCTCCCACGTTAATGTCTACGCACAAATATTCCACCATACATATCCATCTCTATATCATGCTACAATACTCTGTCCCACAACTGTAGCGCTCAAGTGTATTACCAAATTCGGCTCTCCAGTATGTGGCCGCTCATATAACTCTTGGTTATCCCCATAAACTGAAGCTCGGGCAACTAACTCAACATCTCAGGAATCTCAGCAAACCGATGGAGCCTCGACTTGACTCAACTTCCTCTCTGGTTTCTCAAATTTTCTCCAGCGTCCTACGATCAAATCAAAATAATAATTCCAGGAAAGTCAATCTAGCTTAATACTTGAGAATTCCTCGAACACGATGAGCACAGAAAAAATATCATTCAATCTGTGATATTGATATGCATAAAAGAGCAATCGCTCCACCAAACATTATAGATTTGATAAATTCATTTTTCTTCCTAGCAGCTCGAAGTAGCACGACTGAATTGATCAGAGCTAGCGCAGGCCTCCACTTATATACAGTGCTCAAACCATCATAGCAAACACAGATTTCACAGTGTAGTTCTGATACCAAATAAAAGAATTAAAAACTAATAAAAAAACTGAAATTATTGAGACGCTAGCCATGGCTGAAAAAACATAAAGCCTTGAAACCTTAAAATAATAACTATAAAATATATAAATACATCGAAGAGAATGTGTCAAATACATCAAATACATGGGAGAGAGAGAATGTCTCAAGATAGTGAGTTTCGTGAGTTTATCTTGGACACAATCATTTTGGTTGAGTAAATATCTCAACCACATGCTAATTTAGGAGACTAACTAATTGAAGAGAATCTCTCAACCAATTAGACCTAAACAAACTCCTAAATTTAAGGAACTCACTCATTCTAATAAGTAGAAATTAATCCAAGGTTTGTAATTTTAATTATTTGAACTTATTGATTGTTTTATATGAGAGTGAGATTAACACAACTAAGGGTCACAACTGAGGGTCCCTAGAGAAGAAAAGTATTTATTTAAGAGTATGTGAGATAAACGACTAATAAAAAAATTATAGTTGGAAAAGGAGAATTTGAACTATTTCTTGGGGAAATATTGGAATTATAGATAAATTAAGGGAGGATATTCTATAGTTATGGAGAGAAGGCTTAGAATTCTAGAAAGTTCAACTTATAGATAGAAACTAGTAACTTGAAATTGTCTTGAGGTTTTGTTTATTTTTAGTAAAATTGTGAAATTAATCTTGCATGAGAGAGTTATAAAATTGTAATAGGGTTTATATGATATCTTTCTAGTTGTTTTGAACTTAACAAAAGCCCTTCAACCTCAATAAGGACCTCAGGGACCATTTTCAAATAATTTCATAAAAACTTTCCCATAAAACAAAGGCACACACATGAGAAAACAATGTATGCATCTGGGCATAGTCTCACTTCCTTGATCAAAGGTGCATATACATTTTGTATCATTTTTTCCCAACCTAAATATATAAAAAAATGAGGTGTTTGTAAGGGGGGAATTTTCTAAGTTTTCTCGCCATGACTAAGGAGATAACATAATCAAATATGACATATGCAATTGAGCTTGACTCTTTATATATGTGTATATAGTCACTAATATACAAATTTAAATAGTAAATTATTAGTATGACCCTTTGGTCATGTAATCTACTCATATACTCTACAAGGGTTGATAAAAGGAACAATAAAAGCATAACACAAACTTCAATAATCACTTTTTTTTTCATCACAAGTGGGCATTACACTATGACATAAAGTATATATATCTCTTTTTATATACAAAAAAAATGTTGTTATATAGGCATATATTGTTATGCTATGGTGACAAGAACAACACCCAGCTTTACAACCCTATTTATATGACATGAAAGTCCAGTAATAGATTTGTATTAACTTATGAGAGGGTGCCATGTCCCAAATCAACATTGGAATCAACACAAGAGTTGCTATTGTAACATTTGTAAGCTCCAAGGTAATGATAGGGAAGGATGCAAGCAACTCATTTGAAGTTCCATAGAAGGTAAAGTTAGAAGAGTTTTTTATCTAGTTGAGTAGGAAAGAAAGAAGGGACTCCAAGGGAAGATCCAAATGAGTGAGAATGTGCTTGGACCCTAGCTTACGTAAATGCCAAGGTAGAGGTTGTTTTAAGTTTCTTCCCTATGAAAATTATCATGGAGGAATTTTTTTTGGCTTCCCAATCCATCAAATTGAGCTTTTATTTCCCCATTTCCACAGTGAATCAATCCCAAGCCCAATTTTTCACCAAATTATTTTTCCTCAAACCTATCTTCGACCTTTCCCATTATATTTGTGAAAATGTCATATTTCCTTGAGTTTCAATTTACACACACTCCCACTATTGGAGTTACCAGGGTTTTTGAGCTTTGTAATAAAATGACACATAATGATCATCACGACAATGGACAACACTCGTTGTTCTTCTCAATCAAAGAAAAGTCAGAGACCAGTCCAAGACAGAAACCCAATAATCTTGAAAGCATCAAGACAGGGAGGAATCCAAATGTCACCATAGGTTAACCATTAGAATAATATATCTCTTGTTGATTTTTTCTTCAATTTAAATAAAGTTAAATATCAATTTACCTATTATGTAATAGTTTAGAAATTTTGCATTAGTTAATCCCACTAGAAGACCAAGCATTTTCGTGACTATGTCATGATGGATAATGAATGGAAATATGAAAATGGATAAAGTATACTATTTAAAACCATTTTGTATTACGTTGAATTCCATGTAAGACATATGATGGTGACATGCTTATTTAGTGAGATGGCCGAAATTCACAAATGGAGATGGTAGTTGTTGGGTCCACGAAACCTTTTTCCACAAGTCACCTTCTATGACTTGAAATATGTAATAGAACATCCTGCTCCAATATGACACGCATTTAGAGGAAGTACTTAAAAATTGAATTGTAGTTCTCAACTTCTATCAAGCGCTCTATAAGATTCCTTCGTTTGTCTAAACCCCACAATTTTCTTACGTCCTCCCATATGTAATATTTATAAGTAGAATATAAATTGGTAAAAATTGAGTCCTTCAAATGTGTTCAGTTGAAAATTAATATTCAAGGTGCTTTAAAATAGTAAAAAAAAATCAATACAACAAGCATGAGCAATTACCATCATGCCTCTAATATTTTTTTCTTCAAGCTAAGTTTTCATTAATCCAAGATAATTACAACACTCTCACATCCTTTCCTGCCAATGGCCTGCCACATGGGAAACAGAAACTAGCAAAACAATAGTGTATCAATCAAAAAATAAACATTGAAATCATACCAATTTTCGAAAAACATAGTGTTCATATGTGATAGCTCCAATTATTTTCCACTTATGTATGCAATGTAAATATTGATAAAAAAATGGGTTGAGTCAAGGGACATGGATTCCAGAGCTGAGGAGGTTACTTGATTGGGATCTTTCATGTTATGAAACCAGCTCCAAAAATAGAAGAAAAGAGAATCAACGCCTTAGAAATAAGCCACTTCAAGGGGCAACCTCCTTTACATTACATAAATGAACAATTCTTGGATGATACAAATGACAAAACCTCATTTCTATATATAGGAGTCCATGGGGTTAAAATATAATCCTAGCCGACCTAACAATAATAATGTAAGGGCACAATAATAACAATATGGGGGTTACATGGATACAACAATAACAATAAGGGGGCTACACTAACAACAATAAGAGACTACACTAGTAATATAGGGACCTAACATGCCCCTCTCCTTCCAAAAAGTGTTGTTCTGAACACTTGAGTAGCTCTAGATGCTTCTGTATAAAATTCTCATCCTCCCATGTAGAATTTTAAGTGGGTAAGTTCGTCCACTTCATGAGATACTCTTAAATTGATCGATTTTGTAGCTATCAAGTTCTTCTTTCTGTGACTGCTTCAGGTTCCAATATGATTTTTCCTTCCTCATAAATTTCTGACAATATTGTTTGAATTGGAATTTTTTCACCTATAACCTTCTTTAAGCATGAAACAAGGAAATCTGGATGCACTCGAGAAGAAGCAGGAAGCTCCAATTTGTATTCCATAGTACCAATATTTTGCAACACCTTGTAAGGGCCATAGTAATTTGGCGATAAATTATTATCCTTCTTGGCTTGCTTGAGGGACATTTGTTTGTATGGTTGTAGCCATAAAAATACCCAATCTCATACTTCAAAACTTCTCTCGCTGAGATGTTGATCTGCCTGTTGTTTCATTTGATTTTGTGCCAAATTTAGGTTATCCTTTAGGAGTTGGAGAACTTGTTTTTGATGCTTGATGTGATCTTCCACTGCTTGAACCTTACAATTTTCTATTAAATATGATGTGATGGACGGTGGATGATATCCATAAAGTGATATAAATGTGGTCATTTTTGCTGCAATATGGAAGTAAGTGTTATACCACCATTCAGCCAGAGGTAACCACTTGACCCTGTTAATCAAAGTTGTCATTGATGTCAATGTGGCATTGACCAAGATGTCAATATTCTTGAGATCCCTGGTTCCAGATGATGAAGCCATGACTCTTGGTTGACTAGGATACTATCAATGAAGATGTCAAGTCACAAAGAAGTCAAACCACTAATGAAGGAAGCCCTAAGTAATTATCTAATGTTGCATGCACTTGATGATCTAGATCTTAACCAATGATGTCATATGATGATGTCATACACTTGGATGATACTTGATGAAGTCATACACTTGATGAAGGTTGGAAGACTAGATGCTGATGTGGACAGTCATCTTGCCCTAACTAGTCAGCCAAAGCTACAACAAATAGACACCAGATTCGAATATTTTTAGAGCACTCCCAAAGTCATTGGCTGCATACCTTGGTTGCGAATTTGTAGTAGTATTAGAGCATTTTTTGAAGGACAGAATTGCTAACATCATCTACTTAAAGGCCTTGGAAGCACAAGGATTGGTGTTCTTACAGAATTTATATTTTTGGAGTTGAACACTTTTTAAGCAAACCACAAAAACATTCTTGAAGAATAATGTTGGAGACAGTTTATCTTGTTGAAAGAGATAGTAGAAGAGCTAATTGAAGAAACCCTAAGATTTCTTATTGAAGCAGATTACTGAATATCTCTTGTAGCAATTGTTGGAGGCTTAGAAGACCTGGTACTGAATCTTTGAATTGTATTGAAGCTACTACAAGTATAATTGGAGCACCATTGGAGAGTTGTTGAAGTAAACTTAAAGATACTTGAGGAGAAGTCATTAAAGAATCCTTGAAGAAGGACATCATCTAGACTAAATGCAATGAAGCCATCATGAGGTAACTTGGAGAAATTGTTTGGGTACAATGAAGAGCAGTGGTGACACCTTCTAAGAAGAAAAGGATTGATGACGTGATGTGTAGACTACAATGAAGGGTAAGCTAAAGATTGTCAGGGCTTGTTGAAGAATGCATTGGGAGCTGTGAAGTATAACCAAATATATCTTGACGAAATGAAGTAGGAGGTTGGAGCCTCATAGAGACAAGGTTGGTGCCTTGGAAGATAGGGTTGGAGCCCTAGAGGATAAGAGTCCTCAAGAGACCAAGTTGGAGCTTGTACCAGATATAGGGTTGGAGCCCTTGAGGTTGGTGCCTCAGAATTGACAAGGTTGGAGCCTGGGAGATTGAAGATTGGTGTCTTCATCTAGGGTTGGATCCCTACATATATTGTACTTGATTTATTGTAAATAAGATATTAATAAAATAATTTATTCTTATTGTTCATTTTGTGTTCTAAATATAGGTGATCTAACTGGTAAAATTAACAATTGAAAAGAAATACAGATTCACCCCCCTCTCAGTATTTCCAACAATTGGTATCGGAGCCAGTCCCTTCACTCAAAGCCTAACAACTTGAAGGTTGATCATTAGAACACAAATGGAAAAGCCAAGGAAGAAAGTCTCCAATCCTCCTAAATATGTGTTTTCCTCAACCATTGAAATTGAAGTAACCCAAATTGCGAAGGCTCCATTGTTTAATGGAAATTTTGATATATGGGTGGCAAGAATGAGGAATTTCTTGAAGACTTAAGGAATTTAAGTTTGGAAATCAGTAATTACTAATGACACAATTGTCGAAGAATCCAAGGAGTACAATACAAGAGCAATGAAGGCAATTTTGAATGGGTTACCAAATTCCGTGAAGGGAAATTTTGAAAAATGTTCATAAGCAAAAGTCATATGGGACAAACTTCCTGATCTTCACTCAAAAGGAGCGTTGACAATGATCTATAGTCAAGAATATGATGGAAAACAATAAAGAAGTCCAAAATCTGTCAAGGACGTTGAAGATAAAAGAGATGACAACAAGGCTAAATAAGACCTAGAAGATGAAGAGAACAAAGAAGACTTTGAAGAAGATCTCTTGAATAAACTTATGGCTTCCATGGAAGAGATTAACAGTTTGAAAAATGAAAATGAGGAACTTAAGAAGAAAGCACAAGATGGTAACCAAGACAAGACAAGGAAGGAAGTTGACTTTGTCAAGCTTCAAGTACAAGAAAGAGATGAGAAGCTCGCCAAACTTAAAGAGGAATTTCATCAGAATAAAAGAAAGCATCATGAAGAAGTCATATCTATGACAAATCAATTGGATAAGGCAAAGAAAAGGGAAGAAACTTTGTCAAGCCACCTTGAACAAAGACTTAAGAGCTTGAAAATTCTTGAAGCAGAGATTGGTCAATATAAGGAAGAGGTCTCCTCTCTTAGATCTCAACTAGAATAAGCAAGGAAACAAGTGCAAGGAGCTGAGAAGGTGATGGAAACTTTGGCATTCATAGAAGGACAAGTTAATGAAGCAGAAAATGAGAGAAACACCATGATATTCCAACTAGACGAAAAGGATGAAGAAATCTTGAAACTAAAATCAGACATCAATCTTCTCAAGGTCGAAACATGTGAAGATACAAGAATAAAAGAATAAATGGAAAGCAGTCTAGCAAAGGAGAATGAAGAAGTCTTCATAATGAAATCAAATATCATCTCCCTTAAAATCGAAGCACATGAAGCAACAAGGATGATGGAAGAAATGAAGAAGCAACTACTTATGAAAGATGAATATTGTGAAAAGTTGAAAGGAGAAATTGTCTTTCTTGAAAAGGAGGTTGAATTGATGAATAAAAACTTGAAAAGCTCTCAAAACCTAGATGACATCCGAAGTCAGCAAAGGTCTCCCCTTGATAAATCAGGTCTTGGCTATGCAGGTGAATGCTCAAGCAAGAATGATAATGCTTCAAACAACAAATATGTGAGGAACCTAGAAAGAAATGTTGATGCTCCCAGTTCCAACAAAGGCAAGGAGAAGAACCAAGACAACAACGGAAGAAATTCTACTCTAAGGAGACTTGCATATGGTGTCAAGAATACAAAAGGAAATGAATATCATCAAAGAATCCCAAGGCAAAAAGACTTCAAGAGTACTTCAAGGAACTCTTCATCTCCCAGGTACCAAAGTATATTTCTTGGATATTTCTATTCCTGTACAAACTTTGGGCACGTGGAAAAAGATTGTAGGGCATATCACAAAGACAAATATAATGGTCCCTGTTAATCTCCTCGAAGAAATTTTGCAAGAAGAAGTCACGATTTATTATTCATGAACAAGATAGAGTGCTTCAATTGCCATAACATTAGACATATGGCACGTGATTGTAACTTGACTTGGGCCACTGCACAAGCTAGAACCATGATAGAGAAGAAAGTTACACAAGTATCGAGAAGGAAAAAAGTTGAATCCGGAAGTCTCTTGAACACTCCAGTGAGAAACACATGTTGTTGACTAGATGAAGTCATCCTTGATATTCCAAGTATTTGATGATGAAACCCTACCAAAAAGAGACCATTCATACAGTTAGGGGGAGTTTGTGATTCTTGAGTATTCTTGCAGAAAGTGATCCGTGAGTGGGCCCTATGAAATCCTTGATGAGTTACACATGGACAATCTTGATAAATCATCTCTCGGAAGTAACTCCATTGAAGAAAAACATGATATTATGATGATGCTTCTACTTGATCACACAAGGTGAGAAATCCTTAATGAGCTAAAGGAATTTATGCAGACAGGGGGAGATGGTACATCACATTAAGAAATACAAACACATCTATCATGGAACATATTGCCAAAAGAAAGAGCACCATGGCAGGGGGAGTAACATACCTATGAAGGAATAAAATTCATGAAGAAAAGAAGCAGCTTGACAGGGCGAGTATTTGGGCACCCCGTTTTCCATTGATGTCAAAGGGGGAGAGAAATTAGAAGGGCAAGAATATTGCCATAAATGACAAAGGGGGAGATTGTTAATCAAAGTTGTCATTGATATCAATGTGGCATTAACCGAGATGTCAATATTCTTGAGATCCCTAGTTCCAGATGATGATGCCATGACTCTTGGTTGACTAGGATACTATCAATGAAGATTTCAAGTCACGAAGAAGTCAAACCACTAATGAAGGAAGCCCTAAGTACTTGATCCAATGTTGCATGCACTTGATGATCTAGATTTTAACCAATGATGTCATATGATGATGTCATACACTTGGATGATACTTGATGAAGTCATACACTTGATTAAGGTTGGAAGACTAGATGCTGATGTGGACAGTGATCTTGCCCTAACTACTCAGCCCAACCTACAACAAATAGACACCAGATTCGAAACTTTTTAGAGCACTCCCAAAGTCATCGACAACATACCTTGGTTGGGAATTTGTAGTAGTATTAGAGCATTTTTTGAAGGATAGAATTGTTAACATCATCTACTTAAAGGCCTTGGAAGCACAAGGATTGGTGTTTTTACAGAATTTATATTTTTGGAGTTGAACACTTCTTAAGAAAACCACAAAAGCATTCTTGAATAATAATGTTGTAGACAGTTTATCTTGTTGAAAGAGATAGTAGAAGAGCTGATTCAGAAACCCTAAGATGTCTTATTGAAGCAGATTACTGAAGATCTCTTGTAGCAATTGTTGGAGGCTTAGAAGACCTGGTACTAAATCTTTGAATAGTATTGAATCTACTACAAGAATTATAATTGGAGCACCATTGGAGAGTTTTTGAAGTAAACTTAAAGATACTTGAGGAGAAGTCATTAAAGAATCCTTGAAGAAGGACATCATCTAGACTAAATGCAATGAAGCCATCACGAGGTAAATTGGAGAAATTGTTTGGGTACGATGAAGAGCACTGATGACACCTTCTACGAAGAAAAGGTTGGCATTGATGACGTGATGTGTAGACCACAGTGAAGGGTAAGTTGAAGATTGTCAGGGCTCGTTGAAGAATGCATTGGGAGCTGTGAAGTATAACCAAATATATCTTGACAAAATGAAGTAGGAGGTTGGAGCCTCATAGAGACAAGATTGGTGCCTTGGAAGATAGGGTTGGAGCCCTAGAGGATAGAAGTCCTCAAGAGACCAGGTTGGAGCCTGTACCAGATATAGGGTTGGAGCCCTTGAGGTTGGTGCCTCAGAATTGACAAGGTTGGAGCCTTGGAAGTCTAAGTCGGTGCTTGGAAAATACAAGTTGGAGCCTGGGAGATTGAAAATTGGTGTCTTCATCTAGGGTTGGAGCCCTACATATATTGTACTTGATTTATTGTAAAGAAGAAATTAATAAAAGAATTTATTCTTATTGTTCATTTTGTGTTCTAAATATAGGTGATATAACTGGTAAAATTAGCAATTGAAAGCAATGGCCTACAGAGTTTTTTCAAGATTTCATCAATTCATTGTGTTTTTTTATCAGATACAAAACAACGAAGATATCCTTCCAAAAATTTGTTCACTATCTCAGTTTTCCCATTGGATTGAGGATGATAAGATGAGCTATGAGCTAGTTGAGTACCCAAACAAGAAAATAATTCCGTCCAAAAATTTTCAGTAAAAATGGGATCTCTGTCACTTACAATAATATTTGGGTTTCCATGTCGCTTTTGAATTGTTTTCATAAATGCAGTAGCAACTGTATTTGCTTTAAATGGATGAGATAATGCACAAAAGTGTGTATACTTGGTGAGTCTATCAATTGCCACCATGATGACACTCTTTCCTTCGGACTTAGGTAAACGTGTGATAAAATCCATTGAAATATCCTCCCAACGTTGACTTGGAATGGATAAAGGTTGTAGAAGACTCGGGGTCTTAATTGTCTCAACTTTATTTTGCTGGAAAACCAAACATTCTACCACAAAATTTTGAATATAAGATTTAAGGCCATCCCAAAAAATTCTTTCTTCACCCTGTGGTAAGTTTTTAAAAATCCTAAGTGTCCTCCTAAGGGAGAAGTGTGCAATTCCAAAAGAATCTTTTGTTTTAGTTGGGAATTATTACAAAGATATAAGTGATATTTGTACCACAAAGAATAATTTTCCAACTAAATGTATCAGATGTACTAGGATCTTGCTGCAACTTTTGAATGAGTGTCCACACTTCTTCGTCCTTCTTCCATTCATCCCTTTCTTTGGTTATCAATCTTGTTGGATAATAGAAATGGCACAAAGAAATGCTTCCACCTCTTCATCCTTTCTTGAGAGGGCATCTGCAACAACATTTAGCTTCCATTTTTTGTATGTGATTTCAAAGTCATAACCCAACACCTTTGTGACCCATTTTTGCTGCTCTTCTTAAGATATTCTTTGTTCCAAAAAGTATTTAAGACTATCATGATAAATTTTTACCTTGAAGTGTCTTCCCAGTAGGTAAGGTTGCCATTCCTTTAGTGCATGTAGTATTGCCAACATTTCCTTCTCATAAATAGTTTTTTGTAAATACTTTCCTTTGATTGGACGACTTTCGAAAGCAATGGGTCTTCCTTCTTGCATTAAAACAACACCAATTCCATTTCTTGAGGCATCACATTCCACAATAAAGGTTTTTATGAAGTCTAACGTAGCTAAGACCGATGCTAGGAACATTGCCTCTTTAAGATATTCAAATGCCTTAGTTGCTTCAGGAGTCCATGAAATTGCATCTTTCTTCAATAATGTTGTTAGAGGTGCTTCTATTCTCCCATAATTCTTAACAAACTTGTGATAATACCCTGTTAACCCGATAAATCCTTGCAACTGCTTTATAGTTATGGGGACTTTCCATTCCTTAATGGCTTTAATTTTGTTAGGGTCTACCTTAACACCCTCGTGAGATACAATAATGATCCAGATATTCCACCTCTTTTACTCCAAAGAAACATTTGGAGCTTTTTGCATATAATTGTTTCTCCTCCAATAGTTTGAGCACCCTGTCAACATGTTGAACATGATCCTTCCAAGACCTGTTGTAGATTAGTATATTATCAAAAAATACTAACACAAATTTTCTAAGGAAGGGTTTTAAAATGGAATTCATCAACCCTTGAAATGTAGAAGGTGCATTGGTAAGGCCAAAGGCATGACCAAAAATTCATAATGACCCTCATGAGTTCGAAATGTTGTTTTCAAAATATCTTCAGTCTTCATTCTAATATGATGATATCCTAAACGAAGATCCAACTTGGTAAAATAAATTGCTCCGTGTAATTCATCTAATAATTCATCAATCAGAGGAATGAGAAATTTATCTTTAATAGTGAGCTTGTTGAACTCCCTATAATTCGGATACATGCGCCATGATCCATCCTTCTTGTGCACTAATACTACTGGAGCAGAGAAAGAAATTTGTCCCGGTTGAATTATACCAACCTCTAACATTTATGCAATCATACGTTCAATTTCGCTCTTTTGGACATAAGGATATTTGTAAGGCCTGATGTTTGGAGGAACACTTCCTAGAATCAAATGAATAGCATGATCATGATCAAGAATAGGTGGGAGTCCTTTGGGAGTTTCAAACACCTTGGAATGATTGTCCAAGACTTTTTGGAGATCTGGAGAAATACACGATTTTGATGTTGGAACTTCTAGTGAGCATAATTGTGAAATTACACCTCGTTTTTCTTTCTTGAGAAGCTTTGTCATGACATTAGAGCTTATTATCTTTCCCGGCTTCCCTGCGATACCCCTTAATTCACCTTCCTTTCCTTCCAAAAAAAAATTCAAGAAAAGTTTTTGAAAATTAAAAGCTGTCGTCCCCAAAGATTGTTACCATTGTACTCCTAGTACAACATCAACACCTCCCATTGGAATAGAAAGCATTGGACTATTCAATACATATTCCCCCATGGTTAGCTTGATATTATGGCATTTTCCAGAGAAATTTATAGTTCCTCCATTTGCAACCATCACTTGACATTCTGGTGCTAGGTATAAGAAGCAATTCAATTCCTTGGCTACCTTACAATGAATAAAATTATGGGTACTACCGGAGTCAATCAACACTATTACCTTTTTCTTCTTGATATGTCCTTCTATCTTGAGAGTTTGAGGAGTGGTAATTCCTACCAATGCATTAGAGGATATGGTCAAACTCATTTCTTCTTTCGCTAGGGTTAGTTCCTGGTGTATATCCCCTTCTTTTGAAGTTTCTTGTTCATTTTCTTCCTCCTCTTCACAATATATGTAAAATATTTTATTCTCAGCACACTTATGACCTTTAGTGTATTTACTATCACAACTGTAGCAAAGCCCTTTTGTTATTTTTTCTTCCAATTGTTGTGGTGTCAACCTTGTAGGTTTTGGAAGTCTAGGAGTAGCAACACTTCCATCTTTATAGATGTCAGCCTTGCCATAATTTTACATTCATTTTTTCTTGCCAACATGAATGCCTTCTCCAACGAATCAGGTTTCCAAAGGCGAACCTCATGTTGGATGTTATCATTTAAAGTCCCTATGAAGACATCAATCATGTGTTCCTCTGGAATATAAGCTACCCTTATATTCAATTTTTGGAAGTCCTCAATGTGCTCCACCACTGAACCCTTTTTTTTTAGATTTGTCGATTGACTAAATAAAGTGTTGCTCTTTGTATCCTCATAATGTGCTATCATTTCCTCTGTAAAAATTGACCAAGTGACAATTTTTTTACGGGAGCTAGGCCATCAATACCATACAAATGTATTTTGTTCTAAATATAAAGTTACAAGGCATACCTTTTGTGTGTTTTGCACATTATTGAGATCAAAATATTGCTCCATTTGTAGTATCCATGTTACGGGATCCTTGCCATCAAACTTCCTCATATCGATCTTTGGAATATGGTAGGTTTTCAATCCAACATTAGAGTTTATGAAATTACGATTAACATTTATTTTGTTCTCATCATGAGTTTCCTCTACCATATTTTCGCCATTAGGAATCATTTCTTATATCAACTTTGTCAAAACTTCCTTCAAACCTTCCATGTCTACTTTTATATCATTCTTCATGTCTTCCATGCCATTCTTCAAACCATCCATCTTAGCTTCCATGCCTTTCTTCAAACCATCCATATTATCTTCCATGCCCTTCTTCAAACCATCCATCTTCGCTTCCACAACTTTCTTCAAAATTCCATTTCAATTTTTTTTGCTCTTTGCGAGAGCGAAATTTGGTGCACTTGCTCTTGTGATTTTGATATATCATGTTGCACTTCTTCCTCTTCTTGAGTCATAGTAGAGTATTCTGACAGCTTAATGGGTGTTGAATTATTTTTAAGGGGCATTTTAGAACCAAATACTTATATCAATGCTTCATATGCCCTTGGAATTACTTCAAACTGATATTTCAAGAAAGACTTATACAATTTGAAAAAAAATACACACTGTTTTCTTACTGTTGAGGAGCTTGAAATTGAAACCGAATTATCTCTGTGATTTAGGATCTTCGATATCTGAAATTCGGTCTTGTAGTAGCCCTCTGAATCTTATTTTGAATGCCACATGACTGACCCGATTTTGATTCTTCAAGACAAAGTTGTTAGCCATCCATAATTTTGACATATTCAAAGATGGCTAGAATAGGTCTTTAGCCTTCAAGAAACAAATTTCATGCAAAATCTGTGACTTCCTGAAGCCTCTCTGTGTTCTTTATCCTCAAGAAATCCATTCCATTGATAATCTTTATTAAAAATTCCTCAAAGAAGTCCTGCTGATATCCAAAGAAAATTGTTATCAAGCCTCTTCTACATCATTCCCTCTTCACAAATTTCCCCCAATCCCTCCATTTCACTCATTTTCACTTATCCTAACCACTCATTTTTCCCCTAAAAATCCCCTTTTTCTCCCTCATTTACCCTCATTTTCTTATAAAAACCCTTTTTAACCATTATAAAACCATTTACTTGGTTAAAAACCCTCCTTTCATTCCTATCAGAACACTCAAAAAAGGCCAAGAAACCTTTGTTTTAGGCCTAAGTCCGACTATTGTGAAAATAGGCCTTAAGCACCTTTTTTGGTTTAAGCCTTGCCCCCTTCTATTTCATATGACTCGAAGCCCGCAACCAAGGGTTAAGTCTAACCCCTTTTCCTTAGCCCCGATTCCCTTACTCCTCCACCGGATCACATCCCAGCACTTATCTTCAGTCACCTTATTTCTTATATTACCCCTCTGTGCCTATGCTTTTCCGATTAAATCCCAGTCGTTGATCCACCTGATCTAACGATGATCGTTGTCCCCCTCTCATCCCCACCTTTCCACCTCCCGACAAAGATGCTGACATCACTCGCTGGCCCACCGCCCACTATTCCACTATCATCCAGTCCCTGCATGCCACCTATCCTCCATCTTTCCCCCTCTACCTCGCATCTTTTCCGATCGCGCTCACACCTCCACCGTTGATCTGGCTCCTCCAGATCCAACGGCTTATACCCATTATCGCGTGCATTTTCCTATAGGAGTTTAACCGCCCATTTCAACGTGAAACAGGCAGTATTGGCCTGGACAGGTGTCATCCAATCGACCATATTGCGTCTAAAACGACCAAAACCGTTTACCACCCAACCTTTGCGTGAATACCATTGTTGGTTTCGCACGAAACCGCCTTTTACCAAATCGCGCCAATATTCAAAAAACCACCATTTCGCCTGTTCTGCCTGTGAGACCCCTCCATCTACACATTGTTCCTTCCTCCGCATCGCTCCTCCGCCACCCAAGCTTTTGAATGCAGTCACCCACAAAAACGGGTTTTACTTAATGGTTTTTGTGTTTTATATGCAGGTTTTTAATGGTGGCCTGAATTTTGTAGACCCTCCCATAGCTATCTACATGGCATAAAATCTCGGAATAATGATCCTCGAGGCAGGATAAAGCAGAAAGGGGTATTTTAGGGTGTAATCTCAGAGTTTAACCAATGATTCATGGGCATTGATCTATTACGAAACCCTCCAGCGTAGCAAGAAACCCCTGCAGACACGAAGACAAAGAGGATTAATAAAAAAGTGGAGAAACAAAGGTTAAAGGGCATATATCCGAAGATTAAAGACTTAACCTGTGAAGATTAAAGATGAAGCACAGTTAAAGGAAAAATCAAATAAAAAATATAGTCAGTAAAGGACTAAAGCAGAAAGATGATAAAGAAGGCCTAATTCGTGATCAAAGTGACCAATCAAGACAAATCACCCAAAGGAATGCTTCGAATGACACATCACTGAAGCAGTTACTCCTCTAAAGGCCCAAAAGGACACATGTGGCATACTTTCCCTTCAAAGACACCTTGACAGCCATTCGGATGCTTGAACCCCTTTAAAAACTGTCAGGGCAGTTATTATAAAGGCATGGGTGGCCTTAACACTAAATGTTTCACCTAACTTGTCCCAGAGGTCAAACTGAGTACTTCGGCCAGAGTTATCTTCAAAGAACACACGTTGGAGTTATTATCACCCTGCTAGATATGCCTCACAGACAAAAAAAACTACTAAAATGGTACAATCAATTAATGCAATAGTCACTAAGTAGAATGGGCATTCAAATACCTCTCCCCCTCTGTCTTAACTGATATTTATGATCTCTCCTTCAACACTGTTCCTCTTTCACCTATATGTATTCACAGAAACTCATTGTAAAGGGTTGGAAAATTGTTAATTGTTGAACTGTTATTGAGTAAGAGTTGCTGAGTAGTTGTAATATAGTAGGCTGGGAAGAGAAGTATTGGACTGTAGAAAGCCATTGGACTCGAGTATGTAACTGGTCTTGGACATAAAATAGACAAGCAGATTCACTGGATCCTGATCTAAATCATTGGTGATGTTTTTCCTTGCTGTCACTGTTGTTTCTTATGTTTTTCACATTGTTCATATTCTCTGATAAAGAGCAGGAACTATAGATTAGGATTTACTTCTAAAATTACCCTAATTCTGACTGATAAGCTTTATCTTTATATTTTCTTCTAAATGAGTGTTTAGGAATCATTTCAATAGAGTATAACCAGTCAAGGAATGTTGGTGAGCCCATATCTTGCTGAGTAGAACTTGAGATGTTGTTCTTGAATGATCTTTTCACTGCATGCTAAGTAGAGTCCTAATCAAGGAAGTTTATGGTTAGCCATGTCCCTTGTTTAGTCTTAAATAGCTGTTTTGAAGATTTCCCTTAAGATTATGCCGAAAGCAAGATAGGTTAAAAGTCCTTACTTGATCTTAGGCTACTTTTTATGTTTATCTTAAATGTTTTTCCGTTAAGAGTATGCCAAAAGCAGGATAGGCTCAAAGTCCTTACCTGATCTTAAGCTGCCCTTTGTGTTCTTATATGTTTGCTTCTTTCACCACGCATCAGGCATCGTCCATACCACAAAATAAACTTAAAGAGATCTTTTGATATAGATGACCTGCCCTATGGAAACCCTTGAATAGTTTTTGTGCAAGTAAACCCTTTTATGACTTCATAGCATAATGGATTGACACTTTTTCTTAACCTATCTTCCCATGTTGAAATATCCTTCAATTTATTCCCTCCTTCACACTTCACATGACCTTCTCAGTTGATGATTCCCAACCAACAAAAAAATCCCTTGTACTTCATAACTAGCCTAATATCACATCATAAGCCTTAAAGTATATCATTCTAAACACATATAGAGAGATCCCTCTCTGAATCCAGGAAGGCTAAATCCTAGGATTCCAAAGTGGTTCTGAGGTTGCCTTGTCATTTGGTATGCCAATCTGCCAAATCACAGGACCCAAACATAATGGAGACTCCACTGGGGAATTCTGAGTGTATTACATCTTATACATCCTTAAGACCTCAGAAGACCCACAACATACTTAGATTGGTAGTTAATAACTGATGGTGGAAAGCAGCCCATCTTAAAACATTTGAAATCATCCACCTGGCGACTCCACAACTCCTAAAAGACCAAAAGACTCCACTGGTGATCAGTAGGCCTACTGATTACCCCTGGTTTCACAAAGACTCCACTGGGACAACCCACACTACCATTAAAAAATCGCGCACACCCATGATTAAGAAACTTTGAGGATTGAGTTTTCTTTGTTAAAGACTAGTTTGCCTCTAAAGATTGTCATATCTGGCTAACTTTCTTTTCTGTGGGTCTAAATCTTAACATACTGGCTTCAAAAAGAATTCATACTAGAGCCTATCTTGACCCAAATCCTCCTGAAACAGTTAATAATCTAGAAATCATTCTTAGGAAGTCTCCTGTATCTAGGGATCCAACTATTATCAGTTCAATTCACAGAGCTAATTTTGTCCCTGAAAAGCTTTCAGCTCTTCAGGAAATCCAAGTTGACTTAGATTTTCCAAGTAATTTACCAAGAACTAAGTCACTTAGTGGTATAGATCAGACAAACTTTGAGCCTCCTAGTTCACCACAACGTAGTGGCCAACATATTAGCAGCAGAGAAACCCCTCCATCCACACCTCCTGATACTCCTTTCATTCATAATTTTGGTTTCTCTCATCCCAAATCTACTCAACAAGTCTTGGTTGGTCCTAGCACTTCTGCCATCCATACATCTACTATGACCCCCCATTTTTCCCTCCCATCTACATCATGGCTGCATGGTATTCTCCTCTAGTCCTTCCTTTACCTTTAGCTGCCTTACAACAAGATTATTCAACCACTATTCCTCTATATGATGCCAGTAGTGCCATTTCTGCCCCACAACATGTCGACAAAATGAATGATTACTTTGATAGGAATGAAATAGGTGATGATACTATTAAACTCAGATTCTTTGCTCAGAGTTTAGCGGGAGAAGTAACAAAATGGTTCAAAGGCTTAACCCCACAGAGCATCAACGATCTTCCTGCCTTTCATCAACTATTTCTGAACAAGTGGGAAGTCAGGAAAAACCCTCTCCAAATTCTGTTAGAATATGAGAATATGAAAAGGAATCCAGGGGAAGGTGTACAGGAGTATTGTGCTAGATACAATAGGGCGTACAATGCCATACCAACTCATGTGAAACCTCCACAAGGCCAAGCTTTATTGAAATTCGCTGATGGATTTGATCCTGAAATGGCCTACCAACTGAGGGAAAAGGAATACCTCACATTAGAAGATATGCAGCAAGGGGCAGTGATCGTTGAGGCAAATTTGATTGCCAAAAGAACTAGGACGAGGAACGAAAAGAAAGTAACATATAGAAATGAAGCTGCACCTTCCACATCTGACTCAAAAATGGAAAGGATGATGGAGGAGATGTTGGAGAGGATGAGCAAATATGAGAGAGATCAATCTAGAGAAAATCAAATAGCTCCCCAAAACAGAAACCAATCCCAGAATCAAAATCATAACTTTAGGAGAAACCCCCCTCAGATTAGACAAAGAGATATTGATCAACAAATCATACCTCCATTTCAAGAAAATTATGTTGATGAAGATGAGGGAATGATAGAAGAGCCAGAGGGAACTGATATAAACATGCTGGGAGTAAGTAATGAAGACCTTGCCTTTTTTACAAAGGATGATCATGCCACATATACATAAGATGATAATGAAGGCTTAGAATCTGAAGACTATAGGAAAGACTTTGAGAATGTCATCATGGAGGTCCATAGACAATATGACCTCAGGAGAAAAAAGAACCAAGAAACTCCCCAAACAAAGACCTCTGAAAATGCGGTTAAAAACAGATCTGAAAGGGTGGTTAGAAGGGCTGCTGAAAACAAAAAAACAACAGCTAAAAGTTCTGGTGAAAACAAGGGGAAAAGCACTCAAACCACTGATAAACAGAGTGTTGACCCTAACAACACTAGCACTTCAGCTAGTACCCCTATAAAAACAGTTTTAACTGATATACATAGTAAAAACTAGCAAGCTGATTTTGCTGATAAGTTAGTGAGTAACAAAATAGATTTGAGCCTTTCAAAGAAATAGTTCCCTTTAAATTTGGAAAGTGAAATTGCTAAAATCAAGATCTCTGTCCCCCCCACTGAGTTAGTCACTCAAGATGTATATAAATGTCAAGTGTTAAAGGCTTTGAACATAGAAGAAAATAATGATTCTTTCAACCTAAATGATGATCAGCCAGCCCTTTTATTTGGTCCTAAAATTGAAGGAAAGTTCCAAGAAGGAGTGGTCCCTCCTTTCTATGTCAGTTTGAATATCCATGATAAAATTTTACACAATGCTATGCATGATTCAGGGGTTTCACACAATCTAATGCCCAAAGTAATCATGGAGAGATTAGGCCTTGAGATAACCAGACCATACAAAGATTTGTATTCTTTTGACTCCAGTAGAGTAAAATGCTTAGGCTTGATTAAAGATCTTTGTGTAAACTTGACCCAGATCCCAGCCAAATGCATAGTGATGGATGTGGTAGTGGCTGATGTGTGCCCCAAATATGGTATGCTTCTTTCAAGATCATGGGGTGCTTATAAGCTTTAAGGTACCATGCAAATGGACATGACATATGCCACCATCCCTGTCTTCAGTCAACTTAGAAGACTTTATAGGGAATCACACATGAAATTTATGGTGAGTAGTCAAGAAAAATCAGAAAATTCCCCTCTTTATTCTGTCCATACAGACCTAGACTCATTCATTCTTTACAATGATGAAAGCTTTGATGAGCTAGAGTTGGAAAGTGAGCAATCACCCAACATAACAGAAAACATGGAAGGAGAGGATAGGAAGGGAGAGGATCTCAAACAGTTTGCCAAATCTGAAAATTACAGCAAACAAAACAGAGAGTATGAACAACCCACTGTCCACTAGCTTAGTGCAAGTCATGAGAGTCAAGAAGAAAGGAATCAACTCCATGAAAAATTTAAGGAACAAGACCAACATAAACATGCTGCAGAACCCATAAAACTGCATAATGACAGTTAGAACACACAGGACAAAGGGGACAGGAATGAAAACAACAACAAGTCCGAAACTAGCCCTCTTTGGAGTATGAGTTTTGATGGGTCTTGTAATAGAACTGGTGCAGGAGCAGGTGTTTGGCTTCACAACACAGAGAATAATTACGCTGAAAGCCATTCATACAAGTTAAACTTCCAATGCACAAATAACATAGCAGAGTATGAAGCACTCCTCTTAGGACTACATTTACTGAAGAAATTAGGAGCCACGAGGGTAGCTGTTCATGGAGATTCTGAACTGATCATTAGGAAAATAAATGGAGAGTACACTGCCAAACATCCAAGACTAAGAGTCTATAGAAATGATGCCATGGACCTTTTGAAAACTTTTGAGGAATAAAAACTTGTTTTTGCCCCTAGAGACCAAAACATTCTTGCCAATGGTTTAGCTTGTGCTGCCAGTTCATGTCAAAGACCTTATGACAACAAAAAGTTCACAGTCCAAGTGAAATATAGACCATCTGTCCCAGACAATGAAAAGTATTAGCAGGTCTTTGAGGGAGATAAACATATAGAGGACTTCCTGCAGCTCAGAAATGAGTTTGGATTGCCAAATTCAGACTCAAAGTATGATAAAGATTGTCTTAATGAGGAACAGCTTGTTGAAAAATAATCTTCTCCCATTGCAGAAATAAATATGCTAACCAGAGAGTTCGAAAATCAAACAGAAGAGTACATAAACTCAGAAAGAGAAGACATAGGGGTACTACAGTCTAAAGACAAAAGCTTACCCAAAGGACTAGCACCTCTAGAAGACTTGTTTGATTTTAATGATGTTTCCAAGAAACCAACAATAGAACCCACTGAATCTGATATTGAGGAATGCAATATAGGCAATAAAGACAAGCCTAAAATGATCAAGTTATCTAAAACATTGCCAGCTCCCATGAAACTGAAATATATTGAGTTGTTTAAAGAGTTTTATGATGTATTTTCTTGGAGCTATGAAGATTTAAGGGCATATGACATAGAGACCATTCAGCACAAGATACCACTTAAAGAAAATCAAAAACCGTTTAGGCAAAAATTACGCAGAATAAACCCTGTGTAGTTACCTTCGGTTGAGAAAGAAATTAGGAAAATGTATGTTGCTGGAATTATTGTTCCTGTGAGATACTTAGAGTGGGTATCTAATATTGTAGCTGTAAGAAAGAAAACAAGAGAAATAAGGCTCTGTATTGACTTTAGGAACTTGAACAGAGCCTCATTAAAGGACAACTATCCCTTGCCTAAAATGGAGCACATCTTACAAAGGATAGTTGGTGCCAGGAGGATTTCTTTGCTAGATGGATTTTCAGGATATAATCAAATATTGGTACTCTCTGATGATCAACTTAAAACAGCCTTTACTACTCCTTGGGGTACTTTCATGTATGTGAAAATGCCTTTTGGATTAATGAATGCTGGTGCCAAATTTCAAAGAGCCATGGATATTGCTTTCTCAGAAGAAATATGACACTTCATTGTGATTAATTTAGATGACATTACAATCTATTCCAAAACAGATGAAGAACACCTAGTACACCTAAGAAAGGTCTTTGAGAAATGTAGAAAGTTTGGGCTATCTTTAAATCCCAAGAAGACATTGTTTGGTTTCCAAGAAGGGGAGATTCTTGGTCACATCATATCTGAAAAAGGGACTAAAATAGACCCAAAAAGAGTTGAATTTATATTGCGAATCTATCACCCTAGGAATATCAAAGAACTCCAATATTTCATTGGAAAGATTAATTTCTTAAGAAGGTTCATACCCAACCTAGCTGAACTCCTGAGAATCATGACAAATATGCTTAAGAGAGAGACAAGAGTTAAATGGACCTTAGAAGCAAAGAAATCTTTTGAATTGGTAAAATATATTTATCAAGAAGCTTAAGAAGGGCAAGAAGTCATTGGAAAACAAGGTACAATAATTTATCAAGAAGGAAGCGTTGAAATCTTCAAATGTGGAAATTCAAGCTTAAAAAAAAGGAACAAATATAGATCTCATTAACCTCATAGTTCAAACAAGTCCAAACCCAAATGAAGCCAAAGCATACTTAGATGTTGAAGTTCAGACAATGAAAATTCCAAGTGAAGACTTTATAACCAACTCAATAACATGAGTACCTGAGGCAAATCAGAAAATTACCAAAAGCATGATGAAGGAAAATAAAGTCACAATATATCCTTATAAACATCCTCATCATAAAAGTAGAGACCATCATTAGTCAACATGTTAGCATCATATAGAAAGGAAAGAACATACTTATGTTCCGAAGACTATTGATGTCGGCACAATTCAATCTTATGATAAAAAATCATTCAAGTATCCAGTGATCGTAAGATTCCACATAAGGTTAACTTAGGATGGTCAAATATTTTCTCAGTTTGACAATCTTGTTTATCACCCAAAGGATCATATCATCTTGTATCATCGAAGATGGCAAGTCGAAGAATTTTGAAAGATGAAAATAGATTACAAGAGAAAGAAACAAATGGCATGCATTATCAACAATAAGCTTTGAAGACAAAGTTTTTCCGAAGAGAAAGACAATGTCATGAAAATAATATATAAAAATAATAAAAATAATAATAATCATAATAATTATTAACTAAATAATAATTATTGATTGAAGATACATGTCCCAAAAGACATAACTATTTATGGAGGTCTGTAGAGAACGCAAGAGCGCAAGGAACAGGTGGCGGATCAGGGCATCAGATGAAGACATCTGGTAGGGAACAGACGGATTGCCTTGAAACGTGGACACTTCTGTTGATTTCACGATTTCGGCAACAGGAAAGTGCCTGAGACGCTGTCTTCCGGCCGCCATAGCTGTCACTCTCTCCGACTTACCTGAGGTCTTTACCTTGTCGCTGGAGCCGGGAACAATCCGTTTGGCGGGTTTAGCATTTAATCTGCTGCATTAAACATGGTCAACCCTAGTGAGGCTGTTGAATTCGACCTTGATCCGGAAGACATTCTGTCGGTATGGGGGAAGGATTTAAAGGCACAGAATATTGAGCGGTTCTTTGGGACAAGCGGCCACCATGGGATCTTGAAACCGGAACCAGATCTGCAAGAGTCGTGGAGGAACAGGGCTTCGATCGTATTGCTGGAAGATAGCTTGGGGCTGACCGTGCAGAGCAATCAGGAGGCTCTTGGCCAATTCAAACCCCAGAAATCGAGAATTCAGAAGGAGGGTTACCCTCAGGCGGATGTACCCAGCGATCTCCAAGTAAGTAATGCCAAATCCCTCCTTCATGCTTGTTCTTTTACCAGAGGTCTTGAAGATGTGGTACTCGGTCATTGATAAAAAATCTGGACTTGGCATAGCCTGGGAGGAGGGCTCAAAACTGACCTAGGGTCGGTTGAGGTAGGAAGATCGTCAGTCGTAACCAGATCCTCTATTGCAAGAGATTTGATAAACCCTAGCGTGATTTCTGGATTGGTGGAAGCGAGATCTGGAGAGGGATCGAGTCTAAGGAAGGAAGATTCGGCTTTCGAAACTGTTAAGAAGTCAGCAGAGGTGGGATTAGCAAAGGATGTTGAAAAAGGAACTGGAAACAAGGGCAATGCGGAAGTCATTGCTACAGAGACCCCCTCAGAAAATCCACTAGTAGACAAGAACGTTTCTTCGCAGCAAGCAGAAGCAGAAAATGGTGCTGTTGTCACACAAGGTAGGGAGGAGGTCTCAGGCAAGAGGCAGAACGGGGAGAAAAGGAAGAAACAGAAATTTATCAAGAAAAAGGAGATCGAAGCAAATCCAGTGCTAGGGATGGATGTCTAAATAGAGGAAGCTATTGTGGTGGCCGAATGCACTTTGGTAGGACGAGCAAGGGGTAAAAAATATTCAGCTCATTTCATCCAAAATTGGGCGGATCAGCAATGGCAGGCGACCCCAGAAAAATCTTTCAAGGTATCAACTCTGGCAAAAGGATGGTTCATGGTGCAATTTGAGAAGAAGGAAATGGCGGACTGGGTTATGGGGAAAAATTGGGCCTTCGGCAACCATCCTGTACTTTTCAGGCGATGGACTCCACTATTTGACGCGTGGCGAGAAAAGGTTGAAACTTTCCCGGTCTGGGTTTGAGTTCCTGGTCTGCCTCCTTTCCTTTGGGTGGATTCAATTTTCAGGTCCATAGGGAATATGCTCGGCACTTATTTGGAAGCAGATATTTCTTTCATTGAAACAAAGAATAAGGCCATGGCACAGATATTGGTCAGTCTTAACCCCGGAGAAGGTCTTGCAGAAAATATCAAAATCCAGTACTGAGACCTCATTTTTGACCAGCCATTGGACTACGAACATTTTCCATTCATATGTCACAGATGCCATGTGTATGGCCATCTAGTAAGGGACTGCCCGTTGGGTTTTCATCGCAGAAGGAAACATAAGAGAGCCGAGGAGGAGGTGGTAACAGCCGAAAAAGAAAAAGATTCTAGGCATAAGAAGGCTCAAGAGGAGGATGCCATGGAGGTGGATAGGAGTGAGAAGGAGATGTCTTCGAAGCAGACTCATAAGGAGATCCCGTGCCTGGAGATTGCAGAAGGAATACCTATCGGAACTGGGAATGCTACCCCGGAAATCACAAAAGAATCGACTGCAACCCTCCTTGAAGACACGATGGGTATGCACTCTTGTTTTCCTTCTTGTGAAGATAAAGATGCATGCCTGAATTCAAATTCTCATAGTCATTCATCTGATGTACACACTCGAGTTGATAGCATCACTTCATCTATTCCCAAAATAAACCTGAACTGTGAAGAGATTCTGAATGAAATCTGTGAAGTGAAAACCTCTCCTTCCAAACCGGCATGCCATTATAATCTGCACTCCCTTGACAAAAAACCTGTTTCAGGAGAGCCGGTTGGAGGTTTAGGCATGGATACTTCCCAGGCCTCTTTGAGGAAACCTAGGGGTAGGAATTCTTGCCTGTCTAAGGCTCAGGTGAAAGCAAAATTGACGTGGCGGATGGTAAACAATTGTCAATTCCTGGGGTGCTTAGAGCGGTGAAACCCTGTGAGGGAGTGACAAAATGATCTTTCTCTCCTATAACTGTAGGGGTTTAGCCAGTAAACCCAAAAAATTGGCTCTGAAGGAGATGGTTCAGCGTTGTAACCCAGATGTACTCATGTTACAAGAGACTCTAGGCACGAGCACAGAAGTTTCGTCATCTCTTTGTTCTACTCTCCCCGGTTGGAATTTTCAAACCTTGGATTCTGTTGGCCACTCGGCAGGCCTGACTATTGGCTTCAGGGAAGGAAGACTGAAACTAGTAAACATATGGGGATGGATCATGTGTTGGGGATGGAAGCTATGTCCCCTAATTTCGGCTTCTCTATAACGATTTTAAATATTTACAGGCCATGCCAGGAGAGTCTCTTTTTGGAATAATCTCCTATCTAAATCAGTGATAAGAAGTCAAAATCTGGTGATAGGAGGAGATCTAAATTTCTCAATTGGGAATGCCGAGACTTGGGGACCTTCAGCCAGAGAAGATCCTCTATCATATTTCTTCTTGAATGCCCTTGCTTCGCATAACCTGATAGATGTAAACCTGTTAAAATTAAAACCTACATGGAGGAACCGTAGAACAGGTGAAGCTAGAATAGCAAAAATATTAGATCGTTTTCTTCTAGGTGAAGATCTAGCTTCCAGAATTCTGGTTTTCAGGAAATGGGTGGGAGAGGGGGGAAACTTGGATCATTTTCCAATCCTTCTTGAGTTGTCAAAGCCCCCCCCTAAGCCGGCTTCCCCCTTCAAATTCAACGCATCCTGGATGCAGGAGGAATCTTTCCAAAAGCTATTCAAAGAAACTTGGCAATCTCCGTGTAGGAACGCCTTGGAGGACAAGAGCTTTATGTTCATGGAGAATTTGAAAAGATTGAAGAAGGCCACTATGGATTGGGCTAAGAAGAGGAAGCAGAAACAAAATGAAGATTTAATCAATATCAATTTGGAGCTTGGGGAATTGGAAAAACCTGAATCGAATGGCTATGAATCTCAGGAGTCAAAGGACAGGATCTTGCTACTAGAAAAACAGAGAAGTGAAATACTTATGGATAGAGAAGAGGAATGGAGGTTGAAAAGCAGGGTGATCTGGCTGAAGGCTGGAGATGAAAACACAAATTTTTTTCACAATTATGCAAAAGGGAGGAAGATAACGAATACCATCTGGAAGTTAAAGGACGAGGAAGGTAGGGAGGCCAGTGCTTTTGAATCTCTCTCGAACATGGGGAGAAACCATTTCCAAAAGTTATTCTCTGATCAAGGGGAGTCAACATTAGCAGAGGTTATCAAAACAACCCAATGTTTTCCCCGGTATGTGGAGGAGGAAAAAGTCGAGAGTTTGATGGGAGAGGTCACAAAAGAGGAAGTGGAGAGTATTATAAAATCTATGGCCAAAGACAAAAGCCCAGGGCTGGATGGGTGGCCTATAGAACTCTTCCAGCATTTCTTCGATCAGATTGGATCTGAATTAACAGAGGTGGTTGAGGAATCCAGGAGAAAAGGAATGGTCTATTCTCCATTTAACTCAACCTTTATAGCCCTTATTCCTAAGAAAGAAGATCCAGAATCGTTTGAAGATTTCAGGTCTATATCGCTTTGTAATAGCATTTATAAAATTATAGCAAAAGTGATTGCTGTCCGTCTAAAGCCAATTCTATCTAAATGCATTTCAAATGAACAGTTTGGATTTTTGGATGGATGCCAAATTCATGAAGCCATCGGGGTGGCTCAAGAGACAATCCACAGTGTTAAACAGATGAAAAGAAAAGGAGCAGTGGTGAAAATTGACCTGTCAAAAGCCTATGACAGAATCAGCTGGACCTATCTCTAGATGTTGTTAACACATCTGGGTTTTAAAGTTGACTTTATCAACTGGATCATGGGATGTATAACCAGTGTCAGTTATGCGGTCCTTATTAATGGAGCAGCCTCTCCCTTCTTCAAAGGGAAAAGAGGGTTGAGACAAGGATGCCCTTTATCCCCTTTGCTCTTTCTTTTGGTAGCAAAAGGATTGAGTCAATTAATACTAAAAGCCAAAAGGGAAGGAATTTTAAAAGGTATGGAGGTAGCAGTCAACTTGTACATTTCGCACCTTCTCTTTGTCGATGACATCTTACTTTTCAGTAATGGGAGTCAGTCAGAAATCAAGGAGATCAAGAAGATTCTTGAGATTTTCATGAAAGCTACAGGGATGCAAGTGAACTATAGGAAATCTCAGCTCATTCTGGAAGGCTTTAACAGGCAAGAGAAAAGCCAAATTACCTCAGTTCTACCCTTTGATGTTTATAAGCTCGAAGATCCTTTCAAATATCTGGGGTTTTGGTTGAAGCCGAATAAATATAGGAAACAAGACTGGAATTGGCTGTTAGCAAAGATTGAAGCCAAAATCTCTCATTGGAGCTTCAAGTGGCTTTCCAGAGCAGGAAGGCTAACTTTAATCAAATCAGTCCTATTAGCAATTCCAGTATACTGGGTTGCGCTAACCTAGGTCCCTAAAGGAATTACGGAAAGGATAAGAAGAATTTGTAGCAGATTTCTCTGGGCTGTATCAAAGGAGGATTCAGTACTCCCCTGGGTCGCCTGGGAAAAAGTGGCAAGACCGAAAGAATGGGGAGGGTGGGGTATAAAATACCTCACTGCTTTCGGATCCTCCCTAGCGGCTAAATCAGGGTGGAGAATTATCAACTTGGAAAACCTCTGGACGAAAGTGGTTAAGCGGAAATACATCAACCCCACCCCTCTAGAAGATTGGATCTGGAACCCCAATAAGAAGGGAGGAAATGTGTCAGTAGTCTGGAAGGCGACTATAGAGGCCTTCAAGATTATTGAGCAGGGCTTATCATGGCAGATTGGAAATGGAGAAAATCTTCGAATAGGAAGAGACCCATGGGTGGGGTGTAATGGAAATTTTGTTTTGCCCCCAAGCCTGATTAGGCACCTAGAATTAAAAGGAATTCTTTTCCTAAATCAGGTAGAGAAAATTGGTCACTCATCCATTTGGGGACAAGCTTGGAAATCAGGAGAGGAATTGAACCTTCGTCCACATTGGTGGAACGATTGGAAGGTATATATACAAGAACTCTCCAGATCAAATGTAAGGCTTAAAGACAGACTGGATCATCTGGTGTGGGCTCACGCAGATTCTAGATCCTATTCCCCAAAATTTGGATACAATTTCCTCATGTCAAAGAAAGGTTGGGGAGATCTGGAATGGTGGGCAAAGTCATTATGGATGTTAAAATGCCCCGTGAAAGCCAGACTCTTCTTCTGGTGTATTCTAAAAGGAAAATTCCCTACATGGGACATCCTCCAAGCCAGGTATAAGTCAGGACCGGGAAGATGCTCTCTGTGCAAAAACGACTCTGAACTATAACACACCTTTTTATTGACTGTCCTGTAGTGAAAAAATTATGGGTGGAGGTTGAGAAGCTTATTCAAAAACCGGTAGCCTAGGAAGGGGAAAACATCTCTGATGTATGGCACAAATGGTGGCGCTTATATCCAAATGGGAAATTGTGGAATTTGCCTCCAATTATTTCTTGGGGCATTTGGATTGCCAGGAACAGAAGCATCTTTCTTGACAAGGAAACCCCTGTTGACTCAATTTCCATACAATGTACCTCTATTTACTCAAACATCCCCGATTCAGAGGAAGAAAGGATGCCCAGACAGGTTAAAGAGGAACAAATCAAGGAAGGAGTGCCATGGGCTTATTTTGATGGGGTTTCTCAGAATAACATAGCTGGAGCAGGAATAATCATCCATTTAAATGAAATACATACTCTAAAATCATCTGTGGGTTTAGGCAACGGCACAAATAACTACGCAGAATTATCTGCTCTAAAGCTACTCTTATGCTGGCTTATACACAGGAACATCTTCACAGTTCAGATTTTTGGGGATTCTTTAAATGCTATCAACTGGACAAATGATCAAAGAAGATGTCAAAATTATATCTTATATCCTTTATTAGAAGAAATTCAGAATTTAAAGTTGTCTTTTAATGTTTTTCTATTCGCCACATTTATAGGGAGCGCAACGATTCAGCAAACAGGCTTTCTAAAGAAGCTCTACAACAAAATCTGGGCAGTTGGAGAATAGTGGAGGAAGTCAATGGAGAAATCCATGTCTCGGACTAGCCTCCTTATGTATAGATTTCATTCCTCTGAAGACTTAGCAGATTGGTCAAAGCAGTTTCTTTTTGTATACAGCTAAAAGGGTTTCTTTTTTGTAAATCTGTTTTGAATCTGTTTTGAGTTTCATGCATCACTTGTGCATCTTTTTTTCTGTTTTGGGTTGTCTATCCTCGATAGAGGAGACCCCAGAAAAAGATGCTTGCTACTATTTTTTACCATGAATTTTAAACATACGGAAAACTGTTGGCTCTTTTTTGATGATGCTAAGGAAGGGAGCTGTTTTCCTCATTAGAGGAGGCTCACGTTACGCTCAGGAAGATCTATCTCTCTTAGCTGAAGGCAGGAAGAATAGCCCTTCTTGCAGAACATTATGATGCTGAATCATACAGCAAAAGGAATGCTTCGGCATATGACATGTAACTTTTTATCATGTTTATAAAAAGTTCGTTTTTTTTCTTTTGGAAAAAAAAAAGACATAACTATTTGTGAATGTGCACATTTCCTAGCATATAAACAAAGCCCTCATTTGTAACCATATATACATAATATTCCTCATTCATACATTTATACAATATATTCTTTATTCCTAAAATGGACTCTTTCAATGTATTCCAAATATCTTGGAATATTTGACATGCGTAAACAAACTTGGTTTGTTACAATGATCAACCCAAAAATTGACATCCATTTATTAGCAAACATTGCGGAGTAGAAATTTTTTTATAAAAATATTGAATATCATCAATAAAAAAAAACCACCATTCCACCACTCATTGTTTTTACATTTGATTATATTGAACATCAAAGTAACCAACACTAGGAATGTGGTGGCAATGCCATATGTGAAATTTGTAATGGACTTTAGGCTAATAATTAAATGATTTAATTGATATCTCAAAAATAAAGTAGTGTCAAATTGGGTTAGAGCTTAATTTATAAAGTGGTTGTACAAGATTTGGGTACGACGCACTTTGTTCCTTACATGTATTAACATCTATACCATATCATAAATGAACCAAACATATCTCTATTTATTTTAATATATTATATTTTGCATTCACATAAATCAACCTTTAAAGAGATATCAACTCAATGGCTAAAAGGATGGTAGACACTCTGCAAAATATAATCAATGACCTTATTTTCTCTATTCCACCATGTGGGGATTGACATCCACACCATATTATGGATGAATCAAACAAATCATCCTCTCTTATAATATATCATTTTTTGCATTCACACAAATTAGTGGTGGAAGCGATAGTTAATCAATGACTAAAGATAATATTTTTGTCTAACAAAGAATCAACAAACAGTTCAAAAGCCACCAAAAAAAATCATCATAGTAGAGAGAGCCCCCTTGAAAAGGAATGAATCACACGCAATAGACCGTTTTGTCTTGTATTGTAACTTGTTTTCCTTTATAGATAATATTTTGAAATATCACATTTAAGAGATAATATTGAACAAACTAAAATCGTTTCAAAATATTTAAATGGTTATATATATTACTTGTTCATACGATTCGAAGAACAAAGGCGTCACCAATAAATTGGCCACCATTTGTTTTTAAGTTTTTAAAGAAATAATAGAGGCATAAGATTAAAAAAAAATACTTGTATTGTAATTTTTTTTCCTATATAGATAAATATTTTGATATATCGCATTGAAGAAATCATATTGAACAAATTAAAATCGTTTCAAAATATTTAAATGGTTCTATGCATTACTTGTTCATACAATTCGAAGAACAAAGGGATCACCAATAAATTAAACTTAAACTTTTTCTCTTAGTGTAGAAGTTAAAAAATGAATCAACAAATAATCAATGATGCAATCAAAGACTATAAAAGAGGGAACTAGGAAAATAAAGTGATGAGATTTCTTACCCAATAAATCATAATCAAAACCCGCTTCACAAATTTAAAATCGAAACCAATAAAAAGATGTAATAGAAGGAACCACTCATCGACAAGGAGACAATAAGGATTCAACTGAACTATTAGAGTTCCTCATATCAAAATCCAAATCATAGATGTGATTTGTTGAGAAAATAATATGACTTAACCATATATATGTTCCTTCTGCTTTTGGAATTAGATTCCTTTGAAAACATAACATACATTGCTTACAACAAGCCTTGGTTTCTACATAGTATATGCATTAGTTATGAAATTATGGTAGTCTAAATTCATCTAAACTAAAGGCTCTAACAATGGTCCCATAATATACACAATAACCCAATCTCCCTTTAGAATATTGTTGAATATTGTCTCTACAACTTTAAACAAAACAATTACTTTAGATACTTTCTATCTCCTTGACTTTAGTAACCAATTAGTATGGTTTTAATACTTGCTCAAAGATACATATTTGTGCATTTGTAAACAAAGATATTATTCACCACATTATGTTGAATTGCAATGAACAGATTTCAACTTAATCTACACAGTATGAACGCATTTGTCTATCATTGTAGACTTTGCTTCCACCCTTTTTGTATGGAAACACTTTTGATTTGGCCATGGTTATGTGGCAACACTTGCCCAAACAAAAATCAGAGATTTTTTACTTATTTCCATTGCATAAATTAACACTTTTAATGCATTAAAATATATAAACATATTCAACTCATTTAGATGACTATCGATGTTATTATCATGGAGATGGACTATCACTTAAGTTGGTATTGTCATATACATTTAACTTAACCCATGTATAAGACTTTTAGCGAAAAAAATATAATATTTTTTCTCCTTTTTTGTTAGGTAAATCCATGGGTTTTGAACTGACAACCTTGATATGGGACGTGTATTAATAGTACACTTTATCACCAATTGTTCTCTACACCCAGGGCATATTTCTTGTCTTAATGTGAATCATATCATTACTTTGTCATTAGTTTCACTATGTATTTTGAATCAAATGTGTGGAAATTAATTAATTATTTTTATTATTCAATATTAAATGTATCATATTGGAATTTGTCAAGAAAGAAGGATATGTTGAGTACACATTGAAGAATGTGTTGAAAAGTGTACTAGGTGGGTCTTCATAATGACTTGTAATTATGAATTTATGTAATGAAGAAGACAAAGATAATAAAATGTATTTTGTAATGCTTGCGTCAAGGGTTTCATGAGCAAGGAGTTTTTATTATGGGTCAAAAGTTTCTTCTTGATGTCTTTAGGGGTTTGCCACTTTGTCATAATTAAGAGTCAAGTATATGAAGACGTGTTACACTTATGAAGGACAAATATTGATGTAATTTGTATACTCCAAGACCTTGTCTAAACGCTCCACCAAGTCGGCTCAAAATATGATGTAAATACTCTTTGAAGAAGTTGGCCTATCCTCCTAGATCATGTCGGCATAGAGGAAGACAAAAAGTAACTATATAAGAAGGATTGTTGCCTCATTTGGTAACAAAAACCTCGGTCAAATTTTGTGATAAGAATGTGAAGTACATGATTGCAATTCAAGTGCGAAATATAGTGTGAGAAGGGAAGTGATATCAGCAAGGAAGTATTATGTGATTGGATAATAAAAGGGTCGATCATCATCTCTATTTAAAGGTATGTTACTACTTCATAGATTTCAGGTAGGTTGAGGGCTACCTTAGGTTACTTGACAACAAAGAAAAGAAGACTGTAAGGAGTGCTAAGAAGAAGCAAATTAGGGCTCAGATTTGGATCACAACATCTCAGATACATCAAAATCTCGGATATATCAAAATGGGACAAAGGCACTTACAACATGGAGGAGAATTGTTATAACAAGAAGTTATCAGCCTTGGGCATCAAGTGTAGAAGGACGAGGAGAGGTCTCTAGGAGGTCAAGGCTAGATCAAAGGAAGACATAAAATGAGATCCCTGTTTAGAGCTAGGAACCAAGTTTCCCAGTGCTGGTACAGTGCAGTGCAGAAAGAAGGGATCAACTAGAGAAGCCGAGAAGAGCAGTGATAAGGTATTGGAGGCATACTGGTGTCAAGGTTTTGTATCATGGTCATAGTACTTTTCAATTGAAGATCTAGAAGAAGAATTACTTTTGGTTTTTCCTTTCCAAGAGGGAGAGGTTTTGGTCTTGGCTTGAAGAGCCAAAATTTAGTGTCTCTTATGTTTTAATAATTTACTTGATGAAAGATATAATAAGCTAATAGAGAAAAGATCTAAGTAATATAAGTATAACAAGTATAACACAAGCAATTATCAAGTAAAATAATTGAATTAAACTCTGTCCTACTAAATTCTCAACATGGTATGAGAGCTAAGGTCTTGAAGACAAGAAAGGGCTATTTGGCAAGAAGACACTCAATTACCAAGAGATCAAGGATCAATTTTCTAGGAGACAACAAAGCAAAAGTCAAATATCTACATTCAGTTCTAAAGAAGCAGTTTGCAGGAATTGGAAATCCATCAAGATCAAGGACTTATACATCAAGAAGGACACGTGTAGAAGCCATAAAAAACTATTTGGTGTTGAAATCAAATCAACATTGTTGAAGACATCATCAAGCCACCTTGCTGAAGTCATCATCAAGCCATCCTTGATCATGATCATCATCAAGGATTCAAGGTGATCTAGCTCTCATTCACCACTATTGAAGAAGCTAATCTAAGAGGGAACTCCCATTGCTATCTTCATCATCATCAACAAGGAAGATGGTTGTAGAAGAAAAACACCTATTCAAGTGAGTATATTTATAGCTTCATCTAAATCTGTCAAAATGTCTTTTTGCTAAGAAAGCAACAAACTGGTTGGGGTTTCAAACTTTATTGCATGGAAGAAAAGGACAGATCTAAATCTTATTAAGAATGAAGTCATAAACTATATCAAAAGGTCATCAACTAACCTTCAAAAGAAGATACTCAAGCTCATGCCAAATACATGAAGGGAGACATATGAGCCTAGAGGTTTCTTATAGATTCCATAAAGGAATCTCTCATCCCCTATATATCAAAACTAAAATCTTCAAAAGAAATATATGAAAAATAGGTGGAGCTGTTCTCAGTGGGTACTGCAGGGGAAGTAATATCTCTGAGATAAGAACTATACAGGTTGAAGATGTCAAGAGAAGGAATATTTTCATATTTTATGAAGTACGAGATCAACTGCAGGAATTGAGAGAAGTAATGTTTGATAGAAAAATGACTACAATGGTGTTGAATGCTCTACTGGAGGAATGGGGAAAGTTCACTTCAAGTATATATGGGAAGAAAGAAGTAACGCCATTCCAGGATCAATGGTTTCTATGTAAGATAGAAGAGATGAGGTTAAAAGCTAAAATTGATATAGGATCAAATGAAGAGAATCAAGCCTATGTTTCCATGTCAAGAAGAAAGGGAAGATTCGCTAAGTTTAGTCCTCAAAATAAAATGATGAACATGGATAAGATACGATGTTATGGATGTAATGAACTTGGGCACAATAGGAAGCTCATGTTGCCGAAGAAATGGAAGAACTAGATTCAAAGAAACCTAAGACAGAAGAAGTGAAAGGCCTCTATTATGTTTGAGATCATCTTCCTCTTTAAGAGGTATCTGTTGGTTGTAAAATGGTATGTTATGAAGCATTGTATATTAATTGGCATCAGGATGAAAGCATTGAAGGAGGAGCACTCGTCGTAGGAGGATGTGTGACAATGATGCTATGAGATAAGTAGCTCCTGGGCACCTCACTGAAAACAACACTTATGGAAGGTAGTCAACTAGATCAGAGGTCATCGTTCCATAATAAATATGTAAACATGTGTTGAAATTTTCTAATGGAATCCTCTTTGGATTCACTGTTTAGAAAGAAAGCAAAAGGATTCATCGAGAAGATTGATTGTTGTTTTCTGTTGATAACCATTTAGGTTGGAAAGATAAATCTAAGGTTTGTTCCTCATAATGTTGATGTTCTTCATATA